>JAMJFZ010004031.1:0-262500 GCA_026225945.1 Cricetomys ansorgei | reverse complement strand
GGAGCGGTGGGGGTCTCCGACCCATTCACCTGCCCTTAGTACCCTTTTCCTCCTGCTGGATTGCCTTGTCTGGCCTTGTGCAATCTTATGCCATGTTCTAATGGTAACCTTGGGATGTCAGTTCTTTTCTAAGAGGAAGCTTGGACTGGGGGTGGGGGTGGGGATCTGGAGAGAAAGGGGGAGCTGAGAGGAATGGAGAGTGGGTAGAACGAGGGTCAGAATGTATTATAAGAGAAAAGAAAAAAATACATTATTTTAAAAAATTGAGATATGAAACACAGAATAGAAAAGAAGTGGAAAAGTTTGATGAAAATTTAAAAGTTTGGGGGAAAGTAATAAGGGAAAGTTTTAAGGTTGATGGGCACGCAGCAAAGCAGACTAGAAATGAAAGATGAAATGACTAACCTCAGAAGTGGAGTAGGAAAAATCACCGACTGTGCAGAGATACAAAGGATTATTAAGGAAGCACTGTGAAGAATTGTACACCAACAAAATGAACACCCTAGATGAAATAGGTAAACTCTTAGGAATACAAAGCATACATCTATGATTTTAATATGTATATTTTACTAATGTTAAGAAATAGAGGAAAACCCATGCATGATCCATGCTCCTGCCACACAAGCTTGACTTAATTTTCTTTTCTTTGCCCTTTTTCTTTTTTCTTCCCCTCAAGGGCACATGGCTGGGAGGGTTGATCAGGGAGGAATGGAAAGAGGGTGTTACTGAGATACATTGTACAATACTCAAATTATTAATAAAAATATTATAAAAAAGACAGAAAGAAAGCTTATATTTACAAGATTAAAAAATAGTGAAATGGGGTTGGAGAGATGGCTTAGCAATTATGAACACTGACTGCTCTTTGAGAGATCCTGGGTTCAATTCCCAGCATGCACATGGCAGCTCACAACTGTGTAACTCCAGTCCCAGGGTACCTGGCACTCTCACATGCAGGCAAAACACTAATGCACATAAAATAAAAATAAATAAATTATTGTTTTTTAAATTGAGAAAAATTGGTGAGGAGGCTGAGGCTCCAAAAATCAAGGGACTTTATGCAATATAGTGTGCATCGCCAATCAACCGTTTGTTGCTCCATTAGCTTGCTTTGCCTGTGCCTCATGCAATCTCACACACCCATCATCTCTTCCAGGACTCCCATGTATCTCCAGACTCCAGGTACAAGGCTTGGTTCTGTTTATTGTTTCTACACACAACCTCCCAGTTTTTACCTTTCAGAACTTTTCCTTCATAAATTACCATAGTCCAAAGTCCAGGTTTTCTCAATTTTTCCACCTCACTCTTTTCTGAATTTTTTTCTACTCCACAGTCAGGTCCCATTGTTATGTGCTTTTCAATACTACGTTGCATCACATTAATATTATCCCTTTTCTCTTTCTCCTACTTAACCCCAAATGCCTAAAGGGACAGAGTCCAGCATATTCCTTAAAGAGTCCATAAAGTACTTGGCAGTTAATAAGAACTTGTATTAAATAAATACCATTTGTGACTTTAAGCTGGAGGGTTATTGGAAAATAGCCACAAGGAAATGGCAAGAACAATAAAACCGTGGTGGTTATTGGCAACTCTAATGTTTCTTCCCTCTAGCAAGCACTTTTCAAACCAGCACAGTGCTAAGTTAAAGGCTAGCGAGAGGAGGTCAAGTTCAACATAGCACTGGTACCAGGCTAGTACTCCTGGTACCTTGCCATGAGCACTTTTTTTTTCATGTATGTGTATGTGTGTGTGTATGGTCTGTGCTTGTATATATATCTGACTTCTCTGCAGATATCATCGGTATTGTTTTCCCAGTGTTACCATTTCAATTCTAAAAGTAAATGCAATATTTAAAGTGATAGTTTCACATACAGTAAATGAGATAGGAAATGAACTTGATGTATCAAGAGAGGTCCACAGTACCTTGCAGATAAAGCTAAACAAATCCTGTGTTTGATACCCTTTAGTAGAAGAGGGTATTGTCATTTATCATGCACCAAGCCTTTCTTTGTTATCTAAAATAAAAACAGAGCAACTTATATGAATATTAGATTCCACCCCATAAAGAGTTTTCTTTCTGAGCCTCTGGAAATGACTTTTTTTTTAGTCAGTAGCATACCACTGGCTGCACTGAAAGAAATCATAAAGTCCCTGATTATTTAACATATATATGCATGTGTGTGTGCACCCAGAAGTGCTCATGTGTGTGCATGTCTGTGTATGTGCACATATATACTTAAGTCCTTACTAAGCACACTAAACTTGGGAAAATAGAACAATTTATCCACAGCACTAGCCTAAGCAATAATGCATAATATGCTCAATAGTCAGAGACTGGATGCCATGTTTTGCCTTAAGTGTTGTCCAAGTCATACCTTTTCAGAAATTCAGGAAAACATCTATCCTAATATATTCCTTATAGGTACTATTCTCAGGGGAAGGAAAAACTACATCAATTTCATGTATCTGAAGTTAGCACTTTTTCTAAAACAAAGATGAAAGAGGCTATAAATAAATATATATATATATAGATAGATAGATAGATAGATATAGATATATATATAAAACTATAACATCATCCTGCCCTAGGTAACAATAAAATCCCCTAATGAATGGCATTTTGGAGAAAGAAAGAGACATGTGTCAAAAAGTAGGATGCCTTTATAGTAAATTCTATAACACAATACAATTGCTGTCTTCCTGTCTTAATGATGCTGGCATCCCTGATGTGTAAGTTACATTTAACTGGCAACATTCTGGGCTACTCATATTAACTGCAATAGACTGAACAGCTTGAACTTCAATAAAATGTGTGTTAAGTGACTGAGTTAATTTAACCTCATTAATCCTGAACCCAACAGAACCACTGAAAGTCTTCCAAGCAGCTAGAGCTTCCTCTACAATATAAATATGGCCTTGCAGGAAACCAGCACCCAGAACACCCTGAGGCTCTAGCTCTCAAGTTGTCACTGAGGGGTAAATGGCTGCATAATGACCAGGACCAGGCTTCCAGTGCATCTTAACATTCACTGGCTTTGATAATTTCAGCTAACGCTGAGGCAAGTTCTAAAATATAAATTCTCTTCTGTACTTTCTTGGTGTCTTCGTCTCTTTTGAATACATATACTCTAATACATCAAAGAGCGGCATTCGTGTTCAAATTCCTGTTTTTGCCTTTTAACTTATGAATTTATGGAATATAAAAGACTATGTTTAACTAAATAGAAAGTTCACTCAACTGCCTCCAACATCTTCCCCTACAGAGGGAGAATTCCAGAAGCAACAACAGCAGTGGATTTTCAGAATTTTCCTAAAAGTAGACAGAAATTTCAATGTCCTATAAGTTATTGGCACAATTTCAGTGTTTGCTCACATACTGCTGTTGTACCTGAGACTACTTAGTGACTTAGTTATTTTTATGTCTGAGGTTACGTGCTTAGAGTTGAACCCAGAGACTTGCCTACACTAATCACAGTGTGTTACTAAGCTCTACCCATGTTAACACACTTAACTTTAACTTTAGGAAATGTTATATAACTTTCAGCAAAAGGTACACAGTATGTACTGCATTGATTGTCCTGGATTTAGTAGCTCTAAAAACACCTTTCATTTGGCAGATTCCTTGGTTCATCTTTTATTCATATTACTCTCAGGCCAAAAAAACATGTAGTTCCAAATCTGAAGATACTATCACTCCATGTCAAAAGACAGTGAGTTATTAAGTAAGAACACTGGTGTTTGGGCCAAAGACACTGGCTTGATCTAGATTTATGAAACAACACTCTAGTTTGTGAGTAGAAATACAATTATTTATTATTGAGCTAGCATAAATATCATGCCTACTTTAGCATAATGTTTTTATGATGATCAAAACATCATTTAGACAAATAACTTTATAGTCTAATGTCTACACAAATTTAACTATTCTTGTATCTTTGTTATCACAAGGTAAAGTTATGATTTTTAAGAAAATATGACTGAGACAGTAATCAAAGTAGATTCTATTCTTCACCAGCATTTTATAATACTTCTAAAGAATCCTCAGGTCTTGAAAATGACTTTATAAATTCGTTGCAAAGAAACATATAAAACAACAATATAATTCCCAAATACCTATAACCAATTATCTAAAGACATTATAAAAAAGAGTTAGTATTGACCTGTTATTATATTATAAAATATTGCAGTCTATTTTTAAAATAAACAAAAAATAGGACATGAATCCTTAAATAATTTTATGATCAAATATCTCTTAATTGAATCTTCAATTGCCATTACTTGGTAAACACATATTTTCTTTAGAAAAATAACTTCATTAAATTTTTGTTAGATTAGTAAACAATTTTTTTTCTTTTTTTAAATTTTCTTCCTACTATACTGAGGTAAGAATTAAACAAAGGTGATGTATGTCATTAGACTTGATCATTAGTATTAAGACTGCAATCTCCAGAGCAGTATATTAGTAAATTTGTGAAATTTTAAAAATAAAATTACATAAAATTTCAGAAAGTTTATACATCATTTGTAGGGAATTAAATAGAGTACAAAATTCTATAGCACAGCTTTATCAAATGTAATCTATGACCCTTTATGGGTGTTGCAAAATTTTTGACAATAAAAATGGCTTCAGAATGAGCAAATATCCCAAATTTATTCAAAATCAAGAGTATGTATCCAAGGTATTTCTAGCAGTGCTCACACCTGTTGCCTTGCTTCTGAAAACACAGCAAATGCATTTTGCATCAGCACACCACCAGGCCACACAATGCTAACCAGAATCCTGAAGCATGTCTGTTAAGATTTAAGATGTTACTATGGTAAAATACCTTGACAAAAAAGCAATTTCAGAGAGAAAGGGATTTTTTAGCTCACAATTCTGGGATATAACACAACATCTGGGGAAGTTGAGGCTGCAGCAACCTGAAGCATCTGGCTACATCACATCCATAGTAGTGGGCAGAGATAAAATAAATGCATGTGTGCTCTCTACTTGGCTATTTGGTTCCACTTGGTTTATCCACTCTTGTACAGACCAAAACCACCTGCCTAGGGAGTGGTGCCACCCACCGTGAGCTGAGTCTTCCCACATCAATCCATTTAATAAACAGAATTCCCAAGGATATGCCCCCACAGGCCAACCCAATATAAACATCCCTTCACTGAGACTCTCTTCTCAAGTGGTTGTAGATTGTGAAAATTGAAAAGGCTGATCTATTTCGCAATATCAATAATTTAGATAAGATTGGATCCTTTGGTAAAAGAAAGCGCTTATTTGGGATTGTGCTTCTACACATGCAAAGTTCTCTGTTTTCATAGAAACACAATGATATATATATATATATATATATATATATATATCAACAATTTAAGAAAAAGAGGCCATGAATTTGAGACAGAATAAGTGACTACATCAGAGGAGTTGGAGAAAGGAAAGGGAAGAGGGAAATGATGCAATTGTATTTTTTTAAATACTAATAAAAAAAGTAAACAATCACATTCATCTCATGAGTACACAAATTTTCTTTAACCTTTAATAAACGGTAAAAATATATGTATACCAAAGAATTGATTACACATAAATTATTATTTAAATTCTTGGCATAAGGGGTCACCAGTGGAAATGTCAAAGAAGCCCTGTTCTAAAGTGTTATGACTCTATGAACAAGCAAGAAACTTCAATTTTAGAGAATGCAATACTTAACAGAAAGGTTCTAAAAGGAGAAAATGCATGGCATTTCTCTAGTGAAATATTAATTAAATATTTTCTCACTTAGCTCTTTTTAATATTTACCTGAGCAGGTAAACACTTTCTTACCAAACAAGTTATACAGATCTTGGAACAGCCAATTCGAGAAAGATGATAGAGCTCATAGACACTTTAAAAAATATGCCAGGCCTGCATTCTTCTGTTATATTCACAGAAGACAGATTTTAAATTACTATTTAACCAACTACAACTTTACCCAAAAGAGAATTCATGAAAATAACATAAATCAGATATGTTAAGATCGGTGATAAATATTGTGAATGGAAAATTTTAGAAAAGACAAGCTATCTTTGGAGAACACAGATCAATTCATATTTCCAAACTCTACTATATAACATCCTTTAAATCATGTCCAAGATGTTGAAAAATATAAATATCCCTGCACTGCTGCCAAAATATATTTCTTGATAGCTTCCTATTTTTGCATAAATGTGTAGGTTTTATAGACACCTGTTTTCCTTCTTCAAAATTTCTTTTCTGCAATATATTTCTAAAGTAAAATCATACAACATATTCTTGAAAGAATAGTAGATGTAATATTTTTTACGTTGTTCTGGGTAGCTCTTTAAAAATATATAATGTCATGATAATAGCTGATGGTGTAAAAAATGAAAATAACTAGTTAATAGAAATTTACCTCTTCCCATCGGCATTTTTAATGTTGATGTTTTATTGTAAATCCTTTCATCAATATATTCCATTTTTAAATTTATGTATGTTCCCGTGCTATAGTAATACTCACATCTGTCCAATGGGGTCCAGTCATTTCAAACTTTGTTGCAAAAAAAAAAAAAAGCTACTATTCATGCAGTTTATTTTTATGATACAAAATAATCTTTCTAATGTCTCAGACACCAATGCCACCAAAACAGGTGTCAAATGTTAATGTAATGCTATGGTGTGGTGGTTTGATTTAGAATGACCCCATATGCTCATGATTGGTTCAGAAATAGAATTGTTTGGGAAGGTTTAGGAGGTGTAGCCTTGTTGGAAGAAATGTGTCACTGGGGGTAGGCCTCGGCCTACCCCTCTCTCTCTCTCTCTCTCTCTCTTTCCCTCCTGCCCGGTTTCTCTCCTGTATCTCTCCCTCTCTTTCTCTGCCTGATGCCTTTGGATCAGAATCTAAGCTCTCAATTACTGCTACAGCACTATGCTTCCTATCATGATGATCACGGACCCTCTGAAACTGTAAGCAGTCCCCAATGAATGCTTTCTTCTGTAAGTTGTCTTTATCATGGTTTTTCATCATAATAATAGACGCCCTAACTAAGACATATGTATTAGAAGTCACGAGTCCATAGTTAATATAAATTTATATTTTTTATTTCTTAGTAAGAAAGGACTCAAACAAACCTTGGGAAACACTGTGATTGGATTTCATCATTTTTACTATCACTTCTAGGAAAGACAACCTCAAGTGAACACTGTCAATATGAATTTAAGCCTTGTAAAATAGGTAAGAAGGCAACTTTGAACTGGGATATGTGAGAATCAGTCAAATTAACTATAACTTTTCCAAAATAAACATTTAAAAAAAATAAGCACTGCATCCATAGTGATATTTGACAGAACTTGTACCTGGGATTAAAGATATAATACTGTTTAAATAGTATTGTGGCAATTAAGACCATAAACTCAAGACTGCCTCTTTAAACATCATACCTGTTTATGTAGAAATCTAAGATTTACTGAGTCTGATAAGTAATTCTACTACAAATTGATGTAATTTATGTGGTTTTTGATTATCATGCTGTCATGTTAGCAACTAAATGATCAGATTTAACCAAACTGACCCAAATTAACTAATACACTCAATGCTGTAATTAATAAAAGTTCATAAAGTTCAGCAACATATGCACTATACTCACAATCTTAATTCAATGTTGAGATGAAATTTTAGTAATAAGGCTAACATTTAAGATGAAATATCCTTTCTACTGGATTACCTCATACATAGCATGTAGTAATATTTACCTTGTATATAGCAAACACCTCATTTGACTCTTTCCTTGAATAAGGTTTAAGGAACACATATGATGAATGCCAATGCCAAGAATTAAGTCTATTAAATTATCCTAGAACTATTACTGTTGTACCATATCATGAAAGAGAGAATTTGTAGACAAATAGAAAGGAGTAAAATCCTTAAAAGTCTAAAGCCTAAAATGCTTAGGTTATGGACATGAAGCGCACACCAGGTCACAAGAAAGACAAATATCTAAGACTTTTAATGAAAAGCTAATTTCAAAGGTTTGATTTTGATTGCTTTAGAGTTTGAACTCTTTAGGCTATATATAGCAATGAATTCCATTTTATTTCGGTTATGGCTTCAAAACTGGGGACTCATGTCTTGCACACTGTGAAAATTAATTCTTGGATCACATCTAAATTTGTTGAGAAGAAGGGTCACAATGGATTAGAAATGTCTGACATGGGTACAGAAATTAAGAATGGAAATATGAACGCTACAGTATCACCTTTACCAGGACACATGTTATCTTCTTGGTATATGTACATGGCCCTTTGTCTTAATTAGGGTTAAAATTGTTGTGATTAAACACCATGACCAAAAGCAACTTGGGGTAGTTTCAGGGTTTATTTCACTCGCAGTTCCACATATCAGTTCATCTTCAGAAGCATTAGGGGTAGGGACTCAAGCAGGGAAGGAACCTGGAGGGAGGCGCTGATACAAGGCCATGGAGGAGTGCTGATTACTGGCTTGCTCCTCATGGCTTGCTTAGCCTGCTTTCTTATAGCATCTGGTACTACCATATCAGGGGTATCCTCACTCACAAAGGATTGGGCCCTCCAGCATTAATCACTAATTAAGAAAATGCCCTTCAGACTTCCCTGTAGCCTTATCTTATGTAGACATTTTCTCAACTGAGGATCCCTCCTCTCAGATGGGTCTAGCTTGTCTCAAGTTGACATAAAATTATCCAGCACATCCTCCCACCACAAAGCTCTGCCTACTGTGCATAACTATAAGTTATAAGGCTCCATACTGAATAATCCACAGTCATTGGTAAATATTTGAAGATATCAGCAAGTGGTAGAGTGGCCCCTCCATTCTATGTCCTAGGGTATGTGTTATTTTAAAAGTACTGAAACAAATTTCAAGTCATTTTTTAGAGTCTACTCAATAGTCATAATGTTTCTAGTATGGCAAACTCTCCTGATGGCATACCAACTCTTTGGAAAGTTCCTAGTGAATTCTTACCTTTCTCTGTTGTCACAATGAATGGAGACAAGGGGAGACATATTTGAAAAGAGAGGTGGGATAAACTAGCAGTTCAGAAATACTCAGATGTTTCTGAGATGCTTAAGTGTTAACATGCATGCATTTCTGCTCAAATGTGCTCTGCTAATACTTCAAATGAAATCTTACAGAAAAGAAAACAGAAGATAGAAGGCAACAGATTCCAGGCCATTCCTTCATCACAAGCCTCCACACTGGATACTGGTCTTTTCTGGATGATTCTATCATTTCCTTTAAGATCTCTATCACTCCCAAATATTAGATGATGGGAAAGTAATATACTGTCCTCCTTTATATCTACTCTCAGCTCTCAACTTTTCACCCCATCAGGAAATAAAATCTTTAGTAATATAAAAATGATTATTCTTCACAAAAAAATAGAAACATCCATCTTCAACTATAGGACTATACCAGTGATAGTACATGTAGCAATCTCATACTAATCCATAAAGTAATAATTTCAACTCTTTCCTATGTTTCATCAAAATACTGTAATCATCAAAACCTCATAATTTTAATGCAGCAAAAGTCAACACATAGGACTTCCATTGTCTACTTGTTATAAAACAAATTCATAATCGATTAAAATTTAAAAAGTGCTTATAAAAATAGATAATGAGTAATTAATTTATTAGATATTCCTCTTATGATTAGGCTTCAATATTTTTATACCTAGCAGTTTGTGCATATACCTATGAAATCACACGCTATAATGTAAAATATTTGATTGTTACCTTAGTTGCTTTTCCCTTGCTATGATAAATCACCATGACCAAAGCAACTTATAAAAGAAAGCATTTAATTGGGGGGCTTATGGTTTCAGAAGATGGCAAGATGACAGAGCAAAAGCATGGTGGTAGTAATAGTGGAGAGCTTACATCTTGATTCACAAGTAGCAGGCAGAGAGAAAGACATTTGGAATGATTGAAGTCTTTTGAAACTTCAAAGCCCACCCCAAGTGACACACCTTCTCCAACAAAGATACATCTTCTAATCCTTCCCAAACAATTCCACCAACTGGGGACCAAGTATTCAAAAATATGAGCCTATGGGAGGCATTTTCATTCAAACTACCACAATTATCTTTCACAGAATTTATCATTACCTATAATTTAGGTAACTATGAAATGAAATTATAGGGCACCATGTATACTATTAAAATAAATACATTTCTATCATGATTTTTATATTCATAAAACCTCTAGGAGAATAGGTTCAACACTGCCTATAATCATCCCTTATTGTTGGAGCCTTTATAAGAATCCAACATTTTTATTAGGAGAAATGATATTCAGGAAAGAAAAGGGAGTTTTGATATCCTATATACTTAGAACTATTTTATAAATAGTATCACTCCTCCTTAGTTCTGTTCCATTAAAAAAAACTTTTAAAATAGCAGTTTCTTATAAACTTTTTCATGTAAAACATAATTCTGACATATTTTCTAACAATATACACAATAACTACAATTCTTCAGATTGTATTTACAAATGAAAGCAATTTTTTGTTGTCGTTCTTCAAAGTGCAAAGGCAAAGTACACAGTAGTTCTTAACATGACTAATGAATACAATAAGCTCTTAGGAACAGATACCGTTAGGATAACGTATTTTCAAAATGAGTCTAACAGCCTATTTTAAAGAAATTTAACAATGTATCTACTGTCTTATTGCTCATAGTAATCTTATTAGTTCCAATTCAATACTCTCTTAGACAGAAAAAATATGCCTTATTGTTAGGAACAACAATAATTCTATGCCATGATAGCAATAATGTGTCTGCTTAGAAAATGCCATAACTCCTCAAATTCCATGTAGAGAGCCTTTGTTTTGCATTAACAAAATGTGTTATTCATAATATCAAGCTGGGAAAAAAATACATGAGTCAGAGTATATTTTATGAGTAAAGACATGAAAGAATGTGTGAGGAAACTCAGAGCATGAAACCTGTGTTATGCTTAGGAAGGAACTTGTCACTCAAAGTCCTGGACTTCTGGGGAAAGCTGTGTACTGTATTCGTATTTATAACTATTGCAATGATGACAAATTCCACCTGCTTCACAGTTTTGCCTTAGGCTGATCATGAGTAATCCAATAGCAAAATGTTGTTTATGTTTTTCTAAATCATTTTATTAATGTAATTATTTCAAAAGATAGATTTGTACATTGGAAATAAGAGGAATGAAATTCTTCTCAAGGATCCATCCAATAGCCAAATAAAAACTGACAAAAATTCGGAGTGGTTTAGCCACTGATAAGTCGTTCATGGTGGTAACAACCTTGCACCCATGCTCATGAAGGCAACCCTATTGTGTGAATTGAATGAGAATGGCCCTATAGCCTCATATATTTGAAAACTTGGTCCTCAGTGGATAAAACTCTGAGAAGGAAGAGGAGATGTGGCCTAATCATAGGAGGCAAGCTTTGAGATTTCAAATATTCCTGCCATTACCACTATGCCTCTTGTTCTCTGTCTGATATTTGTGGATCAAAATGTAAGCTTGCAGCATTTCTACCACCATGCCTTTGTTCTGTCATCTTGGACTCCAACCCTCTGAAATCGTAAGACCACATTAAACACTTTCTTTATAAATTGCCTTGGTCATGTCTTATTGTAGCAATAGAGATGTAAGACACCTATTTAAGATCAGTCTATCATACACAATGGAAGATCTGAAAGGCAGAGGACATGCTGGGGAAAAGAAGAGTTTCTGCAGAAGGGGTGGTAGAAGAGGGTAATGGGGAGTTGAAAATGTCTAAAATTCATTATACAAAAATGTCAAAGAATAATAATGACTGACTAATCCACCTTCATCAAACATTCAAAAATATTATTCTGAGCTGGATGGCAGAAGTTCAAGAAAACTAAGTAATGAAATTGAAAAAGGCCAGTGAACTTAATTATTAGATTATAAAAATATGTATAAAAGTTACTAATATAAAATATTGTTACATAGAACTACATAGCTAGCTACTCTATGTAGAAAAATGTCAGAAGAAACAATCAAAAGACTATATAATAGGTGCCAATAGCAAACTAGATGTTTGGGAAATGGCAGACATAAATATATCAACTTTATTGACATTTTAAAATTTAAAAGTTGACATTTTAAACTATGGGTAGGTATTTATTTCATTTTAAATATATTTTGAAAGTATAGAGGTAGAAACAATTCACTTATAAGAAAAACTCACCACTGACTGAATAAATAATTTCATAACGTGAACAACTTTACACATCTTATATTTTTAAAAGGTATTTAAAGACTCATCTATTTACTATTTCTTGAGTATTGTGATGACAGATAGTCTTGAAATCCTTTGAGAATTTATGAAAATACAGATTAAATGGACTTCAGAAATCACTTGAATAAATATTCTGTAATGAGTTCTTGTGCCATAATGAATTTTATCATCTGTAATGCTAAGATTGTTTGGATGTTCACATCTGGAATTTTTTGTCTTCAAAAAAGTAAGGACTCATGTCTTCAAACACAGAGAAAACCTAGGTGTGATGGAACCAGTGTTCCATTTTACATTACTTCTTGGCCCCTTTAATTCAATTCTGTGACTCAGAATGCCTTGAGATTTGATCTGTGCGTTGTCCAAATGCTGTCAGCAGCCTACTGAAAGATTTAATATTGTTTATTGCCAAATATGTCTCCAAAAGTTTTAATCCCCTTATCTCACCATTACTTGTTTGTAAAACAGGCTAATGCAATACTGGAATCAGAGTGAGTCAATTCAGAAGCAATTTTAAATTAAAGGAAGGGAACTCGTCAGCTGTTAAAGTCTTAGCAGAGTCTATTAAACTTCTTTTCCAAACTTTTAAGAACAGTAAGACCTAAAAGCCTGGTTTTGGTAACATTTATAAATCAGACTATTATAGAGGAATTTATTTTCTCTGTCTAAATGGATGGAGTTTAAGTATTTTTTAATCTTAATTTGTTTTACACAAGAGCACATTCTGTACCCTAGTCTGACTTTGAGTTCACAACAATACTACAGCCTCAGTCTCCTGAGTGGTAGGATTACCAAGATGCCTCACACAGATGGTCTTGATATTATCTTTTAAGTAATTAGAATAATCCGAGAACTATCAATTGAGAGAACCAAGACCCTTGTCACAGTTCTAACATTTATGAAATACAGTAAACACTCAAGCCCTGTCCTGAATATTATAGATATGTCAATGGCAAAATACATGCTTATCATAGATGATAGCCTGTATTTAATCTCCAGCACCAATAACAACAAAGCATACAGTAAGTGGATAGAAATTAAAATGAACTCACTATGAATAAGATCAAATTATCTACTTTGGGTTTTTAAAAGAAAATTTTAAGCTCTTGATTAAAAGGTGATACAAAGCTAGGTGTAATTCCCAGATATTGGAAGAGTTGTACCTGTAACTCCAGATATTTAGAGATTTGGGTCATGAGATTCCCAAGTTTAAGGCCTGCCTGACCAACATAGTGAGATTCTATCATAAAAGACAAATTAAAATGACAACATCATAATATTACTTTGTATCACTGTCATATTAATGGGAATGATAAAATGAATGTTCTAGAAACAATGGTTTTTAAGTAAGCAAATAAAAGGTGACACTACGTTTTCAATGTTCTTTTACCAAAGTGATTTATGGTTGAGAAGCTAATCAGTGTTGAGTATCAATTACTTCATCTTGAATATTGATTTTTACTATTGGATATAGTCATGCAGAACCTTAGGAATACAGAGGAACAAAGCAATTAGTGTTGTTCAGAGCTGGGTCTGCCCTTAGCCACCTGTATCTTTTATAAACTAAACATTGGAAATGCCAATACTTATTTGAGTTTTGCTCAAGATGAAGTTATCAATAAGTCAATAGACTCTGTTTACATTTTCATGTTAATAGGAAAGGATTTTAGTTGGATATACCAATGCCCAACCCTCAGCAGAATCCTATGCATGTTTTTAAATTTTATGAACTTTATTATTTAAAAAAAAACTTGCAAATTCCTTGACCAATCATTTATTACTTGACTCCTGTGTCATTCCATCATGCCAAAGAAACTTTTCTTCTGTTGTGGAACACTAAAATAGTGAAATGAATAAACAGCACTTTTTTTTTAAAACAGGATCTTTAAGGTTTCCACAGAAAAGCACATGATAAAGCTCGTTGTCTCTGTATCTATTAATAAAGATATAAGGAAAAGAAACCCACTATCTATTCATTAGCTCCTGGATATCCCTAGGATATTTTTATTCTCATCTATTAAATTTTGCTCAGTTGAAAAGCATTGTGAAAGCTATTAAGATTTAAAAACTCTGACATTCATAATAAGTAGGGATGGATGAAGTAAGTTGCTTAATTATAGACATTTGAGTTAGGGAAATGGATAGCATCGCAGTTGTTACTGTTACTTTATTTAAAACAGAAATTACAGTGCACAAAAAATCAGTTCAGCTCTTCTGATATAATCTCTCCCCTCCTCCGCTAAAATAATTACTGTGCATTACATCCACCATGGCAACGGTTGATTCTTGAACGCTGCATTTATGAGAATTTCACTTGCTTTTTCTATCAAACAAAATCACTCAATATTTCTACAATGCCTCTCACACTTGTAGCTAATTCCAGATGAATCATTCATTTGATGGTACCAGGATTTTCATCTCAATTGTCAAAAAGTCACCTTTTATTATCTTCTTCTCCCAACCAGTTTTGTTCTGAGATTATAGGCACGCATCACCACATCTGGGTCTCATCCTGCTTTTAAGATGAAATTTCAAATCCTTAATGGTACAGTTCCTCCATAATCTTTTATCTCCAGCAGGTGAATTCATGATATTCTACCTTCTTTCTACATTAGTCTCTTGAAAGTGCTGGACCTTTCTATGTGTAGTTCCCTACTGCTAAAGTGCATTTTATTTTCTTTCCTCCATTCTTTTTTATAAATTGTCTCCTAATCATTGAATAAATATCAAAATAAATACAAGTTTAAAAAAATTATTCCATCTGAATTATGCTCTAATAATTTCTTGTAGTTTGCAATATCCTTCACCAAAGTTTCTCAGTTTGAAAATAATGAATTTGACTCCAGTCAGGGAAGCAGAAAGGCTAACTGCAGATCTTCCCTATCCCTTTTATCCAAATCCAATCCCCCAGTGTCATGGACAACAATGCAGCAGACCACCTCCTGCAGCCTCCCTTCCCTCCCTCAGCCCCATCTCCAGTGGATCACACAGATCTTTCCTTTCAAACTTCCCCCAACTCATTGCTTTACCCCAGCCCTCATCCCCAGCTCTGCAGCAGAACACCTGCTGTGGCCTACCCTTAATCTGTAACTTCACTACCAATGGGTTATATAGACCTTCTTTTCCAACCTTCCTCCCCACTCATCCTATTATCCCATCACCCAACTCCAGCAGGTTTTCTCTGGGAACCCACCAGCCAGGACTGCCAGAGAAGCAAGTAAGCCAGCAAAGAGGGTAGGCAAATTTCAGATCTTCAATTGTCCTCCTCTCCGCCATATCTAATCCTCCAGTTTTGTCTCCAGCTCTATAGATGATTACCTGTTATGGCCTCTCCTCACTCTCAGTCCCCATTCCCAGGGGACTAAGCAGATCCTGGTGGAACACACTACATTCCTTCCTCCTGTGGACCCACTTGGGCCCTCCTTCTATCCATCCCCATTCCTGAGTGTCAGCTCACAATACCTAGAAACATACCCAGACCCTCCAGTGGCCACACATATCGGCTTCTCAGAATAATTTCCTACCAGACAACACACAGCCAAGCACACTCTCTTAAAAACCAGACAGGGTAATAGAAACCAATGAACAAAACAAAATGCAACAAAGATAAGACCAGAAATCAGCTGCTAGAATTACAATCTTCCCAAACCCAAGTGTCTTGACTCAAACATAAACACAAAATCAATAACAGCCAAAATAATATATTTCTACTAGAGCCCACCAAGCGTACCACAGTAATCCCTGAGTATTCCAACATAGCTGAAGTACAAGACAAAAGCCTTAAAATAAACTTTATGAATATAATAGAAGTCCTTAAAGAGGAAATGAATAAATCCCTGAAAGAAATAATATTAACACAAACAATAGTGGGAGGAAATGAATAAAATTGTCCAAGACCTAAAAGTGAATATAGAATCAATAAAGAAAATCTAAAGTAAGGGAAATCTGGAAATGAGAATTTTAGGAACTTGAACAGGAACCACAGAGACAAGTCTCTCAATAGAATACAAGACATGGAAGAGAGAACCTCGGGCACTGAAGATATACTAAAAGAAATAGATACCTCAGTCAAAGAAACGATAAATCTAAAAAATTCATGGCACAAAACATCCAGGAAATCTGGGACACTATAAAAAGATGAAATCTAAGAATAATATGAATAGAGGAAAGAGAAGAAACACAGGCCAAAGGCACAGAAAATATTTTTGACAAAATCACAGAAAACTTCCCTAACCTAAAGAAGTAGGTGCCTATCAAGGTACAAGAAGAATGGAGAACATCAAATAGACTGGACCAGAAAAGGAATTCCTCTCAACACATAATAATCAAAATATTAAACATACAGAGTAAAGAAAGTGTATTAAAAGCTTCAAGAAGCCAGGTAGTGGTGGTGTACACCTTTAATTCCAGCACTTGTGAGGCAGAGGCAAGTGGATCTCTGTTAGTTTGAGGCCAGCCTGATCTACAGAGTGAGTTCCAGGACAGCAGAGTTACAACAAAGAAACCCTGTCTTGAAAAAACTTGGAAAAAAAAAAACCAACAAAAACAAGAAAACAGCTTCAAAAAAAAAAAAAAAGACCAACGAATATATGAAGGCAGACTTATTAGAATTACACCTGACTTCTTAATGGAGACTTTAAAAGCCAGAAATTATTCTGAGTTTGATTATTTCTTGCTGTGCATTCTTTTTTGGGTGTAATTTCTTCTAGAGCCTTTAGGTGCGCTGTTAAGTTGCTAATATGACATCACTCCAATGTTTTGTTTTGTTTTTTAATGTAGGCACTTAATGCTATGAACTTACCTCTTTAAACTTACTGAATTTATTTTTCTTCTCTCACACAATACATCCTGACCCCAGCCTCCCCTTTCTCCACCCCTCCCAGCTCTCCCCAGATCCCCTCTTCCCCAGATCCACTTACACACACACACACACACACACACACACACACACACACACACACACACTTCCCCTCAGAAAAGAGCAGGCCTCCCAGGGTTACTAGTTGAATAGGGATAACAAGGTCAGGTGTGAGACCCAGCATCATGGCTGTAGGAGACAACTCAGCAGGAGGAAAAGGATCCCAAAGGCAGGTAAAAGTGTCAGAAACGCCCCACACATACACTCCAACATTTAGGACTTCTATAAGAACACCTTAAGATATATGCAGAGGACCTAGCCCAGACTCACGATAAATGTAATCTACCATATAAACAAACTGAAAGACACAAACTACATGATCATCTCCTTAGATACAAAAAAAGGATTTTGACAAAATCTAACACAGCTTCATGTTAAAAGTCTAGAAGAGATTAGGGATACAAAGAATATACCTAAACAAAGTAAAGGCAGTTTACAGTAAACCCATAGTGGATTAGGATTGGAGGGGGGTGGGGAGGAAATGGTAAATGCAGAGGGAGGGGAAACCATAACCAGGATATATTATGTGAGCAAAGAAAGAGTATTTTCAATAAAGGAGAAAAAAGAAAAAAATCTATTTTCAATAAAAGGAACAAAACCATCTTAATTAAAGGAGGAAATAAGAATAGTGATCAAAAATGAAAATTCCTTGAATTGTGTTTTAAAATAAAGCTTCAATATTTTACAGAATTTGATGGAGGTAGTAAGAAAGAGATGCTTTTGTTCTTTATATTTGTTGCAGCTTCTTACAGAGGTTAAGGCCTTCTTAGGAGGGAAGGGATCTCATTTTACCAAACTACCTTAAAAGAAAGCAAAAGTGAAAAGCTTATGCAACGAAATGTAATTGTATGCCTTTGCTTTACTAAATAAACTATTTGCTTCTCCAAAAAAAAAAAAAAAAAAAGAAAGAAAAGAAAAAAAAAGGAAGAAAGGATGAAAGAAGGAAATGAATTTATTGTGGCTCTTCCTAATGCTTCCTTCCTTGTCTTTACAATTATCTTTTTCTAATAAAGTATCCTAACTCTTTTGTTAATTATGATACCACCATTATCTATTGTAAAATAAAGGCCCAGTGTTTAAGATATAAATATGTGCAAACTTTATAGACATAAAAACTAAAATTTAGAGAGACAATAAAACTTGTTTTTTCTAAGCCACATTGCTGAAAGCAGGAAGAACCAATCATTTAATGTATGACTGTAGAATCTGAAGTCTCTCACTCATTCTGCTGACCATTCCCTTCTCCCAGCTCTTTCATCATGTCAGATACACAGGGAAACTCAGGACAGTTTTGCTCATCCCTTTGGTGTCAGCAGCTTTGAGCAATAAATTCAAATAGTAGTTATTATCTCAGTGATATGACAATTGCCTGAGCTA
This sequence comes from Cricetomys ansorgei, assembly GCA_026225945.1. Classification (NCBI taxonomy): domain Eukaryota; kingdom Metazoa; phylum Chordata; class Mammalia; order Rodentia; family Nesomyidae; genus Cricetomys; species Cricetomys ansorgei. Next base: position 243,939 of record JAMJFZ010004031.1, on the reverse strand, counting down.
ACTACCCACTCCACTTATAGAGGGAGCAAAATACTAGATGGCCAATAAGAATGGCAGAGAGAATGCATGATTGACGTGAAAATACTCAGTGAATCAAGTGCTTTCAAAGAGTTAAATGTGTTCTCCATTTTGCCTGACAGCTGGTAAAACTGCCCTTGGAAACTGTGATGAATTGTTTGCTGTGTGCAGGTGGGAGAAGAGAATTAAATGACAGACACACGAAACTGTGCTTTGTTACTTCTCTTCAGCGCTACTCTGTTGGCCAAGAGTGAAATGGAATTTCAGTTGGCTTAAACTCCATAGGGTTTTATATTTGAAGCAACTGAGTTCTGATTAGGGGTAGATTTCTCTACTAATATTACCACCATAATAGCCACAACCATGCCCCTTGCCTAGCTTCTTCTTCTGTGTCTTCATTATTTTGTAGGGTTTGTTAAGTTATCATGCTTCATTGGGTTGGCAATGGTTAACTACTGAGAATTAGCATTTAATTTAGACTACTATTAAACCCTTCCTAATGCAACTAATAAGGTTCTTCATAAATTCTCCTCATAAATGTTGACATAAGTGTTGGCAGATGATCAGAAAGAAAAAAAAAAGCTGAACTAAATGAGACATAGTGGTGCCTACTGTAATCCCAGCACTAGGGAAACTGAAGCAGAACAGTGTGAACCTGGGCAACACAGTGAGTTCCAAGCCAACCTGGCCTGCATAAAGAAACCTGTCTCAGAGAAACAAACAAACAACACACACAAAAAAAAAAAAAAGGAAGGAAGGAGGGAAGAAGGAAAGAAAAAGAAAGCAGAGAAGAGAAGAAGAGAAGAGAAAAGAGAAGAGAAGAGAAGAGAAGAGAAGAGAAGAGAAGAGAAGAGAAGAGAAGAGAAGAGAAGAGAAGAGAAGAAAAGAAGTTCTGAAATAAGATGACCATATTGGTGCATGCCTGTAATCCCAAAAAAGGGATTTAGAGACTGAATCAGGAGAATAATACAGACCAGTCTGGACTACAAAAGGAGTTAGTGGTTTGTTGAGGAATATTTAATCCTTTAATCCATTAGTATGACTATTCTAGGGTAGAAAGAATGTTGATAAACACCTTTAATCTCAGTATTCAGAAGGCAGTGGAGGTGCTTGCCTTTAATCCCAGCACTTGGGCAACAGGAAGCAGAGCTCAGAAGGAGTCAGTCTCAGACAGGAAGTTAGGTCTGATTTCAGTCATAGTGAAGGGCAGGCAAAGTAATGCATCAGAAGAGAAGTTAGCAGAGTGAATCAGAGTGAGTACATGCCCATCTCTCAGGATAGAAAAGCAGGCTCCCAGTTCAGAGTCAGGCAGTATGGCACAGTCAATCACAGAAATAGTCTGAAGCAATGATCTACAGAAGCAGGAGGGCTGGAGGTACACAGTAACACAGGGTGAACCTTCCAGTTCTAGGTGTAATACTAGATTGTAGTAGGCTGAAATTCTCCAGGACTCCAGGACTAGGACTGGGGATTGAGTTAGACAAAAGAATAAACTGCCCTCTGCCCTAAATCAACTTCGACTACATTTGGTATCTACATCTACATGAACTACATGGGGTGCCACAACAACAAGAAGACTACACTATTGCCTTCAAACATTTTTGTCAGGAAAATATTAGGTTTCCCCAAATGGGAAAGTTATGTCTATATTATTAAATGATGTTTAACATGATAAAGTCCTATGATAAGAATGTTGATAGGTTTCTGCGTCCTTTTCTTTGTCTCTTTTATTTTCATTCCTATATTCATGTTATCGGGCTATGTGTGAGTACTGCTGCCCTTCTAATAGCTTCTAGCTTATTTTGCAGACTAGAGAAAACTTTTCTATTTGTAATGAATAGTTATAGATATTTGCTTACATTGATTGAAAAAAATTATTTAAAAGCTTATATATATCTATTCTAAGACATATAGTGTTGATGAATTTTTCAGTGTTTAAATAATGTTTTTACATCACGTAGAACCTGGAGGATCCTGCAAAAGAAGGGGAGGAGGGATTGTGGGGACCAGATGGGTTGAGGACACCAGGAGAACAAGCCCAATGGAATCAACTGACCAGCATTCTTGGAGGCCTACAGAGCCTGAAGCAGCAGACATAGAACCTGTAGGGTCCCCTAAATATGTCATGTGGTTGTCTGGCTTGGTGTTCTTGTGAAGCTCCTACAGGCTAGAGTGGGTTTGGGCATGTGGGGGGGGGCTCTAATTCTTTTGCCTGCCACTGTGACCCTTTTCCTCCTGCTGGGTTGCCTAGTCCAACACTGATGTAGGGATTAGTGCCTGGTTTTGTTCCATCTTGTCCTGCTCTATTTGAGTGGTAACCCTAGGAGGACTGGCCTCTTCTGAGAAGAAGGAGGGGTGGGGAGTAAGGAGGAGGGGTGTATTATATGAGAGAAGAAAATTACAAATAAAATAAATAATAATCCAGATAAATTTAGGAGAGGAGGAACCCAAAGGTAAAAGTCATATTAGGCAGAAAAAATATGGTAGACTTATAAAAATAAACTAAAAATGTCAGTAATCAGCAAAATTAATAATATAGGTAGATGATAGATAAATAGATAGATACATAGATAATGTCTTTAAAAGCTACTCTGACTTCTCCTTCCTCATACCTTTCATTTCAATGGAAAATGTCCTCCAGAGATTTTCTGTGTTGAAATGAAGCTGCATTAAAGTGGTGACTTCCAGGTCATGGCTGCCAATCTTGAGCCCCAACTCTTCTTGTACATCCAGCAGAAAGAACTCAAATAATCAGATCAATCATCAGCTTGAGTCTCCACACAATACATACAACTATGAATAAGACTCAGCCCACTCTATAATATCGTTGTCCGCTGTGCTAGCAATTCTGGACATCTGTTTCTTTAGATCAACTTTACGCCCTTATTTATTGATAGCCATTAACGTACACTCACACGAATTATGACTAGGTCTGCATTGACTTTAGAGATGTTCTGCTGACCTGAAACTTGACAACAGTAAGCCTTTCCATTTACTGACAGAAACTATCATTTCCCTAACACCTATTTAAAAGTACAAAATTTAGGCAAAGTCATCAGAGTTTTATAGTTTTTCTCACAAATCTCATGGGTATATTTAGTTAAGCTTATATCTAATATTTCATTATTCATTAATATAAATGATATTTGCATTTTGATTTTAATTCTGACTTAGTCATTTCTGGAAAGCAACAGACTCTTGCACATTGACCTTGTGTCCTGAAAATTCTATGTAATCATTAGTCAGTTCCAGGAGTCTTTCTGTGGATTCAAGTTTTCCACGTGGATTAACATATCATCTGTGCGCAGAGGCGGTTTTATCACTCCATTTCCAAATAGTATATGTCTTACTCCTTATGATTAAATTATTTCACTCACATCTAGGATTTTCTCCACATTGTTGCAGAGTAGTTGTGAGGGTCCCTCTTGCTTTGCTCCTTCAAGTTATTCTCACCCAGTGCATTCATGCATGCTGCCAACTTCACTCTAGACCCTGTTAATGCTGCATTCTCCATTTCTGACAAATTGCATTACTTATTTATTTTCATTTAGTCTAAAATTCCTATAAAATATATTTTCTGATCGATGTATTGAAATATGTAACTCATCTTGCAAGTAATAAGGTAGCTGTCCAGCTACTTTTCAGTATTGATTCCTAGTTCAATTGTGATCTGAAAACACTTTATGATTTACATTCTCGCATATTTGTTATGGTGTGCCTTATGGCCAAAAATGTGGTATGCCATGGTGGATGTTTCATGTGCACATTAAGCACTGTATTCCACTGACTGTGGATGGGGTACTCTATAAACACTCGCTGCAAGTGTTTGAAAACTCCATTATGAAGTTTGCATGTTTTCTTCCTGATTTCTGACATCCAGATCTGCACATTTCTGATAGAGAGGTGCTTACATTTTCAACAGCAATAGTTAATTCATCTTTCTCCATACAATCCACATAGGTTGACACTCTGTTGTTGGCACATATACATTAAGAATCATCATGTCTTCTTAGAGCAGTGGTTCACAACTTTCCTAATGCTATAACCCTTTATATAGTTCCTCATGTTGTGGTGATACCCATCCATAAAAGTATTTTGTTGTTACTTAATAACTATAATTTTGCTATTTTTATGAACTGTAATGTAAATATCTGGTATGTGGGATGGCCTTAGGTGACCCATGTGAAAGGATTAGTCAACCCCCAAAGGGGTCACAACCCACAGGTTTAGAACTGTTTAGAGAATCTACTCCTTTATCATAATAGCCCTTTTATCACTGATAACTCTCCTTGTTGTCATTCATTTCAGTCTGAAATTAACATGAATATTTTAGCTTTGTTTTGATAAATACATCACAGTATAATCACTCCTCATGCATTTACTTTTAAAATATGTCACCCTAGTTGCAGTGGGTTTCTTTTAATGGATCCTATTTTTTAACCCATACTGACAATCCATCTCTCAACTAGTTCAGTTAGATCACTGACATTCAAAGTGATGTTTTATATCATTGCATTAATAGGGTATTGTATTTGTTACCATTTTCTTGTTTGTCACCCTTTTGTCTGCTTGAATGGTTCTTGCATAAAAGTGAGATGTAATTCATCTCTTTACCACTCTTTAGATACTATGCTTTGTTCATTTAGCATCTTTCAAGATTCTGTCTTTAACATTGGTTTTCTATGGTTTGAAATGATACACTGAGGTTGTGGGGGTTTGTTCTGTGTTTTACAGTGATCCTCCTGGGTTTTCACTATGCTTTTGCATCTGCGGTTTATACTGTATGACAGTCACTTAGGGAAACTCATTGTCATCATTATTTAAAATGTTTCTTTCACTATTCTTGATTCATCTAGTAATTATTTATCTTTTAAAGCTGTCCCATAGGCTGTGGAAATTTTATTCTTTGTTGTTTATAGAGCTTTTTTTTTTTTTCCTGTTTCCTTTTCAGTTTTGGAGGTTCTATTGTGATAGCCTCAAGCCTTGGAAATCCCCCAGACATATCCATTCTACATACAAGCCTTTTAAAAACATTCTTCATTTTTAATTTGTTACAGCATTTTTAGCCCCTAGCATTGCTTTTGGTCCTTTGTAATAATCTTCATTTCTCTCCTAATAGCGCCCATTTATTCTTTCATGCTATCTGCATTATTCATTAGAGGCCTTGGCTTGTTCACTACAGTTGTTTTAAATTCCCTACCCAGATAACCATTCCCAGTATCATGTCATATCTAAATATGTTTCTTACATTTGTTCTGTTTCTAGGAACTGCATGGTTTGAACTTTAAATATATTTTCTAATGTTTTTTAAGCTTTTCTCAGTAGTCAGACACAACATACCTTGTTTAAAAACTGCTTTAATTAGACATTTGTTAATGCATTGATAGGGCACTGGGGAAAAGAAGTAATCTTTAGTCCCATAATTAGGCCCAGGTTTTCCAGTGGGCTCATGTCTCTGGATGATGAACTTCACATACATGTTTTTATAATTTGTCAGAAGGTTGGCATGGAAGCCAAAGGAGGTTCAGGACAGATGTTTCTAGTATACTCCATAAAAGCTTAGTAGGTAGTTGAAGTTAAGAATCTCCCTTCCATCCATCAAGTCAGCTAGGTTGTGGTAAAACTGCAGAAAGTTTTGTCTGGCTAAATAGCTCCTTCTGCAGACAGGCCTTCCTAAGAATAGAATATTCTAACACATTTCAGAATATTCCCCACCCCCACTCCACCCACGCCATTAGGTTTTCTCTGATACTTACTGTGAAGACTTAGAACTCCAAGGGGTGAAGCTCACTTCCATGTAGGAACTCCTGTGATGGAGTCTAACTTGAATCTTTTCTTGCTCAAACAGTGTGCCTCCATCAGTCCTCCAGTTACACCTCAGGTTTCCTACCCCAGCACCGGTTTCCACAGAGAGTTTAAAATACCTATCAATAGCAATGTAATTTGCTCTTTTGAAAATAGTGTCACTTTTTTTCTGCTTTTGACTACATCATATTTTTAAATTTTTAATCAAATTTATGTAATCTGCTTCAATTTACAATGCATCATAGTTGATCTATGACTGTAGCTCAACTGGGAAAATATTTCTTTAGTTCAGATCACATGACATTTCAGGAAGCTATCTGAGATCTTCTCTGGCTGGGGCCCCTGTTTGCAGTTTCTACAGTTACTCATAATTTATTCTTAATTTTAAGAGAAAACTGGACAAGGCCTGAGACCCATGTGGATATACACAGAGATGGACCTGCCCAGGCATGCCTGAGACAGACCTACCCGAACACACCGAGGGAGCAGCAGCTGCAGTCTGGCAGCCAATGGGTCCCTGGGCGTGGTGAAGGGTATAAGAGCCCCCCCCCCCCACAAAGCCCTGTAATAAATTGAGTCTGCCTTTTGCCACTCACCTGACTCCCTGAGTCTGAGTCCTGACTTTGCACCAACTCTTACCACCCCCCACCCCCCCACCCCTCACCACCTCCACCCCCTCACCCCTCACCACCTCCACCCCCCCACCCCTCACCACCTCCACCCCCCCACCCCTCACCACCTCCACCCCCCCACCCCTCACCACCTCCATCCCCCCCAACCACCCCCACTCCCCGCCAGAAGGGTCCCGTAGATGAGCAACACTTAATCCTTTTGTTTTCTACAAATATGAAAGAGGTTTTTATAAGTATCTGTCCAGGTTTTATATAAACTGAAAATAAAGTTTATAGGTAATATACTAAAGGACTTTATCCATCAATATAGCTATAAACACTTCACTCCTCTCACTACTGGTAACACAAGGAATAAAGCAGTGAGAAGACAGGCCAAAATTTTGTGCAGTTCTTGGCCAAGGGATTGATCCTTATTCCCCTGTAAGGGAAATGAGAATATAAATGTGTAAACATTATAAAAGATCACTTCGAAATAGTGTGTTGACAAATAATGTCATACTGCTACTAACAAATTTAAAACCCCAAAGCTTGCACCTCCACCCAAAACTTTCTTTGGTTCATCATTGTCTATAAACAGAATATGTATCTTTTAGTAAAGTTTATAAATGCTCCCCCACAATGATCTAGACACTCACTGACCCAGACCCTTCCTTTTCTTAAATCTTGACTTCTTCCATTTTGTATTCTAGTTCTGCATGCAAGCCTTACATCCCAATTCCTTGAACTTTGACTGTTTCTCACAATTTTAGATACTCAAGACTTGTGTTACTATCTACTCACCCATATGAGGCTATATACCAGAGCATCAGTTCATACCAAAGATGGTTCAGAGAGACCCACCTGCAAGTTATAGTTATAATTGTAGAAAAGAATGGTATAAAGGAACAATTTAACTGGCTGTGTTTGGCATTTACCTTATTAGGCCATATTTTGACAACTTTCAGCCTCTGGCTAGAAGTTCAGATGTTATGATTGACAGATCCAGTTGCTCAGTTATAAGGAAATGCTGAAATAGTTCACTAGGCATTGGCCACAGTAGCCAAGCACCATTTTTGTTTGTTTGTTTTCAGGATCTCATTGTTTAACTCTTTCTGACCTTAAACTCAGAGATCATCCTGCCCCTGCCTCCCAAGTGCTGTGATTAAAGGTATGCTCTACCAAGCCAGGGCAAATATAACTTTGTAAAAGAAATCTACAGGATTGTGTCCATGTGTGCTTTAGTATTTTTTCCTTAACAAGGAATATACTTACAAGACTTAAAGAGAAATATCTTCATAAAATTGTGTAAGAAAACTAAACTGAAGAAGATGAGAGAGAAGAAAATGATTTATCTTTTCTGATTTAATTATACTAACTATTAATGCTAGGTCTAAGTATTTGGTATTATAAAAATATGAAAATTATTTTATTTTAAAATATGGAAAGAACACATGAGCATTTGTACATTTATAGTTCTGAACTCTTTTATGAGTTTTCATAAGCATGGTTGTGAGATTGGGGGTGAAAAAAATAAATGATTTTCCCTTCAAAACTTCAGAATAATTTGGAGTTATATAGGACAATATAGGAAAAGAAACAAGGAAGAGAAACAGGAAGGCATAATGAAAAAGAAGGAAATTAGCAAACATATTTGAGACCTCAATAAAGCACAAGGTGAGATGATCTATGAAAAATTATTATTTATAAAGTGAATGAAGAACGTTTACCACAAAAAAATGAAAATATTGTATTCCAAAATCCCTCTTAGCGAAGAATCTCTCTTTTAAAATTAGGTAGTAAAGGCTTGAGTGAGGATTTTATTTTGTTTGTTCACTTTATGTAAGCCTAGGGCAAAGAATGAATTTCAGGTCTGAATCAACAAAGTCACCAGAGCAACCTTGTGATGGTTAATTTTAATTGTCAACTTGACACAGATTAGGCTGACCTGTGTACATTTCAATGAGAGAACGCCTTGATTATGTTCATTGAAGTAGAAAGACCTGCCATTGTGGTACCTTGCCCTAGGTTTGGATGCTGGAATGTCTAAGAACAGATAAAGCTGAGCACAAGTAAGCCATGCATGCATTCTCTCTCTGCTCTTGGCTGTGGGTGTGACTAGCAGCTTCAACTACTTGCTTTCACTTCCCTGCAATGATAGATTATAACACAGAATTTAACAGTAAATAAATTCTTCCCTTAAAGTTGCTTTTGTCAAGATATTTCATCACAGCACAGAAACAGGACTAAGACAAGCCTGGTAGTAGAGGAGACATATATAGTCTGAAACAAAGCATTCAAGCTACAGGCTTGAAGAATCTACTAAAGATTGTACACAATGAGGGATTTACATAGTATGCCCAGAGGACTGGACCTCCAAGGTTCAGCCTACCTATCTCCAAAGCGGCAGTAATACCCAAACCAATAATCAGTCTGTACCAACTCTTCAAAAAATTACTATCATCACCAGATACTGAAAGATTTATGTGTGAATTTACAACATATTGAAAAAATGAAACTTTATTTGATGTTTAACTAAAAAGCAATAGTAGAAGTACAATTTTGAGATTTATCTGTATGTTATTTTCTCATTGTGACAAAATACTTGATTAAAAACAATGTACAGAAGGAAAGAATTTTTTTGACTCATGGTTTTTCTGTTTTGGTTCCAAGCACTGAGGATTCAGGTATAAACATAATGGTGATGGGAACATGTAAAAGAGCAAAGATGGTCATTTCATGCCAGTTGAGAGGTAAGAGAAGAAGAGAGGATGGGGGAGGGAGAGCAAGAGGAACAGGAACAGGAGTAGGGAGAAGGGGATGAGAAAAGAGCTCAGAAAATACTAGAAGCCCAGTGGCTTCCTTTCTATAAGTGGAACATGTCTCTGAATGTTTCTACCAATCGCCCAATAACTTCATGACTCTATGAATCTATCAATGGATTCATCTGTCAATGAGGTCAGAGTCCACATGATCTGAATCTCAAAACTTCCCACCTATAAACATGGCATTGGAATAAAATCTTCAACATATAATCATTTGCAGAACAGATCATATCAAAGTCATAATAATGAACAAAATACCATATATTTGATGCTGACTACCAACTACCCAAAGCAAAAGTATAAAACAGTTCTGTTAGGGTATAACGGCATGGTTTAATAGGTGACAGCACTTCACTACACATGCATTTCGTATCTATTTCAGATCCCCTGAACTGAATAAAAGAGCAAGCCATCACAAATGCATACCTGTAGCCCCACACTAAGAAGAGGTAGTAACACAATGATAGGGGAGATTTGCTGGACACCAACCTTGATGGAAAACAATGGCTAAGTCCAGGTTCAGTGAGAAGTCTTGCCTCAAAGACAGATAGCAATAGAAACTACCCAATGTTGTCCTCTGGCCTCTGCGCATGTGCACATAGACATGTGCACATGAACCCATACATATGCATGCATACACACACACACACACACACACACACACATCCATGTGACACACACACACACACACAGACAAAATTAAAATAAAAAATTCTCTGTCAGGAAATGTGAAAATTATCAAGTTATTTACATTATAATTCTATAAGCCAATGTCTATTTATATTGGAGTCAAAATGAGCCAATGATAAAATTGATCATCATTCATAAATGTATTGCCAAAACAATCAGCCATTAACAAAATTCCCCCTGGATATCAAAAATATCATTTTGTCCTCCTTCTGTTCATCCATATGAAAGTTTTCACATAATATATATTTTTATATTTACTAAGAAACAAATCATTGTAATTGTTTATGAACATCTTAATCACATGGATATAACTAGAGATAAAATGCTTTCCTTACAATAGTTCCAGCTCTAATTACTAAGGCTAAAGTACTGCCAATGTTTCAAAACCAGGAATACTCTATCAGTGCTCTTATTAGTTTTACATTTTCTAACAACTAGAAAGAAGACTGGGGAAACAATTTGTGGACAGTAGAGTTTAGATTTCTCTCAGGGCACAACTTGTTTAGGCATCCCCTGAAAATGTTACTGCTCATTACTTGTCTCAATTGCAGTCGGATATTCTTCACCCTAGGTGACTCGCAGTTGCAAATGCTCAGGCCTGCCAGGTTGCTGCATATTTCTCCTCACATCAGCGTTAGAGACAGCCTGTGCAGTCACCATGTATTTGTAATTGCGTTGTTAAGGATAGAAATAAGTGAAAACAGGAAAAACTGCGCCCACTCCGCAGTTTAGAGCCTGGCCTCTAAACCTTTAGGAGTGTCCAATAAAGACCAAATTATTTTGCTGAGAAGAAATGGAAAGAACAGTGGCAAGCTGTCAACAGGGGGGAAAATAGAGGTGTCATTTCAAGGTAATTTAGAAGAGTGAACATATCTCTCTCAGACAACAACGTGTGTGTGTGTGTGTGTGTGTGTGTGTGTGTGTGTGTGTGTGTGTGTGTGTATGTGAGAGATTGCAGAGACAGAAAGAAAACAGAGAGATTGAGAAAGAGATTGCTGAAACTTACAGGACTCATTTTTAAAAAGCTATTCTGCTTCTCAACTTTAACATCTATTATTTTTCTTTCTCCGGTGTACAATGCTCACAGGAGCTTTTAGAACAGCACAGTTTTGTTCATCTGCACCATCAACCCCTGCTTAGCAATAGAAAGACTTGTGCTAGGAGATTCAGCTCAAATTCTGTCTTTTCTGTGAAACCTTCCCAGACTGCTGTAGGCATAATTTCATGTTCATATTTCTTTACACTCAATTTAATTCTTTGTTAAAAAAAAAAGAGAAATAAAGAAAGAAAATGTATTCTCTTAAGATAGACTGCAGATACTGAGGAGGTATCTGCAAATCAAGATCTGGTTTGATCTTGATTTCCAAAGGCCAAGCAAAATAAATATTTTTGAAGCAAAGATGTTTGGCTACCTAGTTCTAATTCTCCACCAATGACTAATAGATTCAGGAACATGAACAAAAGAGCTTAAGTCTCCCCTTCTTAAATACCAAAAGCAAAACAGTAATGACTCCCACCTGCAGAGAAGCTATAAAGATTGACTCACATAATATTTATATTACACTTAGGACATGGCTCGGCACATAATAAATATTTAATAATAACACCTCTTTTTAATGAAAGAAAGTAGCTTTGCTTTTGTATCATGAAGTAAATTTGCCTATGAATGATAGCTATGCAAGATATGGAAACACACAGATTTAAATTCTTTAATTTAATAAGTATTTTATTTTAGTATTATAATCAATTCTTTATTTACTTTAAAGTGAGTATAATGTCAAAAATTGTCTTTCTATGAATATACTAAGCATAACTAATTTACTATTTTTTTAGTGCTATCAAAAGCCAAAGTCTTACATATGAAGGCCAAGCAGCCAAGCTACATATCCAGCCTTCATTTGGTGGTGGTGTTATTGTTGTTGCTGCTGTTGCTGTCACTGTTATCATTATTGTTGTTATTTTGAAACAAGTCTTGCTATGTAGCCCAGACTGGCTCAAGCTCATGTCCCTCAGCCTCTGCCCTCAAGTGCTGTGATTATGGGTATGCATCACCACACTCAACCCATTTAATTTTTTGAGATTTTATGAAATGTTCTTTAAAACAAGTAGCAAATGTAATAACACTCATTGCTAAGTTTCCTGTTGGAAACAACAAGCAGTGTATTCCTAAAGTATCCCCCTTTATTGGGAATTGTTTCCTTGAGATTCTTATGTATACAAAAATGGTATAATCTGAACTACAAAGTTTGAATTCCTAGAAGGTTTCTCCAAGAGGTGACAGAGGGCATTGTGACAAATGACGAGATTTGTAGCTCTTACATTTGATTTTTCAGTTGCCAGTGCATCATTAAGTGTTACCCACACTATTCTTTTAAGGGTAACCATTCTAGTTCAAACATATGGAACCATTAAATAGAAAGACAAACTGGGACAAGTTTAGGCTGTTTTGTATCAAGAAAATTATTTTGAAACATTTTGATATAATTATGTCTTCAAGCTAGTAAGGGCACAATATTATTACAGAAAATTGATGACATTAAAATATATATAGCATGTGTAGGAAATCTGAAAGTAGGTCAAAGAAATAATATGGGCTCAAATCAAACATCCATGGGAACAAATCACTAGCCATGTCTTCTTTCCCAGTCCTTTAAGTGATACCCTCCGTTATTCAATTCTTAATTTAAAAGAAGTGCTTGTATATGGCCATTTAGGATCACTTCCTCCTCCTTTAAACTACCTTTGAATTAAAGAGCGAAATGCAATAATGACTTTGTCAGTTATCTGTAAAGTACACACACATGTGCATACATACAGACATACACACACAGAAATACACACACAGACATACACACGGGGAGGGTATTTACTTCTCTTAACCCCAGTGTTGTCTCAGGAATGTGGAAGACATTACATGCAAAGTCGAATTATAGTGAGAGACATGATGATGGAACAAATATTCCTAAAATTCAACACAAAGTGAAGAGGGTGTCACTCAGAAAATAAAGGATGGATTTCTCCAATATATTACTTTCAAGGCTAGAACAGCAGATAGAGGCATGAATAAAATGTGAATAATAATCAAAAGAAAATTACTTAGAAAATCATTAGTATTTGTGATTTGAAGCAATTTTTTATGTCATCTGAGGTCTTCAGTTAAGTAAACAGCAAGTCACATAGGAAGTGACTGATTTGGGCATAAGTTTATATGAATGGAAGCCCAGAGTTCTTATCACTATTATAAACAGGCATCAATGTACAAGGTGTGTTAAAGTAACAGCCAGAGTGGGCTTATGCTTTGCTTCTCTTCTCCAAAATCCCATTAAAATGATAAAAGAAATAAAAATTCAATATGTAAATAAAATCATAGTGTCATTAAAAACCACAGAAATGCCACAAGTACAGTGGAACAATGAGCATATTCAGAGAGAGCATTTAAGGTAGATGACTAGCAGACCTGAGGAGCACTGTGTTATGCAGACCAAGAGGCTTCACTTCAGAATCCAGCTTCCCGCTGGAGACTTCCATGGATGTTCTCACCTTTTTAATTCAGGGAAAGAAAGCTACTAGGGTAATAAACCAGATAATTAACCACAAAATTATAAAAATCAACCATGTACATTAAGAGGCTGACCTGAGCATTAAACCTTGAGATAGTACCTTCTGGTTCCTCTCTCTCATGTGTACTTTAACTTACAACTGCTAAAACTAGGTACTGAGGCAGAAAATACAGGAAAGTGAGTTTTCAAAGCAAATTAAACCTAAAACAAAGTCTCTGGTGCAGTACCCAGGAACAGTGATGGATTTTAAAGCTTAGCCATTAGGGCCTTGGTCAATGAAGTCAGACATCTGAAAAATGCATCTTTCTGACTATCACAGCGCTTCTAGCCACTGGGTCTTCTTTGCGGTGAAGGAAACATGATGTGACAAGTTGTATTTTATGTTGGAGGGCAGATGCTGGCATGCTCAATTAATAAGCAAACGCAAGATGAGATGAGCTCTATCTGGGACTTATCAGAGGCAAGAACAAACAGGAAACAGGAGGGTAGAAACAGGAGGGAAGTAGAAAACTCTAAGAGAAACACCAGAACAAGATGCAGGTCTGACCCCAATAAAATGAAGGAAGAAGATTACCATTATGCAATGGTATAGCTTTCTGAGAGTCTGTGGCCAAAACTCTGAGACAAAACCTTTATCAGCACAAAAGCTCCATAGCTTCTAAGAATGGGCTTTCCTTAATATTCCTGTTGGACACAGCCACCTGCCATGGAAATCTGGTCTTTTTTTGTTTTGTTTTGTTTTGTTTTGCTTTGTTTTGTTTTTATTGTTTGTTTTTTGAGACAGGGTTTCTCTGTTGTAACTCTGGCTATCCTGGAACCCACACTGAAGACCAGGCTGGCCTCGAACTCACAGAGATCCACTTGCCTCTGCCTCCCAGTGCTGGGATTAAAGGCATGCACCAACACCACCCAGCTGGAAATCTGGTCTTTATGCATGCTTTATGACAGTTTTCTGAGCTCTTACACAATGCCCACCCTGCTTGTGGGAGATCTGAAAAAACACAACTTCCTGCCTCTTACACTTAAAGATACAATAATGAATGAATGTCTAAGTTAGGGTTTCTATTGCTATGACAAAACAAAACACCATGAACAAAAAGGAGGTTGGGGAGGAAAGAGTTTATTTGGCTTATACTTCCACAGCACTGTTCATCTTTAAAGGAACAGAACAGTAAGTCAAGTAGGGAAGAATCCTGGAGGCAGAGGCCATGGAGAGGTGCTGCATACTGGCTTACTTCCCATGACCTGCTTTCTTTTCTTTTCTTTCCCTTTTTTTCTTTCTTTCTTTCTTTCTTTCTTTCTTTCTTTCTTTCTTTCTTTCTTCCTTCCTTCCTTCCTTCCTTTCTTTCTTTCTTTCTTTCTTTCTTTCTTTGTTTGTTTTCTTTTATTTTGTTATTTTGAGACAGGGTTTCTCTGTTGTAGCTCTGTCTGTCCTGGAACTCACTCTGTAGACCATGCTGGCCTCAAACTCACAGAAATCCACCTGCCTATGCCTCCCAAGTGCTGGGGTTAAAGACAAGTGCCACCACCACCCTACTCTGCTTTCTTATCGAACCCAAGATCAGCAGTCCAGGAGTGGCCCCATCCACAATGGGCTTGGCCCTATCCAATCAATAGCTAATTAAGAGAATGCTTTACAGCTGGATCTATGGAGGCATTTTCTTAAGTTTCCCTCCTTTCAGATAACTCTACTTTGTGTGCCAAGGTTACCTAAGACTAGCTAGTACAAAGATCAAAGAACATCATGCAAACATGTTCTTTTAAGAGGAAGGATAACTTTTGAATGTTTGTAAGTGTGTATATTTTTTAATTTGTGTGTATTTATGTTATATATAAGTTGACATGTGTATATAGATATGTATGTGTGTATATTTGTATGTATGTGCATATATGTACATATACACATATACATATATTTGTGTATATGTACAAATACATATATTTGTACATATATGTATATGTATATGTATGTATATATGTATATATATATGTATATATAAATAAAATAATGAGAAGACTTTCTAGAAAATAGCACATAGTAGGCATCAAAACATTTTTATATCCTCCTTTGTGAATGCTGTTGTTGTCTTTTGTAAGTGGCAAAGTGCTCACTTCAGCAGCACTTATACTAAAATTGGAACAATACTGAGAAGATTAGCTGGCCCCTGCACAACGATGATATGCAAATTTGTGAAGCATTCCATATTTCTTTATGGAGTCAGTAGGTGCACCTAGCCAAACACTGGGACTGGACACAGGGTCAGTGGCCAAAACAAAGGGCCAAACTTTTGCTGCACATGTTTCAAAACACCAACGATGATGCTGAACTTGAGGGTCTAGCTGGAGATTCTATGGTCATTGGACGTATCCAGGTGAATAAATCACCTAGAATACACCAATGAACTTACAGAGCTCATGGCCGGATTAACCACTACATGAGCTCCCTCAGCCACATCAAGATTATCTTCACCAAAAAGGAACAAATTGTCCCAACGCCAGAAGAGGAGGTGGCACAGAAGAAAAAGATAGAAACAAAAACTTATGGCACAGGAATAATTCAGGATAAAATAAATGCAGATAAAAGTGAAAAAAAATAAGAAGAAATAAAAAGGAAAAATAGTATCTAAAAAAATACAGGAGATATTTAAGTCATACACCACTAAAAGTTTCCAAGCTTGAGCAATGAAGTTCCTTTCCTGGTCCTTGTAAACTACGTGTTATGCTTCTTTGGGGGCTGAGAGAGAGGCACTGCAGCTGGGATGCTGGAAAATGACAAGAACACAAAGTATTCTCTGGAATCAGTTGGAAAGGGAAGAGCTTTGGTACATATCTATGGTTGGTGTTTAAATGTTAGTAAACTGTGAATAGAGATTTTGTATTTCTTACTCCTTTACTAACTACTGTTTTCAAAGAATCCTATTGTCAGTAAGTGAGCAAACACTCTTCAGTTAATTTGCAAAGCCATACTCAAGGCTCTATCTTAAAATAACAGTGAAAGCATTTGTCCTTGGACTTTTCATACTGGGTGGCAGCAAGAGCAGGTGGAAGGAAGACATAAAGTGAAATTGAAAAGCAGCAAGATTGCTAATGTCAAATGGATGGACATTGGCATTTTCATTTATCTCAATGGCAATAGTCCAATGTTCTTACAATTTCTTGTCTTGCAAAGAAAGGGTTTGGAAAGTCTGTTCTAAATGGAGAGAGTCAGGTTGTCCATTAAAAGTGCATTTCCTTAAACTAATGTTCCTAAGCCCTAAATTTAGATCTTCTGCAGCAATACTTCACTGCTGTACAAATCTACTATCAGGACTCAGACACTTGGAGTGTTTTCTTCTTCTGGGGAATATTTAAAGCATCATTCCTAATAAGCTCATCCCAACCTTCAAGGATTCTAAATATTGATTGACCCTTTAAAATGGCAGTTAAATATATGGAAATACCAAGCTTGGGCTGATACATGATAGAGAAATCAGAAAAATTTATAGCAAGGTAGTTAAGATTATATTCAGATCACTCAGCAGGAATCTTACCACAGGGCCATTTAGATGTAATGGAAGGCACATTGATGAGTGATACAGGAGAAAAAGGCAAGAGCCTATATGTTCTCTATGTCTCACTCAGGAGCTTTTATTTTTTTATTCATAGGTCCCATCTGTGTATCAAGCCACCCTATGGTATAGAATCAAATTTATGAAGGTTATGACAGGATATTTTATATTATCAAAGAAAACATTCATCACACACTAAGTAAGTATTTAACCCACGCAAATTCAGTTTTAACATTGTCTCTCATAGGTTGAAATGACTTCTCTAAAACCGTGTTTTCGGTGAATTGTGGTTTTTTTTTTTTTTTTTTTTTTTTTTTTTTTTAAAGAAAGCACTACATGAAGATTAATGTAGAGCAGAAATGAGAGCAGCAATGTCCAACAACCAATCTGATCCCAACATTGAAACAGTTGTGGGTTACATAGTTAACTTGGGAGATAAGAGCACTTGCTATGTATACATGAGGACCAACATTCAAATTCCACACTTAAATAAAAGCTGGGTGCCATCTAACACCCACCTATAATCCTAGTACAGAGGAGTTATAGTCGGAGCTGGGGCTTGTTGGCTACTAGTCTAGCTGAAAAATGAAAGCTCCAAGTTCAACATGAGACCAGGCCTTAAAGGAAAAAAGCAGAGAGTGGTAGCCTCCATATGCACACATGGGAGTATAGACCAAACACACATATACCTTGTACACATACATATATGCATGAAAAAAAATGTTTTTGAAGTTGTGTGTCACACTTAAGACATAAACCTCCCATTAAGCAATTTTCTTTGACCAAAAAAATTAAACCGATTTTTTCCTTTTAATAGATTCTTTTCTATATATATATATATATACATGTATATATATATATATATACACACACACACACACTCTAGTATGATTTCCCCAACCTCTACTCCTCCCAGTTCCTTCCTAAGACCCTCTCATCTGGATCCACTTCCTTCCTGTCTCACATTAGAAAACAACAGGCTTCTAAGACAAAAATAATAAAATATAACAAAATAAAATACAATAAGATAAAGCAAAAACTATCACATCAAAGTTAAACAAGACAAACTAACAGAAGGAAAAGAGTTCAAGAAAGGCCCAAGAATCAGAGACCCACTCATTTGCACACTTGGGAATTCCAAAGAAACACTGAACTAGAAGCATGCCAAAGACTGATGCAGACCTGTTCAGGCCCTGTGCATGCTGCTTAAATCTCTAAACAGGTTGTCTTTAAGTCGGTCCTAATTAGTTCTTAAAATAGCTACCACTTTTTTAGAAAGTAGATATTTAAGTTGCTTGAATAGCACCACTTAAAACTGTTAATTTCTCATGGTTAAAGTGAGCCATGAAAAAAGTTACTGAGACAATAAGAGTGAAACGACCAAGAAAGTTTGATAAATTGTACCCAAGATCTGCATTTTCTAACTGCAAGGGAATGTAGAGGAGGGGTAGTCCTTTTACTAGACATAAAACCAGGGTTCTACTAGCACAACAACTTTAAAGGAAATCTAGTTCCTTTTGGTACTTCAAATGGATGAAAATCTCTGGCCTAGATGGAATCCTAACATTCCAAGATACCCAAAGCATAGAGTACTTAATTCATTTGGCTCAGTCCATTGGCTGCCCAAGGAAACACCCCTCAGGAAGGTGGGACCACCCTAGGAAGGTGCGCTTACTTAAAACCCTAATAAAGAGATAGTGGAATAATTATTTCTTCAAAGAGATAATGTGCTTTTTTCCCACAAATTCCTGCACCCTGCCACAGTCCCTACCAGCCTTCTGAGCTTCAGCTGGGTATGCCCACCTGAGTCCTGATTCAGAAAGATGCAACTTTTTTTTCTCTCTCTTTCTTTTGGATGCTGGCCAGGATCTAAATTGTCTTCTTTGGTATTTCTGGGCTTTTTTTGTCTTTGAGAGGTGTGGCTAACCTCCATTCCACCATAATTCAAATAGCTGTCATGGCTTTGTTTTTCTTCTCTTATCCACTCCTCAAGGCAGCTAGCTGCTAAGATTCACAGCTTGACTGCTCTGCAGTTTTTCTTATAAATTGTCTTTGAATAAACTTTAGTGTTGCTTGACTTTCCAAATTTCTCTGCCATTTCATTCTTTTTGCAGAAAAAACTAGTATGTTCCTGTACTCTTACACTGAATAATAAATTAATTAAATAATAAATTTTAATAATAAAATAAATTTAATAAATTATTAATATGTAGATAACAAAAGCCTCAGGTAAGCTGAGATCCTCCAGACAGGAAAGTCATCTTGACTTTAGAATCCTAGAAGCTTCTGATAAGATCGTCATGCCAACCTTCATATTTACCACTGCAGGGAACTGACCTGCAGATGCAATTTTCCAACCCAAAAGTTCCCTTTTCTGCACTATAAAACCTACATATAAAACCTGTGCCACATGCCAATGATCTCCATTCCCATAGAGAGACTTGGGCCCTTCAATTGTTCTGAAGAGGTCAGTCTCTTCTTTGATTTTCAGGTCCCCTCAACAGTACCAGCACAGGCAGCATAAAGGGAAAGAATGGATATTGAACAGACAACAAACACTCTCCTGAATGTCTAACTCATGAATCAAGATGTCTCATGTTATCGCTACCTCTTTATGAGAGTAGAGACAGGAATTTTAATTTTTTTTATTATTGTATATGTACTGATGTTTTTGCCTGCATCTATATCTATGCATCATGCATGCCTGGTGCTCATGGACCAGAAGAAGGAGTCTGATTCCCTAGACTGAAATTATGATGGTTGTTAGCCACCATGTGGGTGCTAGGAACAGAACTTGGACTCTCTGGAAGAACAGCTAGTGCTCTTAATGGCTGAGCCATCTCTCCAACCCAGGAATTTTATTTAAGAAAAGAAAAATTTAGGCTGAGTAGTGTAACAGAGCTCCAGACCTTAGTAGACGTTAGTAGACCCTTGTATCTTAGCACAACTGACTCCATTATGGAACTGCCATTCAGGCTGTAAGACTCAACATGTAGACAACAGCAGTACCTGCCAAAACTAAAACAAAGGCCTAATCCATCAAAGTCCATGTAGTTCTGGGAAAGCCTCAGCATGTACTAACCTTTCTTTTGAGTTTCTATAGTTCTGCTTCTGGCTAACTGTTCTTGTTAACTGAAGTATATCAACCCAGAATATAGGTTTTGTGCTTAAAAACTCATCCTGAGAAAGGCTCGGTGTTACACTGGGATCCCAAACACCTAGTATAGTCACTGGCCAGCTAATAAAGACTTTCTATTGGCTTAAAGACATGGCTGAGCAGTCTTCTCTGGTGAACACCCCACAACAGTGGCTCAGAGGTAGACTGTTTGCCTAGCTTGCCCAAGGCCCTCAGTTTGATGCTTGGCACTTCCAAATAACAGAGCTGTTCATAGCTTGAGAGAATTTAGAATCCTCAGCTGGGCCCCTGTTGTTCTTACTAGTCACATATGGGCTAAAATTACTGTGAATTTTATAGCTTAATGTATTCAAGTTTTTATGGATTTGATAATATACTACAAATTTTAAATTTTGTTAAATTCGTTGTCATTTTTTAAAAAGGATATGATAGATGGGAGTTAAGCTAAACATGGAGTTTTGCTAACATTTGCCAAAATTGTACTGTTATATGAATAATATACCTTTCCACGGAGAAATCATTCTGCACATTTAGAGATTAATAGAGGGAAAGCTCTTTTAATAATAGTTGCCTTGTTCAGTTCTGGCTAATGCTCAAAGAAGAGCTGGCCATGAATAGAAAGTTTTACTAACATATGCACTTTAGGCTTATGAAGTCCACATATGCTGTCATCCTTAAATCTTTTTAGATCCTGGACCCAAGTTACACTTTGAACAGTTTAAATAAATGCAAAAGATTGCAAGTCTGGCTACTTGAACAAGTGAAAGATTTATACAGCAAAGATATTGCCAGAATTATTTCTTAAGTACACTCATGCTGTTCTTTTAGAATAGTTGTTACCCAGGTTCATCATGCCCACCTGCCAGAATTAATTTTTTTTCTGATGAGAGCACAAGGGACTTGATGGCAGACTAGGACTTACTGATAATTGTGACCCTGTGCTACCCTCCTCAGAGCCATGTTCTTTGATAAAGGGATAGGCTTAATGGTCAGTTCTAAGTGTCTGATGTCTCCTTTTGTTATGGGAATGGAGCCTATTAGAGGCCAGTCTTGGTAAATAAACATTAGCAAAAAATGTTTCAGCAACTCTAAACTTCCATTATGGTACAGAGTCTTCATTCCTGTGGTTTCTAACAAGTCTGGTTAGTACACTACTTATCTTCCAGTCATATTGGAGGCAGTATGCCTTTGATAAATTCTACTTTGTATAACTCAATATTTCTTTCATATGTTTGTTAGTAAATCATTTATAGCATTAATTTTACTGCTTCAAGTTGTTCCTACATCAGTATAACAAGAGCCTCCACTGAGCTTTCTGAATCCCTCAAAGGAAGCAGTGTCAGAATTAGAAATTTAAGATTCAAAGTGGAATAATGAAAAAACTTTTAAGCATTTTCAAAAAGAACTTAAAATTGGCATTCATATGTGTTAAACTCAGTCTTAGTCAATATCCTGGGGCTACTGAATTAAGAGAGGCAATAATTATCTAAGAATAGAGTTCTTTAAGACTCTATTTTACTGGCACATATATTGTATGACAATTGTAATGCAAGCACATAAAAAGAAAGCCAAGTAGTACTTAAGAAACTGAAATGCCCATCCTAAATTTAACTTCTCCACATTGACAGTCATTAAGGTTATAGGACATTGTTATAATGTCTTCCCTTGCAATCACAACCAGAATCATCTAAACTGTAAAATGCACAGTGGTTACATAAGCCTGAAAATTTCAAATAGTAAATATAGAGTCATTGGCATCTGTTTTAAAAGACACAACACTCTTGATAAATTTAACAAAAATGCTATCCCAAGCCAAAACTGTCACTTACCTAAGGCTTTAGAAACTGATTAAATTATAATACATGTAATGATAAAGACCGAAGCCTCTCCCCTCTAAAAGAAAAATGGAAGTTAAAAAATATAAACTCAAAGTAGGAGACCTACTACAGTCAAAACTGTCTCATAATTCATATCATTTAATGTTCACTGTACTGTGGATTTGCTAGAAACCCCATCCTTTAAATATGCAACTGTGGCATTAAACCAATGTTACTGCAATGTAAGACCTAAATATACATTCCACCCCTCCTTTATAGCTAAACCTAAACCAGACTTCAATAGCTTCTGCACTATTCTGTCCTGGATAGACTCTTCTAACCAAACACCCCCAATGAGTGACACATACTGTGCCTAATCACCTCTGAATAGTCAGTCTTCAAGTCCCTGCCAGACAGCAGTTATTTAGGTAAAGCAAATGCCATGCACACACACTGTTGTTGCCACAAAGACTGTGTCTTATAACCCTGTTTGTTCAGTCTTTCTCAAGAACTGTCTGACCATGCTGTTCTCTCTAAATGTCTGCAAATATGCAACAAATAAACCTCTGGATTTCAGCTTTTCAGTGTCAAATGATATATGTGTGACCATCTTCACAGTCATGGGATGGGAAGTCTTCTTTCATCAAAAAGACAAGATACTCAAGACAGACATTAAGACTCAGAGCTTGAGGATCCGCAGATAAAGCTCAGCTGGTAGAGTGTTACTAACATTACTATATAAACCAAGCACAGGTGTTGTACTGCACATCTGTAATCAACACTTACTAGGCGAAAGCAAGACAATCAGAAGTTCAAAATCATCCTCAGCTATATCCAGAGTTCAAGGCCATCTTGAACTACATGGAAGCCTGACTCAACACTCCCCCTTCCAGAGACATACAACTCAAACTATATCATAACTCTGAGGTTAAAAATTAGAGCTACTATTATTAATAAAATGATGATAATCATTATTGATATAGCACTGTCATTATCATATCATATATCCATTTGCCAGGTACTGTGGTAAATATTTCATTCAAGTATTTAAATACCTGTACAGGATAAGTACATTTTATAAGTAAATAAATAGACACTAGAGTAATTAATTTAAACTTGGCAATAGGTTGAGCAATTAACTAATAATCAAATTTATGTATACTAATACCTTTACTATGAAAAAACTAACTCATAATTTGTGTCACTCTAATAAATATCACAGTCCTATCACAATACCAGGTTATGCCTTCCAGGGCAAAAATTATCAAACATCTATAATATAAGTAACTTTTTTGAGACAAGGTTTCTTTGTTGCTGTCTTGGAACTTACTCTGTAAACCAGGCTGACCTCAAACTCACAGAGATCTGCCTGCCTCTGCCTCCCAGTCCTGGGATTAAAGGTGAGAACTACTACTGCCTGACTTCACTTTGACTTTTGAGACAGGATCCCTCAGGACCTGGAGCTCACTGGTTCAGCTAGGCTGGCTGGCCAGTGAACCCTGGGGACCTAGCAGTATCTGCCTCCCCAACACAGGGATACAGATGTGTGCCACCACTCCTGGTTTTTACATTGCTGCTGGGGACTGAACTCAGGTCCTCATCCTGAGACAGAAGGCACTTTACTGAATGAGCCACCTCCACAGTCCCCAAACCAAAAAGTTAAAATGGAAACCACAATGTTAAAGACAAGTCTACTAATACATTAATTTCTGTCATCATTCTTTCTCAATACTTTACAATAATCAATGTAGCACAGACACCATGTCTGTGTCATTTTAAACCCCAAAACCACAGTTTACAATTAAATTAAAGTTTTATTGTATTAAAATGTTATTTGACTTGATTCATTGCTGCAAAATGTAATGTTTATCTTAATAAATACTGTAAGAATTCAACCTAAATACAAGTACAGAAGTGAAATAGTGCTGGATACTTTGGTAATAGGGCACAGCATTTTCAGAAGAGGCAGATTTTTTTTACCATTATTCTGAAAGTCAAATGATTTTATACATCACTTGGTACAAGAAATTTTAGATACAAATAAAAGCCAGGCAGTAAAATGCAAAGCAGAATGCATGGGTGTGATCCAGTTAATACAGAATCCAAAGCTATCAAAAACTCTTATTATCATAAATGATTTAAAACTGCTGAGAGATGCATAGTCACTGGGCAAAGCCGTCATAGTAATCATAGGCACCAAGGACTATTACTCCCTCCATTTCCATGTAAGCTAGTAGACTAAAGGATAAACTCACCACACACACAAAAATTACTGAACATTAAGCTGAACTGAAAACAACAAATTCTATTTGAACTGAACAGGCAAAAGTTATTCTAAAGCTGAGTTACCATAGATGAAAGTAATTTCCTGATCTGAACAAAGGAGTAAAATTAGCTTAGTAACCAACTCCAGAAATAAACTTCTGTAAGATACAATTATAATCTAGAGCTGTTTACTTACCAAGACTAACCACTAGTCTGTGAAGTCCATTCTGACAAGCATCCGCCAATTAACATGTTCCTGGTCCCTCTCATCAAGTGAGTGAGCAATGGATTGGCAGGTTACCAACTACCTAATCCTACCCAGCTCTCTATTTTGCAAAATCTCACCTTTAAAATTACACATTCTCAGTCTCTAATGTTCTGAAAGCTTATCTCTTTTTCTATTGCTTTTCTCTTCCCCCTTCCCTTTTCTATCCACTCCTAAGACTCTGCCATTGGCATCTGTCCTATGTTGCAGCAAGTGTAGTAAAATTTCAACAGGTTTTTTTCCTGAAGATCTTTGTGGATGCTTTATACATCATTTTATAGGAAAGGAAACTAAGTTACAAAGCAGTCACACATAATAAAATGAAGAATAAGACAACAATATTGTGTTCTTAAACAATTGTATTCTGTTTTTCTTGAATAAATTAGAACAACAGTGAAGGCTTTTAGGAAGAATTCGATGCACAAACATCAAGAATCGTGTGCTTTGTTCTTGGGATGGTGGTATAGTTTATCATCTAAACTAAGATTTTTTTGAACAAAGAATTTTTCTTTTTAGTAATGCTCATATTGAGACACATCACAGACTAGGATTGGGCTAACAAACTAAAATATGGAGTATTCATCTCTCTATGTTGATTTTCAAACTCAAAGAAAATGAGTCCCTAAATCTCTAATCAAAAGACAAAAAAATTCGAAAAGATAAATTTAAAAGTTTAAAGAATGTGATGAATATTCTTTTTTTTATTTTTGATATTGTAATGTAATTGTATTTCTCCCACCCCTTTTCTTCCTCTAAAACCTCTCCACACTCCTTCAAATTCATGGCCTCTTTTTCACTAATTGTTATTGCATATATATATATATATATACATACATACACATATATTCCTAAATATAACCCATTCAGTCTATATAATGTTACTTGTATGTATGTTTTCAGGGCTGACCATTTGGTATTGGATGACCAATTGGTGTGTTCTTTGCTGGGAAAGACTATTTCTCTCAGTCTCAGTATTCCTCAGTTGCCTGTAGTTTTTGGTGTAGGGTTTGGACCTCATGTGGAAGCAGACACAGGAAGCAGAACTCAGAAGTCAGTGAAGATGTGACCACAGAGATGAGTCAGAGTGAATGGCAGACAAAGTGACTAGAGGAAGAGTTAGCAGAGTAAGTACATGCCCAACTTTCATGAAAAAAGGCAGGCGCTCAGCTCAGTAAGAGAGATTTACATAGGAGTTAGAGTAGGCCATACAGTTAACTGTCAGTTAAGAAGAGTCAGTCGAACAGTCAGTAAGAAGAGTCCAGTCAGTAAGGAGAATCAGTTGAGGAGCAGTTAACAGAGTAAATCGAATAAACAGTTACAGAATTACATTAGCAGAGGTGGAATGAGTTACAGAGCAGACAGTTGAAGCAGCCAGTTACAGAGGCAGGATGGATCAGTGAGAGATCAGGGAGAGAAACAGAGACACAGCAGTGCTCTGGAGAAGAAGTTGAACCAGAAGAGTCAGGGTTCAGAAGGAGTTAGTCAGAGTGGCTCAGACAGCAGTAGGTCTCATAAGGCTAAGGCTGAAGCCCTCCAGTTCAAGGATTAAGACTAGATTATAAAAAGGCTGAAATGTTCAAGGACTCTAGAGCTCTAGGCAAGAACTAGTGACTTAATTAGATAAAAGAATAAACTGTCCTTTGCCCCAAACCAACCTGTACATCTGGTAAATCTATATCAACATCTGAATCTACAACTGTACTCTGCTGCACGTTAAGTACCAGTAATCCAGGAAACACTGAAGGCCACCACCTTTAAGTGCCAAAGAGCCTGTTTAACAGTTTCCATCATGTCCTGACCAGTGTTTCCAGAATTGAACACAGCAACTAGCTAATGTGAAATGGGGTTCCTCTCTGAATACTGATTCAAATTTCTCTCGGTATGAAGTAAAATATACTTGAAAACACCCTTACTTATTATCATAATTAAATTGGAACCGAATATCCAAATTTCTCAAAAAAATCTTTTTCATAACCTTTGTTCCACCTTTCATGCAAGCTTCTGGATAATTAGATTTTACCAAGTACTGCAAAAAAATACTTTGTCATAGTCTGTTTTTGAGATCTAGACCATAATATTATTACTATTTTGAAAAAATTACCCATACTCAATCTCCCCTATCATTTGAACAAAAGTTTTGTTGTGTTGTAGTCACCGATTTTTAAAGCATCACAACACATAATAGCTAACCACACAACTTAACCATTTAGTATCTACAAGTGAACTGTGGCAAGTACTAAGCTGCTGGCTATAAAAACTATTTCCACCATATGTAGTCTAGTTATAAAACTGTGAAATAATAATAGACCTGTTTTGTATAACAAAAAGTAAGATTAGATCTTAAATTTCATTAGTTTTCCATTTCTTATATTAATACCACTTTCATATTAAAACTTCTTCATCCCAAGAACAATATTCTTACAGGTCACAGTGTTTAAAGTGGCTTTTTTAGGGGGTGGGAGATGTCTGAATGGACATGAGAATTTGCAGTCTGAGTACATGAGGATTTGCATCTGAATTCCTAGCACCAAAGTGAAAAGCCAGGCATGGCTTTCAGGCTGCACATTTCTGTATCCCTAGCATTGGAACACAGAGGAAGGTGGGTGCTGGGAGCTGCCACTCTAGTTCAAACACTGAGTTTCCAACTCAGTGAAAGACTCACTCACTTTTAAAGAAATAAAGTAGTGACCGATACAGGAAGACATCTGATATTCTGCTCTGCTTTCTACATACCACGTGTGCCTGCGTGCATTTGAGCACACACGTGCGAGAACACACACACACACACACCCACACACATCAAAGAAGGTTTCTTTTTAATTAATGGACTCTATTTTCAGTAATAATCCATAAATGTATTCCTATTCTTATTCATCTCTCTCTCCATGCTAAAAGACACTATTCAAGCTGTATCCTTGATACAGTGGAATGTGCACTAGCCTTATCGATTTCTAAGCTATGATAATGCACATAGGATTCATTCCAGAGCAACTTTTTTATCAATCTTGATCTCAGAAATATCAGAGCTATGTGCTTTTGCACACACATAATTAAATTACTAACTTAATTTAATTGATAGGGAATAGACATTCTTCTCCTATGGGAGAATGAAATTAAAAGAGAATTGGTTTTCTCCAGTAATATCAAATTGAAATAAATATGAAATTCATTGAACAACGGCTCTTATTCATCAATATTATGCATATTCTAAGAATGCCATTAAGGAAGCTGGCTTGCATTTGAGTCAACCACAGCTACCTGCCACAACTTTTCCATTAACAAGATTCAGTTATTACCATTATTACTGTTCTCTGCTCTACTGTGCTTAACTATTTGCCTCTTTCTAGAAGGTACTTTTGCACTATTATTTTCCTTTTCAAAATGTTCCAGACTTTCACACCTCAGCCAAAGCCCCACATCATACATGAGATGTAGCTCAGTCTACTCTAAGCTTCCTTCTCCCCTGAATGAATATAGATTTGATTGCATCGTTATATAGTTTTATCTGTTTTTTCTTTGGCTCATTAGTTACAGTCTTATAGCTCTAAGAAAGACGATCATAGGATTTGACTTGTATCTCCAAGTAGACCAAAAACTCTCTAGGGAACTATAATCCTTTTTAGCCAGCATTATTCACTGTAAGAGCAGAAGAAGGAATAAGCAGAATTATATACTCTATAAACCTTCAAGAAAGAACTAAAACTCAACACATTAGACTGACTTTTCTCGTCCTATGTCATTCTTTAAGTTATTTAACCTGGCAGTAAGGTGACCAATAAATACTTGTTCATTGATACATTTATTCAAATGTATTAGTCCATCAACATATAAATTTTATAAGAACTCACTTGGTATTTTCCTAGCGTATATACTCAAAACAAAACATTATATAGACTATAACATAGACTAAAGCACTGGCCTAACTATCTACACCTGGTGGTCCTATTATCTGGAAATCTCTATTTTATTTGTCAGAACAAAATTGTCTACATCCTTTTGGCCTTGGGTTAATAAATAATTCATTGCATCTACTTTCTAGAAATCTCAAAAGATTCTGAGGTTGTATTGGAGCCAAAAACCCATGAAAGTTGGCACAGATATTTACCATAGCGTATTTCTCATCTCTTTCACAATAAAACTTCCTGTCTAGAAATATATGTGAGAGTTCATTGTTTTGAAGTCTGCTTTAAACTGTTATGACATCTACTGTTGTGTTCGGTCCCAAGTTAGACACTGCATTCATACACGGGGCAATAAATGTTATAATTTTCCATGGCTAAATACCGATCATGATCCCAGCCTGTCAAATGGACTGTATCAGTCACAAAGCTAGAAAAGAAAATAAGACAAAGCCTTTTCCATCTCAAAAACTAAATCACGTTAAGTGAAATAAGCCAGACTCAGGTCAGTATTGCATGTTTCTCTGTATGTGGATTTTTTTTAAATCCATGGAAATTCGAGGAGAACTTGTCGGGAATAAGAAGAGAAGTAGTGAAAGTGGAACAAGTGGAGGTGATGGGGGGCTGACAAGCAAAGTGCCTTCTAAATATGTAAGAAAATCTATAATGAAACTGTCATGTGAAATACATTATTTTGTGCAATTAAAATACGCTAACATGCATGCATAATTTTTAAAAGTAAGATCATAATTTGAAGGCATTCAGACTCTGGTGATTTCTTAACTAACAATTGTTATTCTTTTTCAACTAAAAGGAATTATATATTGAAGTAAGACAAAGTTGTCCCTGTTTTTCTGAACATTCAAGATGACAAATAGAAACCTACCACCAGTGTGTAGACTTTAAGGGATCAGTCCATTCATGCACAGTGGCAGGCTAGGGAGCATAGGGAAAAGTCATTTTGCACCTCGTTCTCAGCAGGAAAATTTAACAATAAATTTTACATCAGGGTTGTTATAAACACAGCTTATTGTGTAGCCATGCATTTCAGAGAAGCAATATGAGACAGTGTGGCTAGGCCTGTAAGGGCTGGAGAGATGGCTCAGCAGTTAAGAACACCTGCTGCTCTTACAAAGGACCCAGCTTAGATTCCCAGCACCACATGATGGCTCACAGTTCTAGGGAATCTGATGCCCTCTTCTGGCCTCCTCAGACACAAAGACCCATATAGGGTACAGATACACATGCAGACAAACTTCTGTACACATAAAAATCAATTTTTTAAAATTTAAAAGCAGGTCTATTATACCTGACTTACTGAGCGCAAACCTGGCCTCTCTTTAGCATAATAACTTTGATTAACTCAGCAACTAACCTATTTCGATTAACAATCAATTTACCTGTGTTTCAATATCCTTACACAAAAATAGAAATAATAATAAAAGCCACTTCACAGATTTGCTAGAAGTAAATAATCCATATAAAAGCTTCAAAATGGGACTTGGCATATAGCATGTATGATATAAACATAAATTGCCTATATAATTATGTTTTTATTTTCAAAAAAAGCTGATGACTGATTTCACTAGGTCAGAAAAGGGAATGCATATTTTTTAAATTTAAGGGCATAAGTAAAACATGCTAGATGAACACAAGTCACTCTCTTTCAACATATACATACTAAAGTAGACTTTGATGTAATACTAAATAAACAGAAAGGCAAAGGTAGCAAATTTTGCATAAAAAATAAGTTATCCAGTTGAAACTATCTGTGATGTTGCCTAATTGCCTTGCCTTTGATAGCCTGCCTGTCAAATCAGCCAGTGACCTGAATCAGGTCCAGCTGTTCAGACTACAAGTACCTCCTAATTCAATACTTTCTGTCACCTGGGATCTAAATTCATGTCTACTTCCTGCCCTCAGTGTTTGTTCCCCAAATAAACATGCCAAGAAAAATTCTTCAGCCATGAACAGGCTTCCCTACCAATCTCAGTTGCTAACACACAAACACACACACACATACACACACACACACACACACAGAGAAAGAGAGAGAGAGAGCTTTTGTAAGATTGAAGCAAGCTTCAGTGATAAGATCTCTCAGAATACAAACAGCAGTGTCTTCATAACAAAATGAGTTCTACATATTCTGTTTGTGACAGCCATTCATCTTAAATTAAAATGTATGTTGGCAGCCTATTTCCTATGCTTTAAATGAGCTGTTACTTTAATCAGGGGCATTGGCAAAACAGTCTGGGTTTTCTTAATTGATAGCTAGTAAAGTTACATATGATAGACATACTCTTTTGTAGAAACAAAATGAATATATTGTATGGTTATTTATTTCTGGTTGACACCACACACAATTATTAATCTAAATGGAATTTTTCTACTAATGTTGGATTTTTTTTTTTAATAAAAAGCTGTGGGTGTGTGACTGGCATGCTCATCCTATGAATGCAGTACTTTTTCAGAGCCTGTCAACGTGGAGACAAGGCCTCACCCCTGTGTTTTCTTTCACTGAACTCCAGAGGAAATTCAGCAAGATTAGGAGGCACAAAGGAATGAACAATACAGAAGCAGCTGGCTGGCTCTCTTAGTGCATTCTGTGCATGACAGTGACATCTTCTGGTGGACTGGAATACTGAGATTTGGATCTGACACTTGAGACCACTGTTTTCCTGAAGATGCTACAGGTAATAGTCCTGACTTCATGTATGTCATCTTTGAATATATGACATGAAGGTCCCCACTGAAAAGTTTTTAGTGTGAAACAAAATATAAAAGCAGAATTCTAAAAACAGAACAATTGATAAAATTAGCTAGCTTTAAACATGACCCAATTAACAGGTCTATTTTTAACTATCTCCTATGAAATATCACTTCCCAAAGAGTTCAGTGACTATGGAAGGATGTAATTAAAAGGAGAGAGTTCTACAAAGAAGACAATTTGTGGTTATGTCAAATAGAAGGTGAGAGAAATTTGTAGAGTTTGAGTAAGGTAAGGGCCTAATACCAGCAGCATGTAGTTTGCCATGACACCATAAGGATTCCCTATAGGTTAATCCCAGATACTAAGTTCATGTTTCTCCTGTGCATCCTTCTTCTATACCTGAGGCGATTCTGAGCAGCACTGCGTGGGGAATGCATCTGATGGTTGGAACCTCAGAGAAATAGAATTTCAATCTTTTCTATAAAACTGAATCAGATATTGGGCAGCTAAATATAATACATATGTGCAAGGACCTCTTTCTCTTTCCCAAGTCAACAAGAAGAATAACATCAGTGATTCTACGATAAATTGCTTATATCTTTCTCACTAGAAAAGATAAAATATTTCACATACTCATATTAGTTAACTTTAGTCAACACCAAAATTCGAGTCAAAACTGAATCATATATTCTTCCATATCAGCAATAGCTTCTAACAACAGGGGTGGGGGGAGAAATTGAAGTAATGTTCCATCAGTCACATATGCAGTAAAACAATGAGCACTGATCATACATTACAGAAAGAATTTAATCTTATGAAGGAAAAAAAAAACGAAGCTCATGGTGATTTAAAGTGGTTCTAATGACAATAACCCATATAAGCTCATTGTGAGAATTATACTAATTTTATTTACCGCAACATCTGGATCAGCTAGCATCTCCCTTGGCAAAGCCAGCTCTTCACAATCATCTTACTGTAAGTCTGAATGGAAATGTGTAGTGAACACTTTTAATGCCAGAAAATACATTAAAGAATAGGTGCTGAAGTCCTCTTTATATTTAGAAATCAAAGCAGCTATGCTTCTGAAATTGCAAATCAGACTTGGCCAATGGAATATGAATAATAGATGATTATCCTTTTAAATTTCATCTATTTAGTTGTATTGTGTGCATGTGCAACATCATGTGTATGTGTCATGGTCAGAGAACAATTGTAGGAGTCAGTTCTCTCCTTCCACCACGTGGGTCCCAGGGATTCAACTCAGGTGGTCAGATTTTGTGACCATCATCTCTTCCTGCTAAGTCATCTTGCTAGGCCTATGATTATCTTTTAAAAGATGTGTGGTAAATTATTAATAAGAATTTCTGTTAAAGTCAGAATTATATGTGAATGCATTTCTTAATCCACAAAAATAACACTTTTAGATGTGATAGAGAAAGCAGTTCATTGATTTCCTTACCAATTCTATAAAAGCTGTGCCAGTCATAATACCTTGTATTGTTTTTGCTTTCTTAATTATTCTATTACTTTTTAAAACATTATGTAAAAAACGGATCTTTATTTTATACTTAATATACTCACTTGTGAACAAGCTTCATACAATAAATGTACCAATGGTAAGATGTGTTTCAAAAAGAAAAATTTAAATGTTCTTTAGGTATACAATAATAAAATGAGAAAATTATAAAAGTATGGATTATTTTTTTAGTTGACAATAAAAGCTCTTTATGTTCCATAGAAGAAATACAAATACTGTCAAAACAAATACTTTCAGGTGCAAAGTAGATGGTTTATTAGAGATTTTGTTTTTAAAATTAGGAAATGAAATGCTAATATTGATCTATCATTTGTATAGTATATAAGAGTCAGAATGGATCGATAAAAACTCCATCATGCATTCAATGCCGTGATCTTTCTAAACAATTCTATTAACTAAAGCAACTTTTAAATAATCTAATGCCAGAAAACTAAAAGAAATCAGTCTGCATGATGATCAAGAATGCCATTCTTATATAATGTCAATATTTTATTTTTGTATTCCATTCATAATTGGTAAGTTTTGCAACTTAGACTTCATCTTACTGAAGCCTGGTCTGAGCAAAAGCAACTAACATAAGGAACAGTGCATTCCAACAGGCACTCCCTAACAAAGACTTTCATTTTCTGTGTGCTTTCATATGAATTGGTCACATCTAGGATCCAAATTTAATTTTTCTCCTACATTGTAATATCCTTTACTCCAAACCTCCTTGGCAACTGTGAGAAATACAGCTATAGGAGAGTAAAAGATGTACAATGGCAAACTGCTGGGGTATCTATGCTTGTGAGCATATTTTTTAGTAACCAGTACCAAATAAAAAGTTTTGTAAAAGGAAAATGGTGACCATAAGAAAAATGAGAAAGTGCACAAGACAAGAGCACAACAAAACAAATGTTTGAAGACTGCACAATCTGGCATAGAGCAGGTGGCTATAGTTCCTGAAAGAGGGAAAACTTGACTCTTGGTGGTTTACAGTAGGAATGTAAGTCAAGCTGTGTTTTCTAAATACATAAAACTCAACATAAAGTTAGTACACCACGTCGAGTACAGGAAAAGTACTTTATGCCTTCATCACATAAGCCTTCCCCACCCCCATTAGCTGCATTGGGGAATAAAAATCCAAACTTTTTATTAATATTCCTTTTTTAAGTACAATCTTTTTGATAATTTGTAGCTTATGTATTTAATTACCCAACAGCATGTCCTCTTTTAAGGCGTTGCTCACCACGAGTTCTTTCATATCATAATGTCTAGTTCCTGACTTTCCTATCTTGATCCCCCACCTGCTGCTTAGAGTCACTTTTTACCCTTCAGCTGAAGCTGTAGATGTGGTCACGGGAATCTCTCGGCTAGTCTGAAATCTTTCTGTTGTGGTTCAGAGGACAGAGCTTTTTATCTTGTTTCTCAAGCTGCCTTTCTCAGTTTTGAAGAACATGAGACCAACTCTTTTCTTTTTCTCCTACAGCAAACTCGCTTTTACCTTGATCCCAGCAACTTTACCAAGTCTACCTTAGTATTTTAGTCAGAGTTGAGAACAGAAAAGTAGCTCTTTTTATGCCACATCCCTAACCTTGAAGATTAATATATCAATCATTAGAACCATAGAATCCAATTTCCAATCATATTTCCCAGCTCCAAAATACATAAGAAAACATTTGAATACTACTCCCTACATTTCTAAATGATACAGTCATAACCAAATAGTCCAAGGATATAGAGAAATAAATGTTTCTTAATCTCAGTCATCTGTCAGGTTAGATTTTTCAGTTTACTTCTTAAAATTTATTAAGCTTCAAATACATTTTAATCCCATAAATATTTTGTGTTTAGAGAATACACAGATCATTTAATATTTTCCAGAATTGTGCTTAAATGATGAATTGGCTATTTTATAAATGTGACACATTTTTCTGTTATCATGCACAAGTAAATGAATATTTTGTTTTGAAAGGCAAATACTTCTTAACCCTGTCAACATATTTTAAATGTTTACAAAATGAACCAGTGGGTTGCAGAGATGATTCGGTAGTTAAGTACACTGGATACTCTTCCAGAGGATCTGGGTTCAATTCCCAACATCCACATGGCCTCTCACTACTGTCTGTAACTTCAGTTCCAGGGTATCCATCTGACAATCTCACACATATACATGCAGGTGAAAACAGATGTACATAAAATAAATGTTTTAAAAAAATGAACTAGTGGCATTTAAAAAGAACAAAGATTCCTCATTCCTATTCAATGAAAATAAAAAAACAGAGTGTCAGTCCATCCCCTGAGCTGTGCTTTCCCTGGTTCCATCTATGTTCCTGACTTTGTTTTTTCTGTTTGTTTGGTTTGTTTGTTTGTTTTGTTATCACATTACATTTTTACATTACCACCTATCACATATGACTCTCAAACCTATGAGGAGCAATAACACTGTGAACACATGTTCATTTGTCTTGCATATACACCTGATCAATGTTTGTGAAAAGAAACAAGCAATAGCTGAACATAGGCCTGCATCTTGCAAACTCCAGACACATATCACCCTCCTGGTGCTTTCCACAAAAGGGAATTTACCTCAAATCTGTCTCGTGTTTGAACGGCTGTAACTTACCACTTTCTCTAAATATGATATTTAAATTTGGCTCCCATAAAACTCTGCTCTTATCTTTGTCATTATCTATTCTTTTTTTTTATGCCTTCACACTCAAGATGAAATATGGGCTTTGCCTGGGCCTCAAGCCAGTTGGCATTAGATCTGGAACACCAAATCAGCCTTTCCAATCCAGTCTGAAGGGATTAGCAGTGAATTGTCAGAAGAAAGTGCACTGAAATCTCTGAGGCAGTGGTATGTAAGACACTGAAATCTCTGAGGCAATGGTATGTAAGACAGTGTGTGTCCACTCAGAACTAGCCCTAGAACTAGTCTGTCCTTATAGGCCTATGACTAGACTCAAGTCCCACTCTGCCCCCTAATGGTGTTTGATAGAAAATACACTTACATGAAATCCTAATAGAAATTTAAAAGATGTGAGAGATTGGATGCTAAGGTGTAAGATGACCATAGAAAAGGTTTTGAACATAATGTTGACACTCAGGGGATCCAAGAGGACATTATTTGGTTGCATTCTAGTTTAGGTCTATGTTGCTGTGATAAAACACTGAACAAAAACAACTTGGGAAGAAAAGGTCTTATTTTAGCTTACATGTTAAAATCCATTATTGAGGGAAGCCAAAGCAGGAACTCAAGAAAGGAACCTGAAGGCTGGAACTGAAGCAAGGCCATGGAGGAATGCTGCTTACTGGCTGGTGTCTATAGCTTGCTCAGCTTGCTTTCTTACACAACTCAGGACCACTTGCCCGAGGGTAGCACTGTCCATAGTGTATTGAGCCCTCCTATATCAACCATCAATCAAGAAAGTGCCCTACAGACATGCTCATAGGATACAACTCCTCAATTTTGGTTTACTCTACCCAGGTGACTCTAGCTTGTGCCAAGTTGGAAAAAAAAATAACCAACACAAATTGGTTGGCTAAAATGTAGAAATGCCAAGGCTGGAGACTAGAGAGATGGCTTCATTAGTAAAATTCTGACCTGAATTTGGATCACCAACATCATATTTTGGTGTTTGGGAGCACAACTATAATCCCATCACTGGGGAAGTGGAGACAGGAGAATCCCTGGTGCTCTCTGGCTAACCAGTCCAGCTGAATCAGCAAGCTCCAGGTTCAGTGAGATCAGCTCTCTAAAAATAAGGTGAAGAGATTTGGATGAGTAAACCCAAGGTCAACTTCTAGCTGTCACACACATAGACACACAGGTGTGTGCATAACTCTATACATGTATGTACACACTGAAGGAATGAGGAAAGAAGGAAATAATGGTGAGTGAGGGGGACAAAGATAAAGAAGGAGGGAGAAAGATAAGGAGGGAGGAAAGAAGGAGAGAGAAAGGAAGGATGGGGTGGCTGGAAGGCAGGCAAGCAGGCAGAGCAGTTTTGGAATCAGAGGCTTGGGAAACTGAAATATTAGGATGAGTTTGTTAGTTATGACACACTCACTTGCACTGGTGGGTCACACATTTTACCAATTAATTTCTTTTTTTTAATTTTATTTTTTTCTTCTCTCATATATACATCTCGAGACCCCTCCTTTCCTCCCTCCACTTCTCCCAGTTCTCCCCATCTCCCTGTCCTCCTATTCTACCCTCCCCACCCCCACCCACTCATCCCAACCCTAGCTTCACCCCAGGGTGAAAAGAAAGCAGTCTTCTCAGTCTTCCCAGCAGGGTTCCTGCTCAAACAGGGCACAAAAAGATGGAACAAGGCCAGGCACTAATTGCTATATCAAGGGTCGTCAACTAGATAACCCAGCAGGAGGAAATGGGTCCCAAGGACAGGCAAAGGCATCAGAGAACCCTCACTACACTCTAGCCTGTAGAATCTATGCAAGGACACCAAGCCAGACAACCACAAGACATATCTAGGAGACCCTACAGGTTCTATGTCTGCTGCTTCAGGCTCTGTGAGACCCCAAGAGTGCTGGTTTGTTGACTCTGTGGAGTTTGTTCTCCTGATGTCCTCAACCACTCTTGTTCCACAATCCCTCCTCCCCTTTTCTGCAAGGTTCCAGGAGCTCTGCATGATGTTTGGCTCTGGGCCTCTGCATCTGCTCCCATCAGCTTCCAGAGGAAGCCTCTCTGATGAAGATTGGGCTAGGTACTGCTCTATGAATAGAGCAGGATATCATTAGAAATCATCTCCAGGCTATCCAGTCTCTAGTTCCTGGCCTACCCCGCAGAATCAGACATGGGTTCTCTCCTTTGGCATGAGGTTCTGCCCTTCCATTGTCCCAATGGGTCCTGTAGGTAGGATAGCTTATAGGTCGAAGGTTCTGTGACTGGGATGTTGTCCCAGTCCCACCAATAGAAAACTTGCCTAGTTATGGGAGATGGCCTATTCAGGCTCCCCATCCCCATTGCTAAAGATCCTCATCAGGGTCTCCATCTTGGGCTCCTGTGAGCTTTCACTGCCCTAGGTCTCGAGATCTCCCCCAAAATGTCCTATAATTCTGGTTGTCTCTCCATATATTCTTTCCCTCCATCTCTCTCCCCATACCTGGTCCCATCTTTTCCCATTTCTATCCTCCCCCAGCCTACCTGCACCCTCTGTTCCATTTCCCCTTTACCAGGGAGATTCCTGTGTCCTGACTGGGGCCTTCCTTGTTACCTAGTCTCTCTGGGTCTGTGGATTGCAGTGCCTTTGTCCTATGCTTAACAGTTAATATCCACATATAAGAGAGTGCATGCCCTGCTTGTCTTTCTGGGACTGGGTTACCTCACTCAGAATGATCTTTTCTAGTTTCATCCCCAATTAATTTCTGAAGGGAGCTCTATCATCCTTGGAGAACTCTGAGGGAAACCCAAGTGCCATGGAAGTAATGGCAGTTCCAGGTACTGAAGCCAGGCAGGCACAATGAACCACCAAAACCAAGGTGCATGCAGCTGCCTCGCTTGATAAATGAGTAAAAGCAACCATTGAAATAGTTCAGTCTGCATATATCTATGATGCTAGCAAGTTGTTCATAGTATTTCTAGAAAACAGAAAGTTACAAAAGCCACATCTGTATAAGCAGAAAAGCTCCACATAAACTAAGCAAATATTTAACCACATTCAGAAAGGCAGCCACACACTCTCAATCAACCCCCCGACCTGAGCCAGTTTCCAAACTCAGAACTTCTTGAAAGGGCCCAGTGCTCCAAAAATGATGTTCAGTAGAAATCCCTGTTTACCAGAGAAATTTTTATATAGCTCCAAGCATATAAATACGTATAAAATGAGTGTACAAATCATATGTTTACTGATTATGAATCCAAAAGAAATTTATTTTAGAACAATTACTTGATATATATGTACACACACACACACACACACACACACACACACACACTTTTAACATTTATTAAAACAAAAACAAATTTACATACTAATAAGATGAATGTGCTTATTTATTTTTACATAAATGGTTAAATCTTGGCAACTATTCTAACTGAATATTTGATATTCTAAGATCATTAAGTATCTCCAATGTTTTTCAGAGTTGATTCTTGTTTTAATTTTATAATTGTTGAGCCTGGGAAAGCAACATTGCATAAATGCACACTACAAAATGGCAGAAGTATTTTCAGAGTCATTTCAAAATTGAAAACTTTGTTCTAATCCCTAGCTGAATATTTATTGAATGATTTTTTTTTTATGAAACTCAAGTCAGAAACTCAAATAGCACTTTTAAAATCAAACACAGTACAATCCAAAAACATTAAGTTGATACTCACATGCTGAGGAATGACAGCAGGAAACTATTAAAACACATCTTCCATAATTAACCATTGTATTTCTGTAAGAGTAGAAAATGGTGTGTGTAGTAAAAACTCTGCCATTCATAACAGGCAACAGCCTCCAGTCTGTGCTAAGGTATTCCAGGGAGTAGGTGGTGTCACATGATAGAACAGCACAAGTAGGGTTCAGGTCAGAGGGTGCAGTGAAGTTGTGAGACGCAACACATGCAAGCACTGCCAGGGGCACTAGGGATTCAGAAACCTTTTACTGCTGCCAATTTTTTCAAACCCCACATTCAGTTATGTAATAAAATATGGGTTTGTGATCGATGGCTTTCCTTTGTAATTCTTTTTCTTCCTCCTTTTGGGGTGTATGGCTTGAGGCAGGGTCTTGTTATATAGCCACAGCTGACTTCTCAACTCACGGAAGTTCTCATGTCTCAGCCTCCCAAGTGCTGAGATTCCAACCATACACCACTGTGCCCAACTAATGAATGTTTGCCGAGGAAAATGTGCTTTGGTGGAGAGAAAATTAAAAGAACTTCCAGGTACTACCAGACACTGGATCTGACCTAACACTAATTCAAAAAGACCTAAAACATTGCCGTGGCCCACCCTTCAGGGTGCATCTGTATAGAAGTAAAGTGATTGATGCAATTCTATCTCAGGGCTGCTTTACCGTAAACTACTGGGTCCTTGATTATTTCTCCCAGCTCGGAAAACACAATAAGGACAGACAGACTCAGGAGCAGGTAGTCTCCAAATGTTACTTTGGCACCCATTTTTAAAATATATCCTAGTTATTCAAAGTTTTCTATTCTCCAATATACTTACTTTTATTTTCTTTACATTTATTTAAATTAAATTATTTCTAGAGTCTGTATCATATCTAACACTGCATCAATTTTTAAGTTCATGACTCATATTGCAATTGCACTTAGCAAAATCCTATGATGACTTTATTCACTTGCTTTGCCAACAAACAGACTAATTCTCAGATTGCACCAAAGCAAATCACTGGAACCTCAATAAAGAATTTTATATTTGCTGTTGTTAGGTTTCATCTTCTTATTTCTGACCCATACAAAAAGCCAAGATCTTTTAAATCATAAATAGCATGATAGACAAACACTTATTGATAGCCTACTCTGAGTCAGACCTGGTAATGAAGCTATAAAGATGACCAGAACACTTGCCTTTGACCTCCAGTTCCTCTGTTTAGTGAGAAACACAAAAAGTAAATAATATAAATAAGGAATGTGGTGTTTACTGTAAAAGCACCATGCAGGAAAAAAAAAAAAAACAACTGAATATGTGGAGCTTGTGGGAGATGGATGGGAAAGACAATCAGCATCGAGCATAGCCCAGAGCTGCTGCTGTGGTAAAGGAGGGCAAGCTGAGCGCTGAGTGATGAGAAAAATAAGCAGAAGAGATGGGAAATGAAGAAGGAGAGATGAGAAAGGGAGCAAAGGAAATCACAAGGAGGTGAGGTTGAGTGCCAAGAGAACAAAAGCCTGAGAGGTCAGAAATGGCATGGCTCCTTAAAGATCACTACATGACTTTAAGAACTATTGTTTTAGATAAACTGATAACTGTGGCAAAGTAAAAGCCTAGTCAGATGGTAAGTTTATCCAAAGAGTAAGCTTTTATTCAATGGACCTGGAGCCTACTCACAAATTACCTGGGAAAACTAAAGAAAAGATGTGATGGTTTTAAGACTATATTTTCCAAAGATAGTTGCAAAATATATCTCATGTCCCTGCTGTCTTTCCACAATTCGACCTTGTTCCCATTGAGAAGCAGTTTATTTTTAACTTTTGTTTGTCTTGTAACTGCGCTTGCAAGCACTTGCAGGAATAGCCCTTCCATTCCCTCTTGCCTCTTGAAACACTGGCTTTTAGAATACTCCAGCTCAAAAGCAAATCACCATACTGTGCAAAGGGCAAGTTCTTTGGTAGGACCAATAACAGGTATTGCTTAGCAGTAACAGTGAAGCTTCAGCCATCAGCCACTGACTGAGGCAATTTGATATCTAATTCTGTCTACCTTTGAAATAACTTCAACCAAAAAAAAAAAAACTGACAGACACTATAAGACAGTATCCAAATAAAAATAGTCTACCTTAACCCATCATCACCCAAGAAACAAGCAATAATATTATATCAGTTTAAACCATTAAGTGATGGAGTGGTATGTCACATACTCCCTTAGACTGTTGGGGCTGCTATAATGTAACTGTATAAGCTGTGTGGATTAAACAATATTAATTAAACAACTCTGCAGCAGGTAAATCTGAGCTCAAGGATCCAGTATGCTTGGTTGTGTTAGAGCCATATTCCTGGTTTTCACATAGTACTGTTCTTATTGTATGTTTATGTGGCACAGAATAAAGAGAAAGATTCTGTCTCCTTTCATTAATCATAGGAATTTTCATCTCATTCATGAGGGCTCTTACCTCATGACATAAT
Source organism: Cricetomys ansorgei (assembly GCA_026225945.1). Taxonomy (NCBI): domain Eukaryota; kingdom Metazoa; phylum Chordata; class Mammalia; order Rodentia; family Nesomyidae; genus Cricetomys; species Cricetomys ansorgei. The sequence continues at coordinate 202,457 of JAMJFZ010004031.1, read as the reverse complement.
TACCTCCCAAAGTTCTCATCTCCTGCGACCATCTCACTGAATAGCAATGCTTCAGAACTGGAAGTTAGGGATACTACAGATATTCAAGCCGTTGAACACACCAACAGTTAACCAGTACAGAAAGACTAAGGAAGGAGAGAGATAACCAGATGTCAATAGTAGGAAGAGTAGTTTCTCCATACTCAAATTTGATGTGGCTATTTCTTTATAGGCCACCAAGTTTTCTTGCTGAAAGAGGATCAGTGTGCTTGCTCAAGGAATATAGTAAAGAAATTTAATATGTGGATATGTGGAGTTTGAGCTGTTTGTGATATAGTCCTCTGACAATGATCAATAATAGCTTGTAAATAGAGACTGTGAGTTTGTGAAAGAATTATGAGCTGTCTGCACTTGCATCTCAGCATACTGAGATTTATTGAAGTCATGTGAGATGCTGCTATCACCCAGAGGAAGCAGGCAAGTTGCAAGAGAGAGCCACAAGGCACAGCAACAATTAAAGAGGGACATGGGAGCTGTGGCTAAATATTAGGGGCAGTGTTTGCTTAGCATGTAGCGGGCATCATACAATAAAATGATATAAAATAAGAATACTTTTTAACAAAACTTTATAAAATTCTTCTTTCTGAAAATGATAAATTTATCCTATCACTGGGAATGCATAAAAGTAATATTTTCTACATCAATATTGTATAAATTTTTGACTTAGAAGGAATAGAGAACAGGTGATTATACATAACTGAATTTCAGCTAAAATTTCAAATTAATGAAACATTTTTGTCAACACTAAAATATTCTGGGTTTGCACTAAGTAATACATACATGTTTGAGTCCATAATTCCCCCTAAAATTATTACAAGCTCCCAGACCAAAGCAGTAGCTGTGTGACCTACAAAGTATTAGGAAATCAATCTCTTTCCCACACTGTTTACAAATCATTGACAGTTTTTTCTTATTTTCATGACAACTTTAACCTCTCCACAAAGCTAAATGATCAAGTTTCAAATAGAGACTAGTTAAGATTAAAATAAAATAAAAATATATAATTGGATTTTCTGGACTTGCATTTTTATTGATCATAGAAACATACCAGCTGTATTTGCTATGCACACTGTGGCTACTAATTGCAAGTACAGGGGCAATTCCTTCCTTGCCCATGGGAGCAAACTCATGCCTGAGTTGTAATCAGTCCTTTGTTCTCTGTACTTCTACGTGTGTTCATTTGTCTATACCTTCTCCTTCCATGTTATTCTGATTGGTGCAGCTTGTAGCATATCACAAAGTTCAACTGACAATTATTCTTTAATATTACATTTAATACTACATTAGCTTTTCCAGGCCTTTGGCCTTTTAAAAAATATTTTTGAGATTATAATTACATTGTTTCCCTTGCCTCCCTCAAAATCCTCTCATGTACCCCATTATTTTGCTTTCTTTTAAATTCATGGCTTCTTTCCCTTTAATTGTTATTATACACACACACATCACACACACACATGTATATGTTTACATGTGTGTGTGATGTGTGTGTGTATGTATGTATGTATGTATATATATATATATATATATATATATTCCTAAAAAAAATAAATACAACCTCCTCAGTATGTATAATGTTACTTGCATGCATGTTTTCGGAAGTGACCATTTGGTATCGGATAACCATTTTATCTAAAATGAAGCTGAGGAAACTGATATTTTAAAATATTGAATCTTTCTATCCACAAAACAAACTGTCTCTCCATTTATTCAAATCTTTCTTTCATTGGAGCTTTGGGGTTTTTCCTAGTATAGGTATTTACATGCTTTTGTTAGAGATATCTAAGTGCTTTAATTATTGGAAATAATAAAAATGTTACTTGTTTTTAGTTTCAGATTTGAATCATTTGCTCGAGGCTGGTATAAAAGAAACCATATGACATCTCTTTTGGTTTGGGGTTTGGTTTGGTTAGAATTTTGTTTTTTGAGACAGCATCTTTCCATGTCACCAAGGCTGGCCTGGAACTGGACTCCTCCTTCCTTACCCTAAGCACTAGAATTATAGGTGCACAGAACCAGATAAGTAGCTTCTGCCTATATATGGCAAATAACTCACATCTTACAATCGTGCTTCCTTTTAGTGGATTCAGAATACAATTTGATTTGCCTTGTTCTTTGAGATTTTCTACTTTGTTAACCAAGTCATTTTTTAAATAAAAAGTTTTGTTTCTTCCTTTAAGGTTGGTGTTTCATATAGATCCTGTCCTTATTGTCTTATGTACTTTAGGAAATATAGCACAATATTGAACAGATATTCATGTCTTCCTCCTTATGTTAGGTAGGAAACTTTTACTCTCTCCTCACTAAGCAATTGTGAGCTAAAGATTCTCTATTAGCTTGAGGAAATTACCTTCATTATGAATTTGTTAAGTTATTTTCTTCTTAATTGTGAACAAATGTTGGACTTCATCAAATACGTTTTTTCATCGATTTTTCTCAAAAATGTACACATAGGCTTATCTCTTTGGTGTTTCTAGATCTTGTCAAATTGATAATCAATATTAGCTATCACAGCCTGTTAATGTGACAAACTACATTAGCCACATTACATTTTCAAATGTTTAACAAGTCAATATTTACCTGGTGAATTTACTTGGTAATAGGGTCTAATTCTATCTTTGCTTTGCTGGATTTGGGTTTCTGATACTTTACTGGGGATTTGTGTTTTTAGGTTCATGACAGATGTTCTCTAGTTATAGTTTCTTTAAAATTCATTCTTTTTATAGTTTGGGTGTTGGACTAATGCTAACCTCATAGAATCAGTTAGGAATCCTCTACTCTGCTTCAATTTCCTGGTAGAAATTGTAGTCAAGCCTTCATCATTTCCTTCTTAAATGTTGGACAGAATTCATTAGTGACACCACCTGTACATGGTGTCTTTTTCTCCTCACATTGTCCCCACATCATCAGCAGCACTTTATGTTTGTACAGGTATCCTGTCACATGTGGGTTAGACCCCTGTGTTTTGACCTGCATTCCCCTGGTGGTTAATAATCTTGAGCATTTCCATGTTCATTTGTGACTCCTTTTTATAAGATGTTGTCTGTGGTTTTGTCTGATTTTTAATTAGGAGTTTTTGTTTGTTTTGCTGAGTTGGATACATCCTTTGCATATTTTTTGGATACTAACATCTTGTCAGATACAGTGTGCAAAAACTTTTCTCCCAGCCTATAGCCACATTTTCATTTTGTTGATTGTTTCCTTGGTTGTGCAGAAGATTTTTGGCTTTAAACATCTCTAGTTGCTTTTGTTTTTAAGATAAGTAGTCACAGTATTTTCTCCTGGGAATTTTACAGTTTCCGGTCTTACATTTAAATTTTAATCCATTTTGAGTTTGTATTGGGTATGACCTAAGGTAAAAATACAATTTAATTCTTTGGCCTGTGAACATCCAATGTTCCTGGCACCATTTATTAGGAGTCATCTTCTCTCATTGTGGATTGTTGCCATCCTTACCAACAATTAATTTACCATATATTAAAACTAGACCTCTTCTATGGTTCAGCAAGATGTCTTAAAAAGTAGCAATTTTGGCCAGATGGTGGTGACACATGCCTTAAATCCCAGCACTCAGGAGGCAGAGGGACGTGGATCTCTGTGACTTCGCAGCCAACCTGGTTACAAAGTGAGTTCTAGGACAGCCAAAGTTACAATAGAGCAACCCTGTCTTAAAAAAAACAACAAGAAAGTAGCAATTGCAATTTCAGATGATGTAAACTATTTATAAACAAATACAAAAGACCAATGAGGAGAACAATATACACAGAAATATATAATACATATATAAAGATGGAAAGATAGATGACAGATATAGACAAATAGCTGATTGATAGACAGCAGATATATAGATGAAATAGAACAGATAGATGATCGAGAGATCGTAGGTGGATGATGGACAGATAATAGAACAGAAACACAGAGACAGAAATAGGGGCAGATGCAGACACAATGAGAAAATTAACTCCAAACTTCTCTGTTAATTAAAAAACACCTTTGAGAAAGATACTGTGGCTGAGAGGCTTCCTGGTCAAATTGTGTTGACTAATTTAGAAGTCAACAGTTGTTAGAGAGATTTGAAAATAAGTTGCTACAAAAACTGGCAAGATTAAAATAAAAAGTAATAAGAGCATTTTTACCATGATGATAAGCTTCTAAGAATTAGCTTCTATTATAAATGAAAATTCATGTCAAGTTTACTTTAATCCACACACTAAAAATATTCCCACTAAAGAGATTTAGGAAAAGTAAAATGAGATGTGTTTCTTCCTAATATTGGCTTAAAATAAATTACCAAACATTAGAATTGTGAGAAAAGAAAAAATTCATTGTGTTTGGTTGTAAGGTCTTTGCTCTCAGCCTCATTGAGTTTAGGAGTCTCCATGAGCCAAATCAGGTATGGGTGTTTCATATCTTCCAAGAAACTCCATAAGAGAAGCATTTCTATGTTCATATGGTTGGTAAAATTCAGTTCCTTCTGATTTTAGAGCCAGCATTCTTATTTTGCTGTTTTCAGATGATGGCCATTCTCAGCTTCAAGAGATAGCCAGTATCCCTGTGTTCGTGGTTCTTTTCATCTTTCAGCTGACAGCCTGTATCTGTCCTTACTTACATCTCAATGATGCTTCCTTCTTTTTCTTCCATGTCTTGATCTTGTGTGTTTAGAATGAGCTCTCCTGACTAATCTTAGATAGTCGCCTGTCAAGTTTTGAATCTAAAATGTTCTCCCATTAGCTTAAGAGCTGAATTCTTTGTTCAAGATGATGGCACTAACTGGAGGTGGTGGGAACATTGGGAGGTGGTACTCAGCCAGTGGAGTGAATCAATGGAACTGTGCTTTTAAAGGTTATACCAAGTCCTTGACCCCTTTCTCTTTCTCTCTGCTCCCTGAACATTGTAAGGTAAAAAGCATCCTCCTCTGGATGCTCCGTCTGTCTTGACCATCTGCCTCACTTCAGTCAGGCCCAGAGTCAATAGACCCCAGGACTATGGATTGAAATCTCAGAAACCATGAGCCAAAATAATTTGCTTGGTTAAGCCACATTTTTCAGGTACTTTGTCAGAAAAAAAAGAGAGAGAAAAGTAATGTATTACTCTATCTTAGAGTCTCTTTGTCACATAAAGTGGAATAAATCATACATCATCACAATATAAACTCCCTAGACCCAAAGGAAACTAATTACTCAGGAATAGGAGTTTCACATGTTTTCTTGTTTATTTGGTTAAAGCTACATAGTACAGAATGAAACTTATGATTCAGGAATGGAGAGATGACTCAGCAGTTAATAGTCCTTACTATTTTTGCAATGACTCAAGTTTGGTTCCCAGCACTCATATTTAGTGGCTTACAACCAGTCCAGGCCCCTGGAATATGACATACTGTTTGGCCTCTGCCAGAACCTGCTTTCATGTGCACATACCAATGCAGAAGCACACATTAGTACACATTAGTACACAGTGTTAAAACCAAAATAAATCTTCAAAAACAAGACAAAAGTTACAATTACTTATGCACACAGTCATATCATCTACAAATAAAGACACTTTGACTTCTTCCTTTATTGTTTTTATCCCCTGGATCTCTTTCAGTTGTCTTATTGCTCTACCTGAGAGTTTAAGTACTATATTGAGTAGGTATAGAGATAGTAAAAAATCTTATCTTGTTTCTGATTTTAATTGAAATATTTTGAGTTTGACATTGGCAGTGAGACTGATGTAAGTTGTTTTTATTATGTTGAGATATGTTCCTTGCATCCCTAGTCTAACCAAGCAAGTGAAAGACTTGTATGACAAAATGTCATCTTTAAAGAGGGAAATTGAAGAAAACCTGAAAAGATCTTCCATTCTCCTGCATTTGTAGGATTAACATAGTAATAGTCATTTCACCAAAAGTAACCTATCTACAGATTCAAGACAATCCCTATCAAGATTAAAATAATTCTTTACAGACCTTGAAAGGACAATACTCAACTTCATATGGAAAAACAAAAAAACGCAGAATAGCTAAAATAATCCTGAAAAATAAAAGAACTTCTGGAGGGATTAATACTCCTGACCTCAAGTGGTACTCTAGAGCTATAATAAAACAAACAAACAAACCACACGGTATTGGCACAAAAACAGACATGTGTATCAATGGAACTGAATCGAAGATCCAGACATAAATCCACACAATTATGGACACCTGATCTTTAATAAAGAAGCCAGAAATATACAATGAAAAAGGAAAACATCTTTAACAAATGGTACTGAATGTCCAAACATAGAAGAATGCAAATAGATCCATATTTATCACCCTGCAAAAGACTCAAGTCCAAGTGGATCAAAGACCTCAACATAAAACCAGACACACTGAACCTGATAGAAAGAAAGTAGGGAATAGCCTTGAACACATAGGCATAGGAGACAACTTCCTGAAGAGGGCACTGATAGCTCAGGCACTAAGATCAATGATTAATAAATGGCACTTCATGTAACTGAAAAGCTTCTGTAAGGCAAAGGACACTGTCAATAACACAAAATGACAGCCTACAAACAAGGAAAACATTTTCACTACCTGTACTTCTGAGTGATAGAGGGTTAATATCAAAATATATAAAGAACTCAAGAAATTAGACATCAACAAAACAAATAATCCAATTTTTTAAAATGGGATGAAGAACTGAACAAAGAATTCTCAAAAGAGTATTATCACATGGCTGAGAAACATTTAAAGATTCAAAATCCTTAGCCATCCAGGAAATGCAAATTAAAACTACCCTGAGATTCCATCTTACACCTGTCAGAATGGTTTAAATCAATAACACAAATAACAGCTCATGCTGGAGAGGATGTGGAGCAAAGGGAACACTAGTGCAAACTTGTAGAAAAACTATGGAAATCAATATGGTGATTCCTCAGGAAATTGGGAATCAACCTACCTCAAGATCCAGTTTTATTACCTCTGGGCACATACCCAGAGGCTGCTCCATCCTACCACAAGGACACTTGCTCAACTATATTCATAGCAGCTTTGTTCAGAATAGCCAGAAAATGGAAACAACCTAGATGCCCCTCAACTGGGGAATGGATAAAAAAAAAATGTACATATACACAAGGGAGTACTACTCAGCTATTGAAAAAAAGATGACTTGATGAATTTTACTAGCAAATGGATGCAACTAGAGAAAAATCATCCTGAATAATGGAACCCAGTCCCAGAAAGACAAACAATGGCATGTAGTTACTTATATGTGGATATTAACTGTTAAACAAAGGAAAAACGTGCTGCAGTCCATAGACCTGGTAAAGGGGAAATAGAACAGATTGTGTAGGTGGTCTGGAGGAGGATGGGAATGAAAAGAGAAGGGACCAGGTAGGGGAGAGAGGGAGGAGGGAGAGAATAGATGGAGAGATGAATGGAACTGGAGAACATTTAGGAGAGAATAGGGAGATCTAGTACAGTAAAAACTCACTGGAATCATCGAAGGAGACTGCAGTAAGGACTTCTAGTAATAGAGGATAGAGAGTCTGAATAGGCCACCTCCTGTAACCAGGCAAAGCTTCCAGTTAGTGCCTAGGACATGATCCCAACCTATAAATCTTCAACCTATAACCTATCCTCCTTACAGGATCCACTGAGAAAATGTAAGGGAAGAACTCCATGCCACAGGAGGGAATCCATGCCTGATACGGCAGAGCAGGCCAGGAACTACAGACTGGATAGCCAAAAGATGATGATTTCTAGTGATATCCTGCTCTGCTCATAGATTGGTGCCTAGCCCAATCTTCATCAGAGTGGCTTCTTCCAGCAACTGATGGAAGCATATGCAGAGGCCCAGGGCCAAACATTGTTCAGAGCTAGGTGAATCACGCAAAATTTGGGGAGGAGGGATTGCAGGGACCACAGGTGTAGAGGACACTAGGAGAGCAAGCCCCACAGAGTCAACTGAACAGCACTCTTAGGGGCTCACAGAACTTAAAGTGGCAAACATGGAATTTGCAGGGTCCCCCAAATATGCCTTGAAGTTGTCTGGCATGATATGCTGTAGTAAAGTAGGAGTGTCTGACCCTTTGCCTGCCTTTGAGATCCTTATGCTCTTGCTGGGTTGCCAAGTCTACCCTTGATGTATGGATTAGTGTGTGACACTGTTCTATCTTTTTATGCCCTGTTTGAGCTGTAACCCTGGGAGTACTGCTCTTTTCTTGGCAATGTGGGGGTGATGGTTGGGATAGACCTGGGAGAGATGGGAGATGAGGGGAGAGGGGAGCTGGGGGGAGCAGAGAGATGGGGGAACTTGGAGGAGTGGAGGGAGGGGTGGAGGGGTGTTGAGATGTATTATGCAAGAGAAGAAAAATAAATAAATGAATGTAGTCAAAGAAAAGGGAAATCAAGGGCTTGGGAGACATAGCACTTATCATACAAACATTAGGACTTGAGTTTGATCACCAGAACGTATGTTAAAAAAAAAAAGCTGGGCTCGATAATGCATACTTGTAACCCCAGTGCTGGGGAAACTGATATAGATAGACTACTGAAGCTTGTTGACTAGCCAGACTATCTATCCTACCTGGCAAGTTTCAAGCAGGTGAGAGATCCTGTTTCCAAAATGCATTTGGACAGTGCCTAAGAAACAACACCCAAGGTTCATTTTTGGCCTTTTTAAGAATGTGCATAGACATACACAATCACATACACATATACATACAAACTTGCAGACACACATATACCTGAAAAAGAGTAGAATAAAAAGTAGAGCACTTACAAAAGAATATGTGTTTTCCCTCCCAGGTTTATGTATATACATATACACATACATATACATATAAAATGTTCCTTAATCAACGTCTTGCTTATTATCATCTCTTATTTCCTTCCCCCTCCCATCAAATCCCTTCTTCCTAAGTCCCTCTCCTTCTTTCATGTCTTTTGTATATGCATGTGATAGCCTGTGTTTAATTAGGGTTGCCTGCATGAGCAAGTGTAGGAGGTTAATTACTTGAGTGAGGGAAATGTAGCAGTGGCTACACCACTAAGGAATAACAGTCTCCCCTACCTCTGCAACATTTAACTGCCTATACCTCCTCTGAGAGGAGTGGGGCCTTATGAGCCCCTCCAGCATTTATGATAGAATGTTGATGAGCAGTCTTGTGCAGCTGGACACTGCTGCTGTGAGTTCCTGGGCACAACAGTCATACCATGCCCAGAAGACAGGAATTCACAGCACTCCTTTCTATCCTCAAACTCTTACATACTTTGGGGTACCTTTTCCAGATGTTTTCTAGGCTTCAGACAAATAATAAAGATGTCCTATTTAGAGCTGGACCCAGCTTTACAATAAATATAGCAACAAAAAACAGTAAATTAATGTCTTAAGTTCATATAACAAGAATATCATGGTGCACAAGGGATAGTTTAGCAGATAAAGGTACTTGTTTCTAATCCAGATGACCTCAGTACAATGCCTGGGGCCCACAGGGCGGAAAGGAAGAACCAGCTCCCGCCAGCTGTTCTCAGACCTCCACACTCACACAGTGGTCAAACATATAGATGAACAGACAAAGGTGGACAGGACAGAAATGAGGTATATTTCTGGCTTGTGCATACATACACATACACACACACACACACACACACACACACACACACACACACAATTTTTAAATGTTTTTAATGTTTTTTTAATCATTAAATATTACTGACAGACCCAGTGTACTGTAGTCTAGCATCAAGGTACTGGAAGATTCCCTGTATGGAGAAAGATTCCCTGTATAGAGGATTCCTCACTGGTTAATGTCCTTAGATGGTAAAAGGAGCATAGGAGCCACTCGAGTCGGTCTCTCTCTCTCTCTCTCTCTCTCTCTCTCTCTCTCTATATATATATATATATATATATATATATATATATATATATATATATCCCATTTATGAGGGATCCACCTTCATGACATAATTATCTGAAGACCTCACATCTCAATATTATCACACTGGGGTAGTTAGGATTTCACCATCAGAATTCAGGCAACAAAAACATTTAGCAGCTAGCAAGTAGAGTTTTTTTTCCAAATGTACACATCATTAAACACACAGAGAACCCATCAATTACAAATAAGTGTAGATGTCACTTATAATTGTACATTAATAAGAGAGGAAAAAGACAGTTGAACTCATAAGAAACAGTAAAACCAGATTTTTATGTATGTAAAAGGAAAAATAATAAGGTTGTTAGAAGGTAATGTAGGATAATAAATACTATGACTTGAAATTGTGAAAATCTTTTAAAATAAGATTGTAAAACCATTAACCTGAAAAAAATTGTTCATAATTAAGCTATATTAAAATTAAGAATTTATATTCATCAAAAGCTATTACTGAGAGCATTAAAGAAAAACCAGAATGAAAGGTATTTGCAACAAATATAACTAAAATAGCTCATATTTAGAAATTAGAGTCTCAGCTCTCCAAGTCATCTCCAGTACTTGGAATTGTTCATTTAACATTTTTAAAACAACACAGTGAGGTAAAATACTAACTCCCTGAAGCTTTACATTGGGATTTCTCTGATTATTAACAAGGTCAAGTATAGTTATGTTTTCTCTTTTTCACTCATTTTATATTCTCTGTTTTTTCTTTTGACTTTGTAAATGTGTGTAAATGTGTGTCGTTTTAAGATATATTCTAAACATGACCATGCCCACAGGCCCGCCTCACCTTGACAGTCTCCCATTAAGATGTTCTTCTGAATATATTACAGAGTGATGTCAACAAAATCTCTCACAGATGCTTTGGCTATTCACCCTCTTTTGTGCTTCCATGAGAAATTTAGGCTTTTCTAGTTTTGTGAAGAATGTCACTGAAACTTTGATGGTAATAATACTGAATTTGTAGATCACCTTTGGTAACATGGACATTTTCACAATATTAATTCTCCTGACTGAAGGCCTGCTCAGTTGTATCTCTCCGCAGTGGCTAAAATGCCCTGGCTCATGAGCAGAATTAGTGAAACATACTAGCAAATTCTGCAGGAGTGTTCTGCCATCATCTGATATCAACCATTCTCTATTTTCTACCACGATCTGAGTGAGCGCAACAGTTCTTTATTTGGATGTACTGAGAAGGGGTGGGTGTAATTGAAGCTCTCCTTCTTCCGACATGCTTTGGATTTCAAGTGCTCTTATACCTACAATGAAGACTTCCTTAAACTACTTTCTGAGGGCAGGTTGTTCTATCTATTCACTGTTTGGAGTGAAGTAAGTGACAGCAGGTCTGAAACGTCAGTTCCTTTGAGTGCATGGAGTCGTGATTTTTTTTTCTATAGCACAGAGATTAAATTTGTATGTATTCGAGCATTAGCTCAACACATAATAAATTATTCTTTCTCTGAATGAACTATACTTAAAAATACTCTAGTTAGTGTCAAAAATAATATCCTGATACACATTTTGAGAATAAACCTGTTTGGTCAGCATTATAAATTTGCACTGTTAATTAATCCTCTCTCTCTCTTTCTGGAAATTTACTCATCCCATTTTAGTTTTATTCTTTTACCAGAAGTATTTTAAATACCATGGCATTGCTTACATCAAACTATCCAGACAATTTAGACATTAAAATCATCTTCCACCCTTAAAACATCAAAATAATTAGATTTTTTTTGTCATAAATAATTCTAGATAAGAATCCCTTACTTTCTCCTGGTTAAAACATTCTGACATACATAAGAATTCTTCATATACTGGGGATTTCAAAGATTTATGTTTAGACACCCCAGTTGTAGGACTCAAACTTCTGGCATAGTTTGGAATCCTTTCTTTGTCCTTTTAAATATTGTGATCTGAGAATTCACACATTTCAGGTACCACAAACCATGTTTTGAAAGAGGTGCCTTCCTCCAATTTGTCCTTAGTTGTCGATACCACATGCTTATGTTTCCCAACATTTCAGTCTAATATTTTAGGCAATTGCTAACACAAGAAAATTTGCAACTAAATCGATGACTAAAAGACTAGAAATTAGTCTTTAGATCTCTCTGCTGCTCCCTGAAGACCTACATGGAAGGCATAGTAGATAATTTTCATACAAGGTCTAAACAAGTCTCTTCCCTTGCATTTTAAGTCTTACAAAGTTCTTACAAGGAATAAGTATTGTTAGGACTGCCTTCTACCTTTCTTCCTCCTTACTTAAAGAGCTTCCCATAAACTTCAGCCCATAAGAGATTGAATCACTATTGCACTACCAATGTCTCTAAAAACATTCTTACTCTGTTCTTTTTTCCCTGTCATTGCAAGTTTTTGTTGTCATTATTGTTGTTTTGTTTCGTTTTGACTATTATTTTGTTTTGTTTTGGTAAAGCCACTAAAACTCAGGTTAGGTATTGAGATAATGTGCAAGAAAATAGTCTAAGTCAAAGGAAGATTTGCAAACTTATCATACAGGAAACAAGAGTAGAAAAATTCATTGCCTGGCTGTTGTCTTTGTTGGGCAGTAGACTGTATGATGTTGTCTCTTATATGACTGCTAGCAGTGACACTGGTTGCTATTTATGAAGATAAGGCAAGCTAGTCAGGAACGAGCTATATAAGATGAAAGTGAACAGGCAGAAGAGTCAGTGCTTTAATGCAATAAGAATTTATACCTAATGAATATAGCAATGGGGAAGGATAAAAGTGGACAAATGGTGACAGCAAATGATTCAAGGAAGCATTAAAAATTTCTTCATTGGTGGAAATCAGGTCCCAAGGCTGAAACTAGTGTGGTGAAAGTATCAGGGAGGATGATCTCCTATGGGCCAACAGAAGTCCTTGCTATAGGGATGCACTTGAGCCCCTGAACCTTCCTGAGATTAGAAGAAAGTAAGAAACCATGTTATCTGGGACCTCTCCCCACTGGGTGAGTTGCAGTGGGCAAAATGTCTTTACTCTCAAAAGCGGCACCTGATTTCGCCTGGATGCTGGTGATGTTATCTCAGCTAGGCCACAAGTGGTTAATTGGTACAAATAGACCAGAGGTAAGCATTGCTTCCTTTTTGTCTGCATAATAGGCAGACTGCACTCTAAGCAAATAGATTCTGCTGTGTAGCTCTATGGCTGCACCAGAAGCAACCATGTCTGTTGAGATATTTCCATCTATGTTCACTGAGCATATTGGTGTAGTGTCTTCTTGTTGTTGAGTCCCTTACCTGGCTTTGGTATCAGGATACTACTGGCTTTGTAAACCCAGTTTCATAGCATTCCTTCCCCTTCTATTTCATGAAATTGACTGAGGAGTTCTGGTGTGAGCACTTCTTTAAATCTGGTAAGATTCAGCAGTAAATCCATCCAATCATGAGCTTTTGTTCAGATAATTTTAATAACTATTTCAATCTCTTTTATTATGGATCCATTAAAATTGTTTGCATCTTCTTGATTTAACTTTAGTCAGACATGTGTATAGCATTGTCTCCATTTCTTCCAGATTTTCTAGTTTTTTAAATACACATTTTCTTTTCTTTCTTTCTTTTTGTAGTAGTACAGGTTTAATTTTCTAATACCAATGAGGCATACAAGAACAATACCTTTCTGAGCAACCCAATGGACCAGACCTGTCAAGTTTCACCTCTGAGACCCCAAAGGTCTCAGAAGAGGACTAGACATGTATGGTTCCTGCTCCCAGTCATTGGTAAAAAGAACTTCTGGGCACACAGCATGGACTTGGTCAAAACTGAATCTGAATCACATCTCTACTAACTCCTCAATCACACTTGATGGACACCAGTCTCCCCTCCAAAAAAAGACAACCACCCAGATGAAATGACAACCACCTCAGATGAAATGAGGAGAGGCAGCTTACAAAGAAAATGAGACTCACTCAAGGCACACAAATTTTTATACATCATACAGAATCACTCACATAAAGAGATAGACCTAAATTAAACAAGGATACCATTTTTAAAATACTTCCTAATGGCTGGATTTTATTGGGGTTTCATTTTTCAATTTTATCAATTTAGGTCTTTCTTTTATTTTGTTTAAGGGGTTTGCCATCTTTCTTAGCCCTTCAAAGAACCAATTCTTTGACTGGTTCAATGAATTCCTCTTGGGTTTTGTTTGTGCATGTTTTTCTGAGACATTTAGATGCATTAGTAGATTATTTGACATCTTAAATTGTGTGTGTTGCATGAATATGTGTGCATAGAAATATATATATGAACAAGTGAGCACCTTCATGAATGTGGAGAAGAGAAATTGACATGAGATATCTTTCTCAATCTCTTTCCACCTTAATTTTTTGAGTGAGTCTCTCCCTAAATCTGGTACTCAAGGATTGTCTACATTTATGGGACAGCAAGCTCCAGGGATTTACCTGTCTCCTCCCTCCACCCATGCATGCCAAGATGATGCTCATGAGCCACTTTTTCCAGATCTGTACATGACTACTGGGGATCCAACCTCAAGACCTCATGCTTGTGCAGCAGACACTTTACCCCTGGAGGCATCTTCACAACCCAGCCCTAATATTCAATTTTGAATATTAGGATCCATCACTCTAATTGTCCTCTTAGCTATAATCACCTCAGTTATATCACAAAGGTACTAGTAACCTGTGCCTTAATTTTCATTTGATTCTAGAGATTACTTGTATTTACTCCCTGATTTCTTCAATGACCCACTATTCATTCAAAAGTGATTATTTAGTCTCTAAATATTTGTATAGTTTCTTTGGTTTGTCCTGCTCTTGGGTTTTAGTTTTATTCTACTATTACCTAAGATATGTGAAATTATTTTTACTTATTTAGTTTTGTTTATACTCTCTTTGTGATCTATAGCAGAAATTGCTCCACAGGCTACTAATAACCAAGTACACAACATATCATTGGATTAAACATTCTGTAAATATCTCTGAAGACCATTTCACCCATGGTTTCTTTGTCAATTTATCAGTGTACTAGTTTGGATGACCTATGAGAGTAGGATACTAAAATCATCCACCATTATTGTGTCAGGACTTTTCTGATATGCTATACCCATTAGAATTTGTTTAACAAGATTGAGAGTTCCAACATTCAGTGTGTATGTACTTGCAATTGCTACCTCCTTGATGAACAAGATGTAACCCAAGTAGCATCACACTTACGATTTTTATGCACCAGTCTCCTGAGCACTGAGATTAAAGGCATAAGCAATCATGTCTGATTTTGAATGATAAAATTTTGACAAAAAATATGGTAATGCATTTGTGTCAAAGCATACCTATTATCATGTACATGAATGTTATGAAAATAAAAGATGAAATTGTTTTGATATCTTAAGTAATGGCATGGATGAGAATGAAGTTATTTGAAATAACATGAATCACTGTCAGAGAAGCTGACTACAGTGAATATTATACACCTTAACTGCACAATTATAATTTATGGGTTCACATTTCTGAATGACCATCTTTTTAATGTAATCACTATATTTATAGTGTTGGACTTGGAAGACTGTTATTAATTCTCTAATGTCTTACTCCAATCAAAGTCAACTGCACTACTGCTAATAGTCCTCCAGCTCTCTATTTCAATTCCAGGGTTTTTAAAGTGATTTCAATGATTTGGATCTAACAATTAAATATCCTAGGAATGGGGAGAGCTTGATTAATTTTAAACTCAAAAGAATAGCTTCCATATTTCCTTTGGGGAATGAGAAAGGATAAGAAGGAATACTATTCACTCCGTTGGAGGAACACAAGCAATTATCTACATTTCTGTATTCTATCTTTAAACTACTTCTAGCTCATTACTTACTCAGAAAAGTTGGTTTCAAAAGCTGGTTATAATTCAATATGTGGACAAGTAGTAGCTTTGTTGTAGAATTATTATTCCTTTTCTCCTAATTTTTAGCAAAACTCAGCTGTGAAGACTTTAATAGGTGTTGTACTTAAAGCACTAATTCTTTGACTCTTTATTAGTGTACTATATACCAAAACAATTTAATCTCGCTTGAAATATTATTTTTAATTTCTAGAAATATGATACACTTTCCAAATGCCAATTACCTACAATCAACTAAAGTCTATAAGAATCCATTTGTAGAAGATAACTTAAATGCTATTTTGACATCACACAATGGGAGTTATGACTTTAATGATTTTTATTGAAATTTATTTTCACCAATATTATTTTAAATTTTTATATTCTGTTCTCCTGTCAACTAAGATATTTAGGTCACAACAACTTCAATAATATACCAAAGTTTTGATTCAGGTTCTTTGTAATGAGTAATGAAAACATACATAGCCACCATATGTAATCCAATATCTGTATCTCTATGAATAAAAAATGAACCACTAAGTATATAAGATCCACTTGAAACAATTTTATAAGCAAAAAAGTTAGAATTTTCTATTGGTATTATGATTAAAAATGTTTATGTAAGAATTAACGTAAAGAACCTTTAGGTGGTATATACATATAATCCCAGAACTCAAGAATTTAAAGAGGGAAAATCAAAAGTTCAAAGCAAAGTTATCCACATAGGTTTCTAGTGAAGACTCAGGTACACAATAAAATCGTAACACAAAAAGAAGTAAAAATTAATTTAAGAAGGATTAATTGTTCCTTCTCATAATATCCTTTTGTGGTGTCATAATTGATAAATATATTGTTTGATAAACTTAAATTATAAAAAGTAACTCTGAAATCTTCATGAACTCATGTAAATTTATGTATGAACACTAATTAAAAATTAAGAATTCAAATCAAAATTGTAATCTGTATTACAGTGCAACCTATTAAATGCAAAAGGATCTGCATTGTGGAAAATACTGTTAATATATTAAATCACAACTTAAATTACAAAATTCCTCATTTTTATGTACTTTCTTTTACTCTGATATAGAAACATAATTTGGAAAATTCAAGAAAAAAAATCAGTTCTACAATAATTACTTAAAGCTTTTGTGTTATTTTTTAACAGCATTGGGAATTGTTATTCATTGATCTTACACTTCAAGAAACCTGCCAAGACTAACCACAAAATCTGTCAGCTGAAGCTGATATTAAAAGAGAGTGCCCTGAAGTTATCTGAACTCCCCTTTTAATCTCTTATGGGAAAGAGAGGAGGCAAAAGCAAAGGGCAGAGGTCAAATACTTCCCACACTCTGATGGTACAGGGCCAATAATCTGATACAAGTTAATAAACGTAATAGCATAGCCAGGCTGACAAGAAATCGTACCTAGACTACCTGCCCGCAAATGTGGGTTTAAAGTTGTAAGTCATTTTTCTTTCTTTCTCTAATCCATTCCTCTGACAGTACTTTCAACTCATTAAAGGACCATATCTGAAAGGTTCAATTGTGCTTCATGCAGACTTAAATTTTTATATTGCCTTTTCTTTGAAGTCTCTCTTCTATTGACTTACCCAGGCTCTGCAACTAACCAATAATACAAAGTATATGGTTTTGATTAGTCCATTTGTTTTTTATGATCACAACCAACTTCCACATTGATTAAAATAACTTTATTTTAAAGAATGAAACTTTCAATCCTCTCTTCTTAAAAAGAAAAGAAAAACATGATTGTAGCTGTTATATTTCCATGACTAATCTGCCATAAAAAAATTGTTGAATATAAAAGAATTTTGACATCTATTCTGATGTTAAATTTTGTCAGGAGCTGTAGAAATGGCTCAGAGGTTTAGAGTATATACTGCTCTTCCAGAAAACCAAGCTCAATTTCCAGAATCCACATCAGGAAGCTCACAACTGCCTGTAACTCCAGCTCTAGGGGACCCAACTCCTCTGGCCTCTGCAGGCACCTGCACTCACATGTACATGCCCAAACACACACGTATACATAATTAAAATAATAAAGATAAATCTTTAATAAAATTCCATTTCTCACTATTTCTACCACATTTTAAATTTCATTTGTTATGTATCTCTAACAATATCTTATTCTATCAATTTGCTCTTAAACAATAATCCTTACTAACCTAATACTCTTTAGATTCAGATTTTAATAACTTGAATATAATCTATTTTCACAGAATTTTAATGTTGATATTATCTACATTTTAAGTGTCTCTAAGTGCAGAAAATATTTTGCCATTCTTAAGGAACATGAACTGTTATCATCTGCTTATCAAAAATTTAATTCAGAACAGAAATTGCTAATAGCCATACATACATACATATATTCTGATAAATATTATCAGGATATAGTTCTTTGCATTGTTCAGGCACTAAAGCAAAGAAAAGAGAATAGTTTGACTATTTGGAGATTTGGAGTATGGTTATTGTACTAAAAGAAGGCTGACACAATAAATAACTTGTTAGCAAGAATTCTAAAATGCATCCCAATGCCGATCCTTGAGGCACACACCTCATATAACTCTGGGAAGGCCATGGGAAATCTATTCATTTAATTGAACTACATAATATAAGTCTTCATGGTAGCAAAGAGAATTCAGAATTATCCCACTGGCCTTCAAGATACAGAAATTCATTTGTCCTACATCTACCATGATGTGGTAGATATTCATGAGATCTCTGAGCAGGAAGGCCAGTGGAGATATGCTGGAGTCTTGACACAGAAATTGTGAGAGAAAATTGGGTTGTCTCATTTGTAAATCAGATATACTACACTAAAATGATGCAATAGTTGAACACATCAGACAAAAAAACGAATGACAAAACTATGACATGCACTGTTCATCAAGTCCATTCAAAGAACCCACCATCCTCGAAATGCTGTTATTGCATCTATATCACATCTTGGAAATAAGATGAGTATGTGTGAAATTTTAATCTGATAGTTTCTATCTGAACAGTAAAAAGCACACTATGAAGGACATCATCCTTGGAATACATAATTATTACTCTAATGTATTTCACTGTCCTGACAAATATTTTGCTTATAAGTACTAAAATCATTAAGACAATAGTAAAAAATATATGATTTATTAAAATTCTGTTTATCTACAATACATAATACCTGCTTTTATCAAATATTTGTATGCAGAAAAATAACTTTAAAAAAATACTCATGAGGCTGATTTTAAGGTTCACCTCAGAAGAAATGGTAGAAAATAAAATTATCATCTCAATCTTGCACACATACTTTAAATAAAACAAAATATTATTTCTCCTTGAATTTCTGAGGCAAAGTAGAAGAAACAATCTATTTATCAAATTACAAGTCATAGATTGACATCAACCTACATAATTTATTAGCAATAGATTGTCTAGTACTTCAAACATTTCAGTTTTACATTATAATTTACTTCTAAGCATTTACTTTTTATTTTCTATATTTCTTGTACCTATTAAATACATAATGAAGTTTACATTTTAAATCAAATGGTGATATTTGGATAACTGCAATTTTCTTAAAGTTACTTTAGTGCAACACATACCTCTTCCTTCTAAGAAGTAAAGACAATTGTGTCTGTGTGTGAGTTAGCTTGTATGTGTTATATACATATGTGTGCATGCCCATGTGTAGGTAGGTGCATGTGAGAGTTGCAGGAGCACATGTGTATCTGCACACGGAGGCAGAAAAAGTAGGTTGGATGTTTTCCCCAGTCACTCTCTGGGGAGTGGACAGGCTCTCTCTATTGAATCCCACAATCCTCGCTTGTTTAGACGGGCTAATAATCAGCAAGTTCCAGGGATGCACTTGTTTGAACACCAGATTACCAATGTGTGCCTCCTAGCCTGGCTCTTATATGGTTGCTATCCAATCTAAGGACCTCATACATAACCATGAAAACATAATCAGAAAACACTTGAGCAAATGAGCATTTGGATTTTTATTTTTAAACACTGTTTAAAATCTTTGTGGAGGGCAATGTAGGAGGAGATCCAAGAGGATTTGCAGTGGGAATGGAGAGTGAATGTGATCAAATTTCCTTGTATGTATGTACAAAACTTTTAAAAAATAAATACACAATTAATAAACACTAATAATTGTGTTAGGGATTGAACTCAGTGTCTGAAACATACTAGGCAACTGGTCTGTCACTGAGCACATGACCCAGCTACAAAGATAATCTTAATTTCTATAACTTCAAATATCCTTACAGCAAGAGGGGAAGGATTTGCTGATTCCCAGAATTGTTTCCCTGATTACTTACCCTTTTACATTTATCAGAAACAATTTATCAATGTAGGTGGAGAGACCAGGTGGTGGTGGCATATGCCTTAGATCCCAGCACTTGGGAGGGAGAGACAGGCAGATCTCTGTGAGTTCAAGGCCAGCCCAGTCTACAGAATGAGTCCCAGGACAGCCAGAGTTACAAGAGAGAAATCCTGTCTAGAAAAAACCAAAAAAAATTTTTTTTGGTGGAGAAAAAATATTATATTGTAATTATATCCAACTAAATATGGAAAGAAAATGTTTTTAAATGAGATAAATATTGCTTTGCCTTATTTTACTTGCATAATTCCTATTTTTCCCTTTAGTTTCATTGTATGGATTTCTTTATATAGGTCTGGTTTTCATCCCTACTGGGAGTTGAGCGTAGGAACTCTACGCTGGGAAAGCTCTATCTATTGAACTACACAGGTCCTGCACATATTTTGCCAGATTCAGTCATCAATACCTCAAAATTATGTCACTTACATATTTTTGGACATTATATAGTATCAAATGCTGTTGAACAAAAATACACTGCTATCGTATACTATCTCATGTCAAAAATTAATGCTTACAGTTCTAAAGATATGTTTAGATTTTCTATATAGACATCTACAGCATCTGAAAATAAGTGGACACTTTTCAACTCTGATCAATTTGTTTCCTTACTGCATTGGCTAAGACCTCCCTCACAGAAAGTCTTGTTCTTGATTTTACTGAGGATGCGTATATATTGGTGAAAAGCTGGCTGTTGGAGTGTTTTGGATATACTCCAAAGTAATAAATTCTTTTAAACTCTCAACTTGCTAATGTTTTTTTTCCTGGTGATTGGGGAACTTATCTATCACTTTTCTGTTTCTACAGACATAATTCCTCAGAGTCTGTTGATGTTGAAATCTTTTCACATTTCTGGTATGTATTACTAGCTTAAAATGTATTTATGGAAATATATTTATGATGGAATTTATTTAATATATAGATTTGGTAGAAATTAGACTAATCTAAGCTTACTATTGTATATTGGAGTTGTTAAAATTTGTATAAAAGTAATACTAATTTATTGCCTTTCCCTTTTTTATACCTTCACTTTTTTATAGTCCCAGAGAAGAATATCTGTATCTAAGTATAGTAATGATATCAGAAACAGATTCTTGGAAGTTTGGCAAAATTTGTCTCTAGGACCACTTTGATATGGTTCTCTCATTGAGTGGGACTTCGCTTACTGACATTATTGTATTGATTGGCTTGGATTCCAATTTTTATTCAAATTTGCTTATGTGAATTTAGGTAAAAATTAAGTATTTTATCTAAGTGCTAGAATATGGTTGGACTTCTAAGAGTTCTTTTCAGTCTTGGTGGGTGTTAGATTTTGTCACTTTTTTGCTAGGTAAACACACTATTGCACTCTTTCCTCCTCAGTCTTGGTAATTCTTGCCAAGAATGTATGTAGTTGATTATTTTTCAAATAATCATCTTTGAGCTTTCCATATCTGTTATTTTTATTATTTTTATCTTATCATTTCAATCCATTATTTTTATTTTGCTGTTTTCTGACTCAGTTGTTCTTATTTCTTGATTCCACATTTGTTACTTTTATTATTTTTATCATATTATTTCTACTGTTATGTTTATTTTGCTTTTATTTTACCTTTTGTTACTGACTCAGTTGTTATTTTTTGACTCAACACACAACTTTTATTTTCTACTAAATAAAATAAGTAAATATAATTGGGGCTTTAAATTTACCACTAGGTAACATTATAAACTTCCACAAATACTGACAGGTAGTACTTTCACTTTTCTGCTTTTATATTTTTAGTTTTCCTTGTGTGGGTAATAATTCTGAGCATAATAAATCAGACCTTCACCATGAATCACTATAACTGCATGGAGAGGTGTGGACTCCCAGCATAGCAGCTGGGATTCCAAGTCTCCTCAGACGTCTAAGACTGTGCGAGATCATTTAGGGATAAGCTAGAGGGTTTAGGTGGAGTTGACTTAGTTATTACTGGAACAAAGGGGTATACTATAGAGCAATGTAATCAGATCTTTTGGGTGAATTTGGCAGCTTGCATTCTACAGTTTTATTATGCCTTTACTTTTTTTTTTAAAGCTACTGTTGACCAAAGCAATGTGATTTCTGGCTTATGGATAAGATTATATCATATTTTCTAGTGATTGTGACAGTACAATAAATCCACTATCACTAGAGAGGAAGGAGGAATTCCCTAAAGGAAAGCATTAGGTCAAGCCACAATTTGACCATTGTTGTACCTGTGGTTTTCAGACAAGAAAAAGCTTTAACTAATCCTGAGTCAAAGCACACAATAGCCTAAACATTATTGTACCTCATCACTGTGAGTGATAATATAAAACTATTTGTAGGTGCCTAAAAGAACCTCCTCAAGGAGTTACACCTTCTACACTAGCTTCACAGCTTTGTCTAGATTATATAAGCTTTGTATTCAGAACACATTTGGCTATATGTTTACAGCTTTCTCACTAAGGCTGGTTTTAAAATGTGGTCAATTTATCCCTGACATGGTAATAAAAAAAGAAGCTCTGGACAATGCATTACACTAATCAGCACATACAGAATGGAAGAGAAAGATACTGTTTTAAATCATAGTACATAGTTTATGATCAAAGTACTAAAGATACTCAGAAGTAATACACAGAACAGTCTGATCTTGAAAATCCATTAGGACTGTTGATTTATGATACAAAGTACTACTTAATCCTGACAATGAAATAGGGAAAGAAAATCACACTGTTAGTCAAATGCTTCACCAAGTAAATATGAGTATATATCCTTTAACATGAAAAATACAAGTACTGTTGTTATGTATCTATTATTGCCCTAAGTATTGCACCTGCATAACTAAGCTAAGACAATAAATTCCCCTCTGATTCACAGGTCATCTCAAAATTTACAATCATAATTTCATTGAATTTGTTAGACTTAAAAATTCCAAAATCAAATTCATCTTGTCCTTATTATTTACAAATGAATAAATTAGTTTTTGTGTACCTGGTCATCATTCTGGATACACATAAATAATTTCATGCATAAAAGGCATCTAAACTATTTTATTGTTCAGACAAGGACTCAATCTAGATGTCCATCAACTGATCAATAAGTAAGGAAAATGTTGCATGTATATGCAACGAAATTTTATTTACTAACTACAAAAAGTGAAAATTTCAGGAAAATGGTTGGAACTTGAAAATATGTGTTCATGACTTCCACTACTAGGAACCAAATGTTCAAATACCTGAGCCAACAGAAGACATTACTCATTCAAACCACTATAGTTACCTTTATCATTTTAAGGTGGTAAAATAAACATATATGGAGCATGATAAGCAGC
Source organism: Cricetomys ansorgei (assembly GCA_026225945.1). Taxonomy (NCBI): domain Eukaryota; kingdom Metazoa; phylum Chordata; class Mammalia; order Rodentia; family Nesomyidae; genus Cricetomys; species Cricetomys ansorgei. The sequence continues at coordinate 178,978 of JAMJFZ010004031.1, read as the reverse complement.
ATTGTACCTCTGGTAATATATATTCCAACTATAATGAATGTGAGTAAATAGTGATCATATATATATATACACATACACACACACATATATTACATATTAATTTATATATGATATATATATAATTGTTCATATATACATATATAATTTATGTATGAAGTATATATTATATTATATTACATATCATTTCAAAAATAGACTATGCCAGGTTGTGGATGCTAGTTTATTAAGTTGCTAGCTAAAATTTGTAATTCACATATTAGGATGATAATATATATATATATAGTTAAGTCAAGAGTTATCAAATGACAATGAGGCAAAGTGATTTTTTTTTTTTACAATTAAGGAAATTTTTTTAAGGTTTCACTTCTGCTTAGAAGATTTTCAACTATCCAGTTAGGAAATGAGATCTTTATAACAAGATGGTAAGTACAAATCAAATCTAATGTCTACACAATTTTTCAAATGTCTCATAACTTTGAGACATTTGACTAAATATAGTCTACTCTTGATGGAAGAGCTTATTTTATCCTTTAATTCTAGGCACATAGTCCCAAAGACTTAGATGAGTTAGTCTCAAAACTTGTTCAAATAAAGAAATTGATCATTTCATAAATGAAGTATGTCAGTCTGGAAATGCTAGTTTATTTAGGTGCTAGGTGAAATCTGTAATTCACATATGTTAGGATGATGTAACTCTAAAATGTAAAGAAACAGCAATCAAGATTTTGGGGGGTTTAATGATGGTGATTTTCTATAATAAGCAAAATGAAGCTTTCAGGCATTGTCTCAACTGATACATGTCTCAGATACACACAATAGAAGAAAAGATCTTCAAGGTCAAAAGATTCTAGCAATTAATAGATGAGAACAGCTTAGGGAATACCTAGAGTGTAATTTCTCATGTCATTCATGTCAAGCAAGCCCTGGGGGCGTGCACGCACACACACACACACACACACACACACACACACACACACACACAAGGAATCAAGAAGGATCAGGAAGAGTGGGAAATTGCCAGCTTCTGAAGAACTTGTGGGGACTTCCCTTTGTCCCCAGAACGTAAGAGTATTTCTGCACACCTTTCCTTGTTCTTTTCTTCCTGATAAGACCAGTATCTGCAGTCTGCCGTCTCACCACCTACTAAGTAATGATAGTGGTGACAGTTATTATCTTTGTGATCACAGCTATTAAACAATAGAGTAATCACCGTTATGGCCATATAAAACAAAAATCCATGTCTCAGATATCCCCAGTCAAGTCAGAAGTTTTTCCAATAGAAGAAATCATGAATTTTCTCCTAAGGTATAAAGCAACAGAGTTTTAGAGTTAGTGTAGGACATCTATTAACACAGAGATGTAAATGGCAGATGGTAGAGTGTTTCTCTTCATTTAGTAATATCTAAAGAAGAATCAAGTCTTATAAGAATATGCCTGACTTGCAGGACTAGACATCTATATTGTCAAGTCAAAATGCAAACAATTATTCTCCCTATCAGAGACCACTAGAAACCATAGCTAAATAGAACAGGAATTTACTGATACTTGTAAAACCTAACACATAGTTTGAATACCCTACAGATGCGTATAACAGCTCCAATAAATGAAAACATTTCAAATGTCTATGTAATCAATATCTTATATATCTCTCTGAGAAAAATCTAAGTACCAGAAATTTGCCAAAATGTTAATTATATTATTTTAAGATATAGTGCAATTAAAAATATAACATCTAGTGGCTGGAAAGATGTTGCAGCAGTTTAGAACACTTGTTGCACTTGTAGAGAACCCAGGTTCGGTTCCCAGAACCCACATGGTTGTTCACAACCACCTGTAACTCCAGCTCTAGGGAATCTAATGCCTTCTTATACATATATGCAGATAATCAAATATATACATAAGATAAAAATAAATAAGTAAATCCTTAAATATATAACATATATGTTAATAAAAACCGTTTTTAAAGGAGTTTTACTTTCTGGTGCAGCCTATACTCCAGAGAGTCTATGAAAAACATCTGTCAGCCCTCTGAGGACAAGGCAGTAACATAAATACTTGTGGAAATCCATAGTATGTACAAGTATAATCTAAGGAGTTACTTTCTTACTTTACTTCTAAAACTCCTCTGCTTACAGGGAGCCCCCTGTAATCATTTATCATTAATTAATAATTATTAAATTATAAATGATAATAAATTAATCATTTGTATGTTAATTAAATGTGACCATTTATCATTAATTAAGGCAAAAATAGTACTCAATGATTGTAAATATTTTTCAAGAACTTTATTACTTCTCAAATTCTGAAATGTTTCCTAGAGGCATGAAAAAGAAAACAAAACTTGAATTGCTATGATGAGAGTGTTCTTACAACACTGGGGATATTTTTCAAATATCTTTCTAAGTATAGAAGGTCATCCATCAAGGGCCTTAACAGAGTTGACTGGCCTTAACACAGTGTATTTTAGAAAAATTAACTTAGTGTCCAAGAATGAGAAAATTGTAGTTAGTAACAGTACTTTAGGAGAAATTTGAAGAGATTCTGGAATGTGGCATTTCAGTAAGTTCAGAAAATAATAATCGCTTGGAAAGAAGAAAGTCAAAAGACAGAAAGATGTCTGAGGCTCTATGAGCCCTGTAGTTATAGTTATAGTCCAGAAATCTTTAAACATGAAAGGCATGATTATGCATTGTTCTTGTTTTTCCCAAACCCATGCAAGGTAGGTTATATTACCCAAATCTCTGAAGATAACTAAGGTTCAAAGAGTTAAAATAATTTATTACTGTTCAGGTGCCACATCCCATTAGTTAGGAGTGATGGAAGCAGAGTGCAGTGCTGCTGTTGCCCTTTCACTCATTAAGTTGGAATTGCCTCCTACTGGATGCTCTAGGATAAGTGGACACCTGCTGAGATTTGGGTGTGGCCAAACTTCATTCTTAAGAGTGGTTAGTCCATGTCCTTGAAATTCTAGAATACGCATGAGGAGGGGATGGTCCTTGTGAGGCACAGCATAGAATCAATACCAAAAGAGGAGACAACCAAAGAATGCCCAAGATTAAATCAACTAGTATGACAAAAATAGTAATGTTCAAACCATAAGAAATAGGCCAGGCATCAAAATGTACATCCAAAGCTACAGGTTGGAAAAAAGAACATTAAAAATGGAAGAGAAACATTATATATTAATTCAAATTATGCATTAGAGCCCCTATGACTCTAAGTATATGGTGCCAAGATTAAGAGTGAATATAGATTATGATTTGTTATGAGATAACTGGAAACTTTTAGCAGTATCAGCTATGATGAGCTTGTAAATAGAAAGATGAAATAGGGTTGCATCAAAGGAAAAAAAGATGCGCTCTTCTACCTCCTCTGGAGCTGAACAGGCTGTTTTGTCTGAACCTGCCACAGAACTGGGTTTGGTGATCCTAGACAATTTCGCTCCTCAGTCCTCTTGCCTACCCACCACCATACGCAGCACACCCAACCCTTCCTGTGCCAGGAATGTGCTGCCACTGGCACCATGCCCTATACATACCCAGAACTGACCTGGAGTCCAAGAAGGAGATGTATGATGTGGCTTACAGAATTGCTGCTCTAGGCAAAGGTGAGTACACCAGAAGCAGTTCCAAGAGACTGCAGTCCCTTGGCACCACAGTCGCTTCTTCTGCTAGCTGCTGCTGGCTGCTGATGACCTGATGAAACCCTGCATACAGGGAAATGTGGGATGCTCTTCCAGATGGCAGATAATGGATGTCCCTTCACCCTCTGGAATGAACCAACTGCAAGACCACCATTTAGGAGGCTGGATGGGCTCTCTGGATGCAATTTCCAATACAAGGATGGGTCTGACTTTACCAAGTAGCATTGTGTGCTGAAGATTGGGGTATACACCCCCTTAACTCTTGCCATCATGTAAAATGCCAGTATTGTGGCTCATTCTGCTACAATCTAACAACAGAATGGCATCGTACCCATTTTTGAGCCTGAAATCCTCCCCAGTGGGAGACCTTCACTTGAAAATCTGTCAGTATGTAAGAAATCAGTACGGTATGTTGTCTACATGGCTCTGAGTGACTACCACATCAACCTTAAAGGACTTTGTTGAAACCTAACATAGTCATCCCACACTATACTTGCATTCAGAAATTTTTCAGTGAAGAGATTGCCATAGCAACTGTCCCATAACTCACTGCAGTGTCCTTTGCTGATCCTGGGATCACATTCCTGTTTGAAGGGCAGAGTAAGGAAGAAGTATTCACCAACTTGGATCAAGCCTTGATGCTATCAACAATTCCCTCTGCTGAAGTCAAGGGCCTTGACTTTCTTAAATAGCTGTGTACTATGGTCTTAGCACTAAAGGCTAGCAGAAAGAAGACCCTGAGAGCTGTTCAGGAGGAGTACACAAAGGAGCCCTCACCAATTGCCCCTCTTGTCAAGGAAAAGTACCCCCTAAGTGGTCAGTCTTGGCCACAGCCAGTGAATCTTTCTTCATCTCAAACTAAGCCTATTGAACAGAGGTGGTCTAAGGTAGCCTAGTCAACACGTCAGGCCTTTGCCTACCCGACTTCCTCTTACAAAGGAGGCCTCCAGGCTCTTTCCTACCACTCTTGCTGCCCTCATGACTTTGGCATATGGTGTTACCTGTGAATGCTAACTCTCTCATCCCTACCAGTCCACTGCCAACAAAATACTATGTAAGGGGAAAACAAGAAAAAGGACTTAGGATATGAAATATCACTGATGAGGAAAGGAGGTAAAAGAGCAGAGAGAGAGAGATTTTTAAATTGCAAAAAATATGAATGTGCACAGAGAAAGGAAGTCAAGATGGTGGGAAGAGTTAACCAGAGAAAGTTAATCTGTTTGCAAAAGAGATAATACACAGTGAGGAACACATAAATGAAAAGAGTGAGAACATGATGAATGATCTGGAACATGTCTATTGGTGCACATGTGGAGGACATACCCCGAGCAGAATGGTGAGTATTTCTCCAAGACCACTGAAAAGGACAAAAGTCTGTGGATATATCCTTGTGTTAAACAATAGTCATCATAGAGTTGGGGGAATCCACATTTTCTGTGATGTTGGCAGCGAATTTATTATTTGAATATTAAGCCATGATTCTGACAGGTTTTAAGTAGGATGTAGTTTTTGTAAATAACAAGCAAATACAAAGAGAGGATGAAGCCAAGGACACTGGGAGTTCCTATGATGTGGGAATTGAATTTGTATGGGAACCAAATTAGACATTAGTCTCTGCTGCATTGGGAAACCTTGCAGGAGAGCAGGGAGGGAAGATATGAGAGAGGCAAAGCAATTTATAAGAGGACAATGATTGAGGACATTATGGATGAGCAAAAAAAAAAAAAAGTAGAGTGAACCTGAAGAGTTCAAAATCTGAGGAAAAATAGGAAAGGTTAAAGAAAATGTGAATGCACACTGTGCTTGCAATAACCTGTCAAGGAGCAGGCACTTCCCGGCATGCTTTGCTCTCCCTAAAAAGATAAGTAACTGTTTACTACACAGATAGGCAACATAGGGTCAAAAAAGAAAGTATTTTTGACCTGGGTTACTAACCTTGACACAAATGAGGTTATGAAGAAGTGATAGATTATTCAACTTTACATTTTCAAACATGGAACCACAGAATCTGGGTGAAGTTAGTGCTGGACTTGAACACAACTTGTAGAGACAGATACTAATGACGTTCATCATGGTTGTTACACATAAGGTAATTATGCATAGATGATGAGCATTCTGTTATTTTTATTGATGACTGTCATTAGTATTCATTTTATTCAGCAAAGTCAAGGGGTTTTTTGTCTCTTATTAGTTTTTTGCAGCAAAATCTCTCAGTGGGAATAGCTATGCTGGGTACAAAGGCTAGCAATTACCAAGTGTTGGAAAATCCCTTCTGAGCTAACTTGTTTATTTGATTGAGCTTCTCTTTCATTTCTCCACAGTCCACTCAATAACACCAGGCAGGAAAACTGGAGAAAAGCCTCTTAATTGTGTGGTGAATGAAAAGAAAAGGAACAAAGAATAATCACTGTTCTTCCTTGCAATCTTTTGCTCTTAGCTTTAAGGTAGAAAATTCTTTCACAGGGTAGATACACTAGTGAACATTTGGAGCAAATGGCCACTTTTCTTGTAAGACAAAGCTCTTTGAAGGCCACTATTTTTAAATTGTTTTTCTTCCTTGAGAAAGAATAAGCAGACAGGTTTACTACAAGCGGAGGAACTAGACTAAGCTTCCCTGAGTTCTCGCAACTGGGCAATTTCTATCTGGGAGACTATGATGAATGAGTGAATTGTATCAAGCAGGCGTGTTCTGGAGGGTGACAGCAGTGACTGCTCATTAACTCTACCCAGAATATGAGCATTTTGTGAAGAAGTAGGTGTCCCACAGAAGTCCAACCCCCATGAGACTCTGGCCTTCCTGTTATTTGACTAGTTAAAAAGGCTAATTCTTAACTACTCCCCTCACTGATACAAGACACTTTACAATTCATTGATGGACACGAAATTCACTTTCATAAAAATTTCATATTTTTAACCAAGACATGCTTAAAATATGTGCCATTAACATGATTTTATTTCTGTATTTCAAGGACAGAAAATTATAACCACACCCTTCAAAAGAAAATTCAAAACATAAGCTGACTCCTGCTGTCAGATCAACCCCCAAGGGATGGGCTATCACTGTCATGGGTGTTTGAGCCTACTCTATGTGTTAACACATGTTTCAAAGCACAGCCCTGAGCCTCCACCACACCCAGCTGTAGCTCTTGGAGCCCTGCACTACCAGCTGAGAGTCTTTAGAGCTGTGTACCCAGGTGAGTGGCTGCTCAAAATGTCCTGCACAGCTCCTCCTTCCAAGATTGCAGAAAGATCTTCCCATCCATCTGAGGACACCTATCAGAGTGGGCTTCCTATGTTAACTTATTTTCCCTGAATTATCACTATTTCTAAGGTCATTTTGTCTAAGCACTTCTCTGAATATTTGTAATTCGGCTTTCCTCCACACCCACAGATCCCTTAACAACATGAATATTCTTATAGATTTAAGAATAAAATCCCAATACACATCTCCAAAGAAAGCATACAAGTGGCCAACAAGCACATGGAAAATGGTCAACAAGACAAATTATTAATTAGAAAAATGGTAATCAAAACCACACAGAGAAAGTAGCACTTGACACCCACAAGGTTGGTTATCATCAAGGAGACAAGTGTTAATTTACAAATGCTGATAAGAAGACAGAGGAATTAGAAACATCCTATGTCACTGCCATAGTGTACAATGGTGACGTTACTTTGGAAAACAGTTTTATAGTTCCTAAAGATGCTAGACATGGAGCTACCATATGACAAAATTATATTCCTTACAAAGAAATGAAGACATGAAGAAATGAAAACATCTCACACAAAAATATGTAGCTATATTCATAATAGAATTATTCATAATATCAAAAAAGAGAAAAATAATTCAAGGCTCATAAGCTAATGAATAGATAGTAATTTCCAAAGCAATAGACTATTATTTACCAGTGAAAAGAATGTTAGTTCTTCGTCTACATCATGAAGGTGAGAAACACTCATGACAACAGAAGTGTTGCAATATTATCTGGCTCCATCTGTACAAAATAGTCAGAACAGACAAATCTAGGGAGACAGAAAGTAGGTTAATGATTGCCTGCAAGTAGTGGGGAAAGAAATATGAATGACTGCAGGTTACATTTTTAGTAATGTGGGTATTCTAAATTAGATTTATGTCAAAGAAAAATCTAAGTAAGAGAAACAAATGAAGATGTGGGAGTTGCCCAGAAGCTCTGTGCACTATCGTACAGCAGTATGTCAACTGACAGAGAATACAGTGACGGTGAAGGAACCCCATGATCCAACGGAGTGCATCAGATGATTCTTTGGGGAGAGATTTTTCTCAGAAATATGAAACAACAAACCATCTAAGCTTCCACACTCCTGAGAAGAGATGTAGAGGATCTGACCCTGGACAAGTTTCCTACAAAAGACTGATTCAGGAAACTTTTGCATTATATGGATAGTTATGGAGAAGACGAATAGGAAGGTCTAAGGATGGTAAGCTGAGGTAAGCATGCTCAGATTGGTCTGGGAAGCCCTGTGACTTCAACAGAATAATGTTCCTTTCCTCTGAGCACAGGAAAGATATTTATGGGGGGGGGGTCTTCTGAGCTGAGCTGCTTTGAAGGTCAGAGAGCTTGCTTATGGCCTGCTTCAGCTAAGAGAAAGGGAGAAAGGAAAAGCAACTCCTCCCTTCTGCTACTTCTTTAGGCCCAGATGTCATAGTTGGGGAATATATTTCCTCTTTGTGCTTAATTATCTAAGCCTTTATTTAATTAATGGCGTTTTCTCCTGTACTTTCCAATATCTTCAAAGATTTTATTATATAAAGTCTACATAAAATATTTTATCGTAATTTAATTAAAAGTATATTTTGTGTAAAATACCACATTGAATAGAGATTAAATTTTAAATTACATTTTTCTCCATAGTCATAAAAAATCCACATTGTATGTCACTGTCTGTGGAAAGACAAAATAGATACATGTGAAGCTTAAATAGTTTCAATTTTTTCCCAATGCATAACCAAGGTTCACTTGTGTCCTTATAGGGTAAAACTGAAATTATATGACTGTTCAATTACTGTGGGGAAAGATGCAATATTTTTTAAGTCTAGAGTTTCCTGTCTAGAGTGTCTGAGCCAGTCTGAAAGACTTTTCTTGACTTATAGAGAAATGAAATTCCCCTCACATTTGATCTAAATATAAATGTCATACTCTTTCAATCACATGGGTATAGGTAGCAATGCATGCTCTTTTTTCATCATATATTTTTTATTCTAGTAATGGCAATAAAAATCTTCAAATTCATAATTTTATGTCTTCAAACTCAAAAGCACTTTTCCAAAACTGAGTATTGAACATATCATACACTTAAATTAAATTCTTTGAAATAACTTACTTTTGAACTTAATGAAAGCATTAAATGAAAACTAAGGTTTGTCCTTGCAATAAGTTTTAAATATTTGGGACTTTTTAGTTTTGCTTTCTTAATTTTGCGGTTTGAATTAGCACATGACAATTGTACATTCTCAAAGGATACAGTGCATAATGCTGTATGTGTACAATGCTCAAATCAGCCTCCTCTGCTTAAACATTTGTCGTTTTTTTGCTGAGAAACTAAGCCCTTCACTGCCAGTTTCCTATAAAATACATAAAAAATTCTTATGATGCAATTATCATTATTGATATGTGTTGATATATTATTTTAAATCATTTGTGTACATAAAAATGAAGTAAACATGCAAATGAGAAGTAATGTGTGTTTCTTAATGATTCCTAATTGTTGTTTTCTCTAAAATGTTCAAAGCTTTTCTGAAACTATTTTAGGGAAAAATGATTGAATCAATATTCTCAAAAGGAAAGTGACAGATGTTAGAAATTCAAACCTAAATACAAATGTCTATGAAAATCAACAATGAAGACAGAAATTCCTATGGACCTGTTTGTTTTAAAATTATCAATTAAACTCTGGGAAACAAATATGTGTCCAACAAAAGAATATTTGAAATTAAAAGAAAATGTTGTCATCTGGCTTATGACCTAGCAACAGTTATCATGGAGGCCACTGGAGAGACAGGAGAGACCATAGGCTGCCAGAGCTATCCCCTCAGCTTGTATTTGCCTCCCACTGTTGGAAAGATGCTCAGTGCTGGCTGGCTGCAGAGGCATGTTCCAAATCCTTTAGGGTTCTTGTTAATCCATCTTCAGTTTCTGTAATGACCTCAACAATCACAACTACAAGGTGCTGAACATTTAGAATACAATATTTGATATTTTCTCAAAAATAATGAATATTCCAGTTACTAAACAAATGTTTTCATAAGAAAAAGATTTATACTAAGTCCAAAATTAAAAGTTAACATGATCACATTTAGTAAAGGTACTAATTATTTTATACTCATAACACTTAAAATATTGATTTAATAGGATATAATAATAGTATTTCTCTTGTTCCTCATGTATTGGTTCCCAAAATGAGGAAAGGGTTTACACTACTAACTTCCTTTCCCTATCTGCTTCCTGTGGCACTGGGGATCAAACCCACAGACCCCAGCGTGCTAGGTGAGAACACTACCACTGAGGCATTCCCTCAGCCCACCAATAATTTCCATACATGTATTTTAGACTGATGAAAAGTGATATGCTGGGTTATAGCTGCAGCATCTATTATCATCTGTACACTCTTTTTTCTTTCTAGGATAAGCACAGAAAATAATTTCTCAGAATAAAATTTTCATGAGATAAGAGAGCATCTGTTTAAATTTTCTACTACTTAGCAATCCCCATTAGCAGCCAAAAGATATATAGTCTACTTATAAAATCTTAAAATGAACATAAATTGCAAAAGCAAATCGGTTTATTTCTCCTAGTTGCATTATATTAACTACTTATGGTAGTATGTTGGTTTATTTGAAATCTTGTAACTAAATCGGCCTTTTTAATGAGTTGTCCTTAAACTATAACACTTCTTTTAATTTGGCCATCCCCAATGCCAGTAATGCTGGCAATAAGAATGAGACAATATGAAGAAGCAACTACTTCATTACCACAAATAATTTCATGCTTTTCCTCAAGTAAATAGGCTCACTTAAATATTCAGTTCTCATTTTAAAAAATGCCATATTATGTTCTTATCTTCTCACTGCTACAGACATGAGATATCAGTAATTAGCCCCTAAAATTGCATATCAGGGTATGTTTGGGTTTTTTTATAAATAGAAATATCACATGAGGCTAGAATCAATATATCATGTGATCTGCTCAACTTTATCTACCACTGGAAAGTACCACTCTTCACCTCCATAAACTATAGCAGATGGTTCAGGATTTTCCTTCTTCATTCTCTCATCACAGTCCCTTCAGTCCCTTTCCTAATAGGTCTAGCTATGTACCCATGTGGACATCGCTTTAAATCAAATTTATAATTGCCTTTACTTGGAGTATGGTGTCTCTCAGCTGGCCTACTACATCTCCTTCCTGTTCCTCTGCCATCTCCCATCTTCCATTCTCTACTCTGCTGCCTGATAAGGTTCCTCCACGGAAGTTCCTCCCACAGGATCCAGAAATTGACCCAGTTATTTCAGGATTTTAAAAAATGTGAACTTTATAACAACTCCTTATGACTTTTGCATTAATTTCCCCTACTTGTCTGTCCAATTTTACTTCCCTTCATCCACACTACTACTTGAGCATCATTCAAAAATCCCCAGGAACAATATTCTCTCACTTCTTCAAGTGCCGGGGTACAATTCCAACTCACATTCTATACCCTTTACCATATAGCATTTCTTTGGGTTTGTCTTTACTGGGCTTTCTCTCTGCCTGTGAGCACTCAGAAACAAATGGTTTCTAACTTCTAGACATGGTAGTCAATGTATAGCCACATGGATATTATCATGAGATGTGAGCTTGATATTTTATTTTTATTTTTAGGAAAGTCCTAATTTTAAAATATATTTTATCTCATTGTTGCCATACATATATTTTCAGAAGTTACTGATGGAGTTCAGGGCACACTGAAATATTTTGAGCTAAAGAAATGTAGGAAAAAAAACTGCAGAAGTATGAAGGAAACTCTGACCCACTTCTGCCCTTCTTTCCCTAGAAGCCTGTAACACCTAAGGAGGATCCTGTAGCCTTTAGTTGGAGCACTATAGAAGGGCAAGAAGCACTCTTCCTGTGCTTGGGAAGGGCTCTTGTGCCTGGAAATGAAGACCCACAGAGAAGAATAGGTAGCAAGTCTAGCCGGACTTCCTTCAGATCCTTACCTGCATAATCTAGTCATACTCCTCCATGCCCATTTACTTCTCATGAACACAAATTACAAAGCACACAGGCTTCCTTTCTGTTAAGTCTTCATTTCCTTATGGAAGCTGTGGAGTCACATACTCACATAAGTAAATATGTTTGTTGTGCTCCTGTCTCTCTATCCTGTTGCAGAGGCTGTGGGATGAATGAGAAAGTATTTCTACTCCCTTAAAGCACCTCCTCACTTTTAGTATAGAAAATGTAAGAAGAAGCACAGCTTAGCTATATGAGTCTGATAAATAAAAAAAAAAAAAATCATGTGCTGTAAGTACAAGCACCAACTTCCCCGGGTCTTAAAGAAGAAATGAAAGTTTAGGTATTTATTGCTTTTAGAAATCTGGCTGTAGTCCAGAGCTTGGGCAGTCTTCTCTCTTAATTTATACCAAAAGTATTCAATTTCCTTTTCACTATAATTGCCAATTAAAATTATCTGAAAAAAGGCATTAACTTGCCTCTTTTGCAATCCCAATTAGCTTAAAGTAACTTAATTTTTAACTGCACAGCTCCTCCCTCTTCTTTTCAGTGATAACAGAAAAACAGTAGATCACAGAGGTTGATGACACAGCTGTCAATCATAGTGACTCCCATTTCTCTTATTTTAAAAGAAAATCCTAGGAACCTAATTTAGTTTAATTCCCAACTCTCCAACCTCCCCATGGTTCACATGTGTGTTTTATATGTTACAAAATTGAGTATTATAAGCAGTTTTCAACATAGTTAAACAATAGATGAATATGTTATTTCTATGTATGTTTGTATGTATGCATGCATGCATGCATGCATGCACGTGTATACATATCATCACCATTCTACCCTAATCTCAAATAACTTCTACATGAAGTATGGAAGTTATCACAGTGCTATTTTGCCAGTGGTTTTATGATACTTTTATCTCCCTGGCCTTTGAAGTAAGCAGGCCAGAAAATGGGGTAGCTAGAATGCAGAAATCTTTGCCTTTAACCTTGACTACCCTTTTTCTTCTATTTAAGGTGCCATATTACCATTCTCTGGAAATGTAACAATGAAAGGTTACATCTCACCATACACCAGTTACCTCACCATACACCCAGTTAAGCAGGTCAGCAATGTGAATCATACATAATCTTCTCCCTTACCACATTGCTTTTAATTCCAAACATTTCTCAAGAGTTCACACATCTCCATATACTGTCTACTACCATAGTCAGATTCCTTCACATCTTTCCTATGCAAGGTCATTTCCTAATAGCCTTTTGCAACGACAGGTTCAAATCTGTCCTTTATAGTGCCACCTTCCTAAACTACATTCACTTATCAGAACATGCCAACGGGCTATCACTGGACATAGAGGCTCTGCTACCCAGTCTAACAAGAGCTTTGACAATGAACCAGACAGAAAAGAACAGAAAGGTACCTTTAAATCAGATCCCATACAGAACATAACCTGAGAAGGAGAACAGAACTGAATACTTTTAAATCAGAGAACAAGCAAGCCTTAGTAGTTTCTTTTGTGTGTCATCAATGCCCTGTTTTGGTTACAAATACATTTGTTCATATTTCCCCCAAGAAATGTCATGGAACAAGTCCACAAACTAACTAAAATTAGGATAAAAGACCTGTATCTCTGAGTTAGATGCCTGCTTAACTCAGCACATAGACATTTTAGTCACTCTGGAGGTGTCTGTCTAAAAGATATACTGCCTAGCTTATTGCAGCCCCCTTTGGGATGGCTAATCTTAATTGTCAACTTGACTAGATCTGGCACCAACTAAAAGACACACTTCTGGGTGGGACTGTAAGTGTATTGCCTGAGGAGGAAAGGCCCTCCTCCAGAATGGGCAGCACTTCTGGAAGCCACACAGAAATAAGGAGGTCCAAGAAAAATGCTGTTACTCTTTGCCTACTTGCACCTTTCTGTACCTAAAGTTTTTAGCTCTCCCTGACTCCACCTTAACCTTCAGTAAAAACTATGAGCCCAAGACTTGCCCTTTGTCCTTTTTCCAGTTTGCCCCTGACTTGGTACGTTTGTAGTTGTAATTGATGTTCTTGCTTCCACTACTTTAAAGCTTGTTTAACTTTCCTTGGTCTCTGTTTCATTGTTTGCTTGGGGAGGCATCCATAACTTCAACAGCTTGACTTAAAGACTGGTGATGCACTTTTCCATGCACTGGCAACACATCTTTCTGAATTCTGAAAAGAGCAGAGCTTCAAGGACAGATCATATTGTGATAGGATGCCCCTCAAAGCAATTGTCTCATAACAACTTCCTTGTCCCCCTCTCAGACTTGTTTGTACCATGTTGTAGAACCAGAACTGAGATAATGATAACTAGACCTCACTTTGAATAAGTTTGCTTAATTATGCATAACTCTTGCTGTCTGTCTCAATTCTTCTGTTTAGACTTGGCATCATCCCAGAGACAGGCTTCAATCACTGAAGCTCATTTTCTCAACACAGTCACTTTGTTTAAATCCTTTCTCTTCTCTTCTTTTTCTCTTATTTTTTCTTTTTTCTCTTTTTTACTACTTGTCTCTTTAGCTGATGTTATCAGTTGCTGAGCCAAGCTTCATTTATTAGAATTCCCAGCATTGGGACTTTTATCCTAAAACCCCTTTAACAAAACCTAGATGACCACCTTTGAAGATCTACAAGATCTAAAAGTTAAAGGTGCCAATTCTACCTAGAGGAAAAGAAAACAGGTCACAGAGAGGAATCTTAAAACACAGAACTCTATAAAGTCCTCTGTATCTATTATCATTAAATCACTCCTTCTTGATCTAGTGATTCTTCTACAGGACTAGCGAAATTTAACATCAAAATGCCAGAAAATGAGTAGACTTTAACAGAATTTTGGCATTTGGGGCTGGCCGCTTTTCTCAAAAAGCAGCTTGTAAAACCAGGAACTGAAACATCTAGACTCTAATTATTGTTTAAATGGATGGGATCTAAGTTCTAGTTCTGGCCATAGGAAGAAATTTTCTATTGTGAAATACCTGGAACGTCATTAATAGATATCTAAAACCTGGCTCCAGGAACCCTAAACTTTAGAAGAATACTACCTAGCAATATTAACTGTTCATGATATATGGATTAATCAAAGTTTGACTGTTAGTCAGCTAGATATGAAAAAAATTCACTTCAAGAAAAGCTGTTCTTTCTAGAGACATTAGAAAAAATATGAACTCTGTCTGAAGTGTAGATTGTCCAATTTTACACGTTGAAAATGTTGCATCCCACTTCTTAAAGCTCAATTTATCTCTACTTTACCCTCCAGGTGTCTCATCTGCATTCTTTCTACTAAGATCACAAGAATCAGGGAGCCAGGGGCAGCCAGACTGAGATCCCAAATATGCCAAAAACACAGAGGTGTTTTTTTTTTTTTTGAGTCTTTGTTTCCTTTTGAAGAACCATGTGTCTCATAAAGCTTCTGTTAAATTAACTTACATATTCCTCCCTTGTTAATCTATTTTTCATTGCAAAATGCCTCAACCATGAGCTGAGCAACCTGTGAGAGAAGAGTTCATCTCCTCTATCATGGAAACACTGAACACAAGTTCACCCCAAATTCAAAAACTGAACATATCCACAAGCATCCACAAAGAAAGGTTTAACTCTTAGAAAGTTCCAGAGAATGACACCGTTGCAGTCAGAATTTAGCTAACTTCATCTGCGATATAATCTGCTTGTTCCAAGCCTCTAGTTCCACAGCAGCTGAACTTTAAATGTTCGCTGATGCAGTACTGGAAAGGATCACCTCAGGGGACAGATGTGCAATGTTGAAAACAAAGGTACTTTCAAATATGGAAATACATGAACATCCATTAACATTTTTTCTAAATGAATTCATATTTGTTTAAAATTTGATATATAAATGCAAATATTTTTCTCCCTGGCTCCCTGAACAATATATAATGGTAGTATTAGAACATTTAAACATCCAGTTCTTTTTCTCACTAAATCTTCATGCAGGCTGAATATAGTGATTTACACAAATATAGACAAATTTAAGGCTTCTCTATATGGCTTTGCTTGAAAGAAATGTGCCGAATGGAACTTTGAAGTCTAGCTGTGTAATGTGAGTACAGCTGGAACAAAGAAAGTCCTGTGGAAAATAAAGTCCTCACGATAACGAACTGAATCTCATTCATTTTAAGTTGCTCTGTGATCTCAGACTTATACATGACTCTTTATTATTCTCTTTTAAAGAAATGGGTTACAGTGTTGGAGAGATGGCTCAGCAGTAAAGAATGTGTATGTTCTCTCAGAGGATATGCATTCAGCTCCCAGCAACAAACATCCAGCAGTTCACAACTATCTGTAATGCCAGCTCCAGAGAAATTCAACGACTCTGGCCTGTGAAGTCACCAATACACAAGTGCATACTCTTGCCCAGACACAGAAGTACATATCATTTAAAAAATCTGTCTTTAGGAATATATATGTACATACGTATATGTAGGTAACAGCAATATTGAAAAGAGGCCATGAATTTGAAAAAGAGCAAAGAAGGGTATATCACAGGGCTTGAAGGGAAGAAAAGAAAGGGGAAAATTGTAGATGAATAGCCCTGTATGAAAGCTAGTGTCTACATTCCAGGGGCTACATTCAGAGGCCTGTGTAGTCTGGATAAAATGTAGACACACCTTTAATCCAGTATTCAGAAAGAGGTGGTAGCAATCAAACACTTTTAATGCCAGTATTCAGAAGGCAGTGGTGGAGTATGCCTTTAATACCAGCACGTGGGAGACAGGAAGCAGAGCATAGAAAGAGTCAGTGTCAGACAAGAAGTGATTTTTAAGATGAGTCAGAGTGAATGGCAGAAAAAGTGACTAATCAGACAAAGAGTTAGCAGAGTAAGGTTGTGCCCAGTTCTCACGAGAAAAGGCAAGATCTCAGCTCAGTAAAAGAGAGTTACATGGGAGTTAGAGTCATGCTAATAAGAGTCAGTAAGAAGAGTCAGTGAGTAGAGAGCAGTTAAGAAAGTAAGAAAAACCAGTTAAAGAGTCAGTTGGGAACCAGGCTGAAGAGTCAGTTAAGAAGAGTTAGTTGAAGAGTTAGTTACAGAGCAGTTTCAGAAGCTGAGACTGGAGTGAGTTACAGAGTTAGTTGGAGCAGTCAGTTACAGAGCTCAGCACAAGCCCAGAACAGAGAGCAAGTTGATCCAGAAGAGTAAGAGTTCAGAAGGAGCTAGTCAGAGTAGCTCAGTCAGCAGTAGGTCTTGGAAGGCTAAGGCTGAATGAAGCCTTCTAGGTCTGTGCTACCAGTTTAAATATTCTAGATGGTATGAAGCCTGAAGCCTTCCAGCTCATGGATTAAGACTTGAGTGGAAAATGTATGTAAAATGTGTAAAAGGTGTGGTGGCTCACACCTTTAATCCCAGCACTTGGAAAGCAGAGGCAGGGGAATCTCTGTAAGTTTGAGGCCAACCTGGTCTACAGAGTGAGTTTCAGGACAGCCAGAGTTATAACAGACAAACCCTGTCTTGAAAACATTTTTAATTTAATTTAATTTTAAAAAATAAAGGATAAGCTGTCCTCTGCCCTGAACCAACATCTACAAATGGGTGAATGAACATCAACATCCACATCTACAACTACAGAAATTGATGTAATTATAACCTCAACCAAAAAAAAGAAAAAGAATTAAATAAACAAATTTTTAAAAATAAAAATAAATAAATCTAAAAAATAAAAGGAAATGGGCTACTTATTTAAAATAGGATTTTGGCAAGACATAAGGCATTTGTTCTCACTACATCAGAGACTGCCTTCCATCAGGAAAGTCCCTGACTTAAAGTACCTCTCTGCCACTCATGGTCATACACAATGAAAAGTCACCACATTTGGTTCCACTTAAAGTGATTTAAAAGTAGTAGGAAGTAGATTTAAATAATGTTACATAGAACCATCAGCAGGATACCAATGAGCCTGCTTATTATTGGAGGTGAGGCCCAACTTCAGGTTGAACTCTGTCATGCTTCATCTCAGGTCAGTATGGGCCAGGTGAATGTCCATGATAAGAGCAACCTTCTGCCTCAACCACAGCAAAGCCCAAGATCCAGGCACCTGCTACACAAGCTTCACTTAATTTTCTTCTTTTCTTTTTTTCCTGAAAGTATAGGGGTGGGAGGGTGGAACCGGGAGGAAGGGAAAGAAGGTGGTATCGAGACACATTGTATGAAACTCAAAACATTAATAAAGTATTATACAAAAAGAATGTTACATGGAGCTGGGTGGTGGTGTCACAGGTCACAGGCCTTTAATCCCAGCACTTGGGAGGCAGAGGCAGGTGGATCGAGGCCAGTCTGGTCTACATAGCAAGTTCCAAGACAGCCAGGGCTACACAGAGAAACCCTATCTCAGAAAAATAAAAATCCCCAATATAAATTTACAATATTCCATGGGGGAAGGCATTTCTCAGTAGTAAAGACACTTGCTCTGCAAGCCAAGGTTCCGAGTTTGATTTCTGAGGTGTGTGTACATTCCTTAAATAGATAATGAGTCCCGTGCTGAGTTTGCACATCAGAAATATCCTTCTTGGGGTTCTTGCAGCCATTTCTTTCCAATTTGAACATGATAGCAATAGATGCTCTTGTTTTTTTTTTCTTTCTGCATAAGTGAAGCTCAGGTGCCTGGCTCCAAGAGGTCAAGATGTCACTCCTTACGTAGCAAAAGACTCAAGTTTTTATTTTCCCCCTGGACAAAAGCAGTTAACATGGATGTAATGGATTTTTCTTGTTTAATGAAAGAAGTGGGAGTTCATTGTGACTTTGAAGTCTCGTTAGTATGTTACACATGTTACCAAAACAGGAACTTTTGCTAAAAAGCCCTAACTTCTCAAAAAAGAAAAAACAAAAACAAAACACAAACCCTAACTTGTCCTATGCAACAAAAAGGTAAATAAAAGCTGCATGGAAGTCTGATGTCTCTCACTTTATTTAATATCTGTACTTTGTCTGACGGCAATGAGATTTTACTGATCTTAGTCTTTCTCTTGCATCATATTGAACTAAAGAAAAAGCAAAGCCCTACAGGAAGGACCACTCCCTCCCAGTGAGGACAATTACTCTTAAATGTGAGGCCACACTCTCAGTTATCTGAATGCAACTGATTATTGGATGAGTATGTAAGATGAATCATATGCAGAACTGGAGCTGAAACAATTCTATTATGATGGTTGGTACCACACATTGACTGGGACTAATGAATGATGTATACATCTTGCTCTCTATATAAACCTAGACCTCTTTTAAAGATGTAAGAAAATACCTGTTGGTGAGCCTTTGTAACTTATGTGTTTCCTTATATCTTTAAAAGAACTATGCCTCTTGGTTATTTTTATTTAGATAGAACTCTTCAGATAATTCACAGAATAATGAAATAAATCACTTCATCAAAGTATATATTGTATATGTAAGCTGGATTTCTCTATCTTTAATCAATAAATAAAAATGGAAACATGAGCTAAACAAGGAAAACATCAATAAACATGCCAAAGTAGACAGAGAAAACCCAAACTACAGGCAGCTAAGGAATGCTGAGACTCGGATAAATAGTCTTCCCCAGTGGGGAGCACACCAATTGGTTATCCAATACCAAATGGTTAGTCCTGAAAACACACATACAAATAACATCATACAGACTGAGCAGGTTATATTAATGTATTTAGGAATGTATACGCACATGTGTACACACACATATTCTAGTAACAATTAGTGAAAACAAGAAGCCAAGAATTTTAAGAAAAGTGGGGAGTGATATATGGAAGGATTTGAAGGAAAAGGGGGGGAACTGATAAATTTTGTAATTATGTTATAATCTCAAAATTAAAGAAAAATTTTTAAAGAAAATGCCTAAGAGTCAACACCACCTTCTTGCTGCAAGCAATTTTACCGATCTGGTCTAAATAATAAAATAAGTGCAGCTGATACAGGAACATCACTCCCAACACTGTAACCCTTGACAGTACCACGAGAATGCCAATCAATCCAAAGCAACCTTCAAAGTCAGTCAACACTTCCTGACCATTCATACAGTGTCATATAAGCATTTTTCCCTCAAAGAAAATCAATAAAAGAGTTTCATATAGTCACTTTCCAGTTGATTTCTTAAGTGATTAATTTGCAAATCATGAGAACATTTAGAAAAATGGAGTTTCAGAACATTTGGTTTCAGGGTCCAAGGTGACAGTAGCAAATTGCAAAAACAATAAAGATGTAAAGATGTGCTCACATGCTGGAAAAGTAGATGCAGAGAAGACAAATTGTTAGAAGTTGTTATTACCAAGAAATAAAAAATAAATAGCAAAGAAAGGAGGGATAGAGAAAAGCAGAAATGAACCGTTTTTAAAAGTTGAAAATTGAATCTATTGTTTTTTTAAAAAAAAAGGAATATCACTTATGTTTTTCAAGTAAGTTAAAATTAAAGAAAAAACAAAAACAAATTAAGCAAGTCATTTTACCTTGTTCAAATCATCTCTAGTATTAAAAAAAATAACTAAAAGAGTAAATCAACAAACTGAGAGCATATTTAGTGAGAATTTTGAGGCACTTTCCCTTCTTGCTTTTAATAGATAAAAACCAAGAGAATATATGTGACGTAGAGGCAGAGTGGAGGAGACTCTGAGGGACTAGCCCTCCACCCTTTTGAGATAGTCTGTGTATCCCAGGATGGCCTCAAGCCCTGACACCTTTTTTGCTAGCCTCCTGAGAGCTGCGTTACAGGCATGCATTACTGTACCAGGTTTTCCTAAGCTCCTGTACTCTTTTGAGAGAAAACAACAACAAATTTATTTTAACATCATTGATCTCACATAATCAACAAGTGGGATTAAAGAATTCCCTGTGTCTAAAGGTTTTTATATAATGCACTGGGCATTAGGTTGCTGTATTTGATGAGAACCACACATTTTATTTAGTACTCTACTATTTCAGAAAAGGAAACACAACTCTCTACAAAGAGATTCTGCCAGATTCTCACTTTCCCTACAGGAGGATCCAGGGGAGGGACAGAGAAGGCTCACCCAGGTGTACAGTTTTGTTTTGTTTTTTTCAGATCTTTTTTTAAAATGTGGGTGGTACATTTTTATTCCTTCACAACTGAAGCAACATCCTAGATTGTTTACACTAATAAATTACTTTGGATAAATAGAAGACCAACTTCCAAAGTCCTGGAACATAAGCAAAGTATTTCCTAAGCTCTCTGATACCCTCCCACAAATTAACAGCATTCAAGGGAGATGTTATGGGAACCCCTGATTTATAAAATCAGTCACAAGTACATTTGAGAACCTACTATTTGAAGCTAGTATCATAAGTTACAAACAGTCTTGTGAGACTTAAGCTCTGATAAAAACTTCCAGAGAATTAGTCCCAGAACTGAGTTGAATAGGGAGAGGCTTAGCTAGTGCCTGATGCAGAACTGTTAACTTCCTTGGTGGGGGTAGAGAAATAGATCCTACACATCTAGGTGACCACTGTGAGGTGAAATGATCTGTACTGAGAGCTAGAGTAGAGTACTAAAGTACCAACATTAACAATGCTCTAAAAAAATCACACCCTTTTTTATTTCTTTATCCAGTTTATCACATTTCTACTATTTTGGAGACCTCTGTCACTGACTGATGTATTACTGGTTGTTGGAGAATTCCCTCATCCTCTGGCACTGATATCTGGAGAAGACTCCTGGCAGGCTCTTGTACTTGCATAGCACGTTGGCTCCAGGACAGAAGAAGGAGGCCTGTTTTTAAAGTGTGCCCTCAGATGCACACAACTGAAGCTGTTTGCTTGTTTCCATCTTCCAGTCTTATTTGCTTTTGCTTATCTGCCCTTGGGTATCCTATATACTATGATGGTTCTTCAAATATCTTCTTTTTAACACTTATTTTATGTGTGTATGCATGCATGCACATGGGGGGGTGCATGTCTGCCACTGTGCATGTGTCAGAGAGAACAACTAGCAGAGTAGGCTCTCTCCTTCTGCCACACAGGTCCCTGGGATTAAACTCAGATGCTTAGCTCCAGTGGAGGCATCTTTACCCACTTAGCCATCTCTCTAACCCTCTTCAACTATCTTCTGCAGCCAACAGGTAAGGACAAGATCTTTCTTCAAGTCCCTCCACTCTGCTTGACCTCTACAAAAGATCAGCTGGATTTATAGTCATTACAGTGACCCTCCATTTTACCTCAGTGTCTTTGCTTCCATTGCTATTTTCCACAGTCTCATATCTTGAGATGGGTATTATTTTCAACTCAATTTATTTTCTAATTTTTTTAGTAATCAAAAATCAGTAAGTTTTCTTAAATCTTGAGGTAAATTAATTTTTTAATTTGCATAATAAAATGTCTCTTTTGTTTTCAATACAAGGATCTTTCCTTACAATATACTCATTTAGAGAATTTTAACTCTCATGACTAGGGCTTTTTTGTAGTCCATAACAGACCAAAAATTTGAAAACAAATGAAGACCATATAAAATCATCTGGAACATCCAGCTATCAACACGTACACATAACCAGGCAGTTATCTTTCTATGTAGGTATCTATCCTCATGCTGTTCATAATATCTACAAGCTTCATTGTGGTCATATATTTTTCTAAAAATATCTTTTGTCTTCAAAGAGAATGATTTTTTTTTTGCCAGAACTTTCTGCCAAATTAACAATATGTCTTCAGGTCATTTAAGACTAATCTGCTGTCCTACTGTCAACTTAGCATGCTTAAGTTGAACCTGCCTTTAAGAGAACAATGTAACCAACTTTACTAAGCCTTGGATTTCCCATTCAATCATCATTTGCAACATAAGGTAAATGCATAACTTTAGTCTTAAATTTTTAACTCTTCCAAATCCCTGACCCAGAATAATATATATGTGTGTTGTGATAATTCTTTGTTAGAAGCAGTCAACAGATTGAAAGCAACCAGAAACAAAACAAATATCCCATAAATGTTGGAAGCAACATGGATATAGGTTAGTGCCATTTTTTAAGGTTTTGAGTGCTACTCTGGATCAGCTGGGGTCAGTAAAGTATTTCTTCCTTCATAAAGCTCTATTAAAGACATCTGTAACAAAAAAAATTCCCTCATTCCTTTTCAGTGCTATGTTTTCTGTGCTGTTCAACAAATGCATAGAAACACCTTTGTTGGGGACTGGCACAAAACACAGGCACAACACATCAGACAGGCAAGAGGGATGGACAGAGCAGACACACACAGCAGAATACAGATAGGCCAGTAATTACAGACTACAGATAGATGGGAGACACAGGGAGAGAATGGAAAATTCAAATTGGGGTTTACTCAGTTATTCAAACTGTTCGAAGAGGAAGTCTTTTTGTTTTCATTCCTTAATTTGACATTGACACATTTTGGTGACCTCTCTGAGGTTTCTTTAATGAATTCATCGATACATTCCAGTTTATCTCAAGCATTTTGGCAGTGAAGGGCAAAACATGTCAAGCCAGAGCAATCAGTAACTAAAGATAGTTACTGAAAATAGCACTGCACTTACCCTTTCTTGATCCCAAAAATAGCAAGGAAGGACTTCGGAAGGCCCAGTAGGTGAGGTGCTTATGGCATCTGAAAACCTGAGAAATAGTGAAAAGGAAAAGGAAAACTCAAGACAGTGTTATGAAATGATTGGAAAAATGATAGTAATTATAATAATAGCATCACAAAAAAATTGGTGAATATGTAAAGCTCACACTACTACAAAAATGTCACCAGTGATGAAGAAGTATCAGAAAGTATCACTAACAGCCTTCTGTAATGGCCTACAAATTCTAGAAGTGAATGAAAAATTATTCAATCCAAATATTTAACATATCATAAACTTTAAAGTCTGCAGTTAAAATACATGCATCTATGCTGCTGCTTTCTTCTAGTCAATAAATCTATTGTGAATCTGATTAAACTCATTCAATAATTTAGTACTTATGCATTTTATGAATTATTAAGACTAAATATACTTGTATAATATTGCCTAAAACTAAATCATTACAAAGTCTATGCCCTGAAAAGAATCCTATGCCTGCAAGAGACAGATTACAAGTGATTAATTACTCTCTTAGTTGAGTATTATCATTTGCTATAATTGAATTACTTTAAGAATTTGGCCCAGTACTCTGCCATTATTAAATACATACAGAATAGTACAAGTAAAACATGCCAAAGGAACAATGTCTTTGGCCTTCAGAAACTCACAGTTTAATTACTTAACCAAACCAATTTATGATCAACAATGCAGAACAACTTTGCAGCTTTAGATATACATCATGTGCATTGCACTTGGTTCTTCCAGATTGGTTCTTCAAGTCATTGTACATGAGGCATAACAAATATCTTTCATTGCAATATATTTTAACTTTGGATGATTCTCATATCTTTGACAGTTTTTCTCAAAATACCCTCTTTCAGGATTAAATTTTCAGCATCGTCCATTTGGAATGTGCAAAAGCATTTTCATTTAATGTAGCTCCCAATTTGAAAAACATTTTCAATTAACTAAAGAAAGATTTTTAACTATACTGTAAAATCATAGTGTGATTGTGTTTGAGTCTGTATTAGACTGAATTGTTCTAAGATAAAAATGTTTAAGTCAGTTTGTGATTTTTAAGATTGATTTAGATTGTATTAGCAAGAGACATTTTTATATGTTTTTCCCTCCCAAGTATGAAAGCCTTTTATCTAACTTTGTAACATAAGTTTTACTTTTGACCTTTGTTTAATCAATTCTATAGGTATGCATGTTATATATAGTAAAATTTACCCCTTTCAAAGATATAATTCAAGTGCCTGTGCTGTCATCATAGTGTTTTGAAACATTTTTGTTCCCTCAATTCTGTTTTACACAGGTTATGTTCTATTCCTCAATTTATTTTTTAATTTTTGCTCAAGTTTGGTTTGGATTGGCTTGGTTTGGTTTTTGAAGCAGAAAATAAGGCTTTTCATGTATCCCAAGCTGGCCTCCAACTCATTAGGTAGCTAAGGATGACCTTGAAACTCTAATCCTTATTCTCCAGTTCCCAAATGCTGGGATTGCAGGCATTTACCATCATCCTGGTTTATGCATGCTGGGGATTGAACCTATGGTCTCACACATATTATTCAATCACCATACCGCCTGAGCAACATCCCCAGCCAGCAACAAGTTAATGATATTCCCAGTCCTGCTCTAGACTACCACTTACATTCTAAATTCCAAATTTGCTGCATGTGAACACACAGAATATTATATAAACTGGATGTCAGATATTAGACTCAATCCACCAGGAGAATGGAGTTAAAGCAACTGGACTGGGATTAATTTTCTTCTCCCAAATGGTGGGATGATTCTCCTTGGGAAACCAAAAAGAAAGGTGGCATGGTCTAGTCCTCCTCTCAAATACTGTTAAATAGAAAATACAACAATGCCCAATAGATCATCCTTGTCTATGGAGGATAGACATGATTTATAATTGTTAGTGGATTTGTAGAATAAAATGTATGATAAGCACTATGCAGTATGATATAAAATGGGTATATTTTGTGACACAAAGCCACATTTTTTCCTCAGGACCCCTACAACCAAAGACTGGACACTAGCCAAAGCAATAAGATCTGGTCACTTCTCAATGCAGGGTCCTAATATGCAAGTGTATTATCTAAAGTCCTCTACTCAGTCACTGGCTGCAGATTTCCAGATGAAAGATCTTCAGTAGTGTCTGAAACGTTTCTTTTTCTAATTAATCTACTTCCTTCTCTTTCATCATCTACAAATGTAAGATCTTAATAAACTTTATTGTATATATACTTAATAAAGTTTATTATGTATATACAGAACTGTGTCTGCTCACATTTTACATGTTGATGCTCTAATGCCTAAAATGACTATATTTGGAAATAGAGTCCTTAAAGAGTAATGACTAATGTCTTTATAAGGAGAAAAGGGGTGCATACATATGGAAAAGGGAGAGGGGCACGTGTACACAAAATGAAGATGTTATCCACAAGTCCAGGAAAAATATCTTAGGAAAAACCAAATCTCCTCTCAACTTAATGTAGAATCCTAGGCTCTAGTCTCTGGAAAAGCAGATTTTTTATCTGAGTCCCAGTCCATAGTATTTTATTATAGTAGCACTAGCTGACTATTACATACCTCTTACAATCCTAAATTTCCTTCAACATTGATTCCCAGAAAGCTTAACATACATATCTAAGAGAAGACCTCAGTTATTAGCTTAATTAAGAAGTTATTTCCAGTTTATGGGTTCAGACAAGAAAATATGCTTTTTCCTTCAATGAATTAGCTAATGCCAAAAAGACACCCATTTTCAAAGTGTGACTATTATACCATATTGTTTAAACCATAGTGTCCTCATCCTCTTAAGATCCTGTAACAATAAAGTCCTAGTTAAAGAGAAGAGAAAAGAGCTCTGTTTTTCCTCAGTGCTCTGTTGAGTTTTAAATATAAAAACATGAAATGGTAAAGATACATTGATTCTGATGCCTGAGTTTTCAAGATACTACAACCTCCTTTGTCTGGTTAGAAGAATGGCCTTTTATCTGCTGTCTCCACAGAAATAACAGAATTTACCCAAACTAATGATCCAACTTCTGTTATTGATTCAAGCTGTCTTAAATATAGAAAGTCAGGAACCCAATTTGGAAGTGCCAAGTGAATCTGTAAAGCAGAGAGCAAGGCATTCAAGAGATAATCAGTCTATGAAGGTGAGGCTGTCCATGCAAGTAGGAGCTGAGATACCAAAGAATAACCTCCGTGTGTGTGTGTGTGTGTGTGTGTGTGTGTGTGTGTGTACATGGAGGCTAGAGAAACTGAATTTGCAAAAGGAGCCATAACACAAGCTAGATATATTTTAGAAGGGAATACCTCAATTGAGAACTTGTCCCCACAAGCTTGGCTTGTGAACAAACTTACAGTAAATTTTCTTTATTGATAACTGAGGTAGGAGGGCACAGCTTACTATGAGCAATGCTACCCCTGGGCTGTTGGTTCTGGTTTCTGGAAGAAAGCAGACTGAGAAAACCATGAGGAGCAAGCCAGTAAGGAGCACTCCCCCACAGCCTCAGCATCAGCTCTTGCCAACATGTTCCTGCCCTATTTGAGTTCCTGCCTTGACTTGATAATGGACTGTGATATGGAAATGGAAGGAAAATAAAGCCTTTCCTCTACAAGTTGCTATGGTTATAGTGTTTTATCACAGCAATAGAAACCTTACTAAGATGATACCTGTCATATTTTGTAAGATGTACTGAAGACAGTCCATGTTAATTGACATCAGTTAAATTTCTTCTTGATACTTACCAAGATTCTCAGTATAGTTCCAGGGCCAGATATGACAAGCTACTGCTTTAATCTACCCTTTTAGCTCCATGAAGAACAAATTGGAAACCTCTGAAATCAATAAAATATGAAGGATTCTATTCTATATATTCTTCTGTAACAGAATAACCCTGTGTGAAAGGTAAGGTCTATATTCCAGGAGCTACATTCAGAGGCCTGTATGAACTGGATGGAATGTAGACACAAATTTAATCCCAGTATTCAGAAGGCAGTGGAAGTCCATGTCTTTAATCCCTTGGGGGAAAAAAAGTGGAAGCAGACAGAGGAGTCAGTAAATAGAGTCAGTTGCAAGCAGGCTGAGGAGTCAGTTCAGAAGCAGAGAGAGGAGTCAGTAAGAGAATAAGTTGAGGATCAGTGACAGAGTTAATTGAAGAGTCAGTTACAGAAGGATTACAGAAGCTGTGAATGGAAGAAGTTACAGAGCTGTTAGTTGAAACAGTCAACTGTTTCAAGATGGAGGCAGGATGGAGCAGTGATAGCTCAGGAAGAGAAGCAGAGATGCAGCAGGGCTCAGAAAAAGCCCAGACAGAGTAAGTTAACCATAAGAGTAAGGGTTCAGAAGGAGCTAGTCAGAGTGGCTCAGTCAGCAGTAGGTCTCAGAAGGCTAAGACTGAAGCCTTCCAGTTCAAGGATTAAGACTAGATTGTAAAGAGGGAAAATTGCTCTAGGGCTCCAGGGCTCCAGACTAGAACCAGTGATTTAATTAGACAAAAGAATGTATTGTTCTTTGCCCCAATTAACGTCTACATCTGGTGAATCAACATTTATAGCAACAACTACATAGTTCTCTTAATATTCTCTGCCCTAGAGAATCACCCTGATGAAAACTTTAAAAAGTTGCAGTTGCATGTTGCTTAAATGATGAAGTGCATATACTACTCAGGGACTCAATAGCTTTATTTAGTTATTTTGAGCTTTCAGTCACATTTTTAGATTTATTGCCTGGCGAAATAATAATAAATTCCAAGATTGAGAGATATCTCTGTCTATATCTAAAGCATAAAATAAATTTGATTCAGAATCTAGGGCACAAGAAAAATAATTCAAAATCAACAAGGACAAAGCAGGGTTTTCTTGCCTCTATAACATCAAGGAAAGAATATGTAAACAAAAGCCATACAATTGAAAAGAGGATAAATACCTAATCTTGTTTCACTTTCTTTTATTACATGGTTTATCTTTAATAAGAGTCTAAAATCTCACCTTGACCCACAAAAGCCAATAGAAATAAATGTATAATATTAAATATACTATGCTCTTTAGAAAAGATACTGCAGGGGTGGGTAGCACTGATTGATGTGTAAATGAAAGTCTGAGGGCAATAGTCTTGTTTTCTCAGATGCACAGAAAACAGGTGTTATATGGTTTATTACTAGCAGTTAAAAGCTGTCTTGATAATTGGTGAAAATAAGGTATAAAACACTATCTCATGGTGTTACAAAACAAAATGAATACAGAGAAAAGACACCAGTGTTTTGTTGGTAACAGGCAGAATGTTGCAGCTCTCCGTCATCGTTCTCTTCCTAGCCCTGTCATCTAGGAAGAGATAGAACAGGCTCATTTGGAAGCACCTTAGAGTCACAGGTTGCGATAGTGACAGATGTAAGTATATCAGCTGAAGGTCTGCAGGCTCTGTTTCCCAAGTCATTTTGGGATGCAGGAGCATAACCCAGCCCTCATAAGCCTTCCCAACCTTTAAAAAGTTTCTTTGAGGTACTGAGGCCAATCCTGATCAGAGGAAACTACTTTTTCTACCTTATTCCTGCTGGGCTTCTCTTGCTTTATAAAGTAAGCTAGAGAGACCAGGAATTAACCTAACAGAGATAGTGCTGATTCTAGGCTTAGGTATATCTACTTAGAAAAGAAGGATCTTCTATTGGTTTAAGCAACTGAATCATCAGTAGAAGAAAATCTTGCAGTGATGAAAAAGTGCTCCTCTGTCTATCCTCATCTTATCTTATAACCTCCTTAAGAATGGGAAAAAATGGGCATGTTGGCATATAACCATGATTCTACACTAAGGAGGCTGAGGCAGGAGAATCTCAAATTTGAGGCCTACCTGGGCTCCCGAGTAAGACTGTTTCAAAATACAAAGGATGGAGGGGGGAAAAGAGAAGGAGAAGGAAAGGAAAGGAGGAAGGGAGGGAGGGGAGAGGGGGAAGGAAGGGAAAAAAAGGAAGGAAGAAAGGAAAGAAAGAAGGAAGGGAGGAAGGGAGGGAAGGAGGGAGAGAGGGAGGGGAGGCAAAATGGCTCAGTGAGTAAATGTGCCTTCTGCTTGATGATGCAAGCCTGTGTTCAATCCCTAGTACCCATAAAGGTAAAGGTGAACAAGAACAGATTCCACAAAGTTGTCCTCTGACCTCTACATGTGCAGCATAACTCACTCCTACAAAAATTATTCACACACACAGACACACACATAAACACACACACACGATAAAATGGATGAAGGAACAGTTGGAGTGCGGAAAGAAATAGTTGGATAGATGACTCAATGGACAAAGTGACTGGCATACAATTGTGAGGATCAGAGATCAGATTCAGCAGGAGTGGCAGCCTACCTGCAATCATAGCTCTTGGAAGACAATCCCATCAGCCTCTCCCCTAGCAACCTTGCTAGGTAGACTATCCAAACTGGCAAGCTCTGGATCCAGCAAGAAATCCTGCCTCCATAAGTAAAATGGAGTACAACAGGAAGACACCCAGAGTCCACCTCTGCTGTCCATAAGCACCTAAACACATATCACGTTCACCTGCACAGAGGAGCACATTCCAACATGTATACACACATACATGTGTGTGCAGACAAACAGACACAGAAAAAAAGGAGGAGGGTGTAGTTGTACACTACAGCTGGGGCGACCTAACAAGGAAGACACTGAGGCATTTTCATAGCTGCAAACTCTGCCAGACCTCCGCAGAGAACCACCATCCTGGCCAGCGCCATACTCGATCCACAGTGGAACCCCCAGAGCATGAGCTCAGGTGTTTTTATTCTTTCAGAACTCCTCAGGAATTCTACTGATAGCACATACAGATTATCAGCAATTAGACAACTCTCACAAAAATCCAACACCTGCAAACAATACAAAATATCAAAGCCTGTGTCCCTTTTTCCAACAGTGCACAAAAACAATTATTTTAAATATAACTAAAAATAAACTTCCACAACAGGAGGGGTACAAAGAGGAGGGGAGGGGAAGAGAAAGAGAAAAATGGGGGGAAGAGACAGGAAAGAAGGGAAGGAGACAGAAGAAGAAAGATGAATTGGATGAAAGTGACCTTTTAAGTAAAAATTAAAGAAACTTAAGAGTCCTAGACTCAAGCAAAAACTGTTATAGGTTTTACTGTTTCCACTAGATTTGCTGACAATTTTAATTAAGAGATTTTTACATCTATAAATGTGCATGTGCTTATTCAAGACATTTCATTATTTTTATCTCAATCTAGCACTAATTCAGAATTATCTTTATCAGTCATATGCTGCACTATATTGCAATGAGTTTATGCAGCATTCTGTGATTAATAGTGACAATAAAGAGCATTGGCATTAGCACATTTTAAAAGTCAAACTCCTCTTGTTTCCTATAATGTGCTGCATATATAAATTCATGCACACTGTAAAAAATTATCATCCTCCTTTGGCAAAAAAATAAGATTTAAATTACCATTTTAACATGACAGTAAAAGGAACTGTTCTGATAAACACTCTTTCCAAAATACATTATACTACATTTTCCCTTAAAAAAAAAAAACTCAATTTATTTGTCTAAGAAGCATATAGAAAAAACTGCTGTGCACTTTTGTTACTGTATGTTGCTGTGTATATTGTAAGGGAAACTGTTTTAAATAATTATGAAATCACACAAGACTCAGGGAATTCTTTTCCCTTCATCTGTATTCCTTTTCTAGAAAAATCACAAAAACATTCCATTTATGGCCTTACAGCTATTTTCAGACCTATGCTACTAATAAAGTCAGTACTATGATTCATTAGCAATTAGGAAAAAAAAGAACTTGTTAAATGCCACAGATAAAATCGCTGTTCTAGAATCCTAGGGATCTTTTTTCATAAGAACAAAAAATAATTGAACATTTCTCAGTTAAGAAATATCAGCACTCAACAGCAACCTGGTGTGTGGTTGGAAACAAAAAGGACCATTCAATTTAAGAAAATTCAAGATAAACTTAGGGTAGTTTAAAAGTATGGCAGGCTTTTTTAACATGGGTTGTCTGTGTGATGGCTCCATAGTGAACATCTCAACAGATGTGCCACCAGCACTGTCTGCTATGAGCATGTTATTCAGTAGACACAGAGTAAGGATTCTACCGGTGATTACTGCTTATGAGTATACCTGCTGGATCTTCTTCCCACTCAGTAATAACAACCCAAGTGCTACCTGTGCTTCCTACATAGGTCTCCACAAAATTCAATGAGAGTTAATAATGACACTGTCAGTTAGTGGGTGTTTATTAGTGCCAGGCACTGTGCTCAAGGTTGTACATGGATTATGTAATTTTCCTGAGAATAAGCCCATGTACTACTAGCCTCAATTTTACCAATGAGATATGGGTGTCTCATATTAAGTAATGCTGAAGTCCAAGTGAAAACTGCCCTAATTAATTTAAGAAACTTTCATTATAAGTGCTATCTACCTTTTAAAAATAACTGCATAAATTACAAAAGTATACAAAGGAAATAAAAGAGTTCAATCATTTTTAAAATATTTTCCAAAACCTACTAGGCAGTTACAGTTTTGTGGCAGAATTAAGGCTGCAGATGCTCTTTACTCTTCAGTCAACAAATATTTTTTAATTAAGCCTTTGGAACAAAGATTGGCTTGGAAAAGTAATCCCTAAAATGAGATGCAGATTCTATGACTTTCACTAATCCTCTTTTTTTTTTTTTTTTTTTCAATTTATGATTACAGAATCTCTGGAAACAAAGCAAGAACAGGAAACAGCGTGCCCAAGTTTCATCACTTATCAGGTAGGGAAGAAAATCAGTTTTCCAGAATAAATATTATTTTGAAACCACTTTATGCTAAGATTGCCAGGAGAATCTGTCATAGCCTTACCTGAAGAAACAAACACATGCTATAACATACTCAGCGCTCTGTAAACAGTGAATTACAGGACTCCAATTGCAGACTGATAGCCAAGACTGGAGAGTTGAGCATGATCAACTATGGTGATTATTAAAATTTTGAAAATGTCTTTTTTTAAGGATGATTTAACTACATGTAATTTGCAATCACTTCAAATAGTTCACCACTAATTACATCAGCTTGTTAGCTTGTCTAACGTAATCTTAAAGTAGTTGCTAGCCTAGAGTATGCATATCCCAGAGTTTAGAT
This sequence comes from Cricetomys ansorgei, assembly GCA_026225945.1. Classification (NCBI taxonomy): domain Eukaryota; kingdom Metazoa; phylum Chordata; class Mammalia; order Rodentia; family Nesomyidae; genus Cricetomys; species Cricetomys ansorgei. Next base: position 146,391 of record JAMJFZ010004031.1, on the reverse strand, counting down.
AAAAGAATGAATACCATTATCACTGACAAAAAAAAAAAAAAAAAAGACAGTTCATTTTCTCTAAATATATGATAAAGAAAAGAAGTAGTTTAAAGATAGGAAATCTTAAATATTGCATAGTCTGACATTTCCTGCCTACTGGATGAAATGTAAAATTGTGGAGTCAGTTTCCTAGATAAGATAATGTCAAAAGCCTAGATATACTTTTCTCTACATAAAACATCTAACTGAAGTGTCTATGAAAATACATAAAACTACAGATAAAAACTTGTAGACCCTGCCTCTAAGTTGAAGAAATTCAGGAAAGACACTCCAACATCAAATTCTAGCCTCATGTGCCCACATGGGTGAGACACTTGCACGTGCGTGCGTGCACACACACGCACACACACGCACACACACACACACACACACACACACACACACACTAAAATATTTGGTATTTCAGGCTGGAAAGATGGTTCTGTGATTAAAGTACTTGTCACCAAGCCTGACAGCCTAAGTTTGATCCTCAGAACCTATACGGCAGAAAGACAGAACTGACTCCTCCAGACATTGTTCTCCAATGTGGATATACACACTCGGTAAATAAATACAATTTTACAATGATGTGTGGTGATTAATTTTTATCAAAATTAAGCTCTTTAATTTTGGCGAATGCTACAGGAGATAAATAGCCAGTACTACTTAGAGTATGTCCTTAGATAAAGAAAGCATTAGCAACACGAACTGTATGAATTGCTACTGGCCCCATCATCCTGGCCTGTCACTTCCACTGAACTGTTGAACACTTTCACTCAGAATGTTCAACATTATGGATGAGTTTGCGAAAAGAAGGTAGAGAAGTACTTGCCAGGCTTCAGAGATGCTCTGTAGGGTTCATTACAGCAACGTGACCAGCGATGTCCCTCTGTGTTAATGCTGAGCATTTAGTATAATGGTTCTGTCGCAAAACCATTTAGTTTAAGCTACTAAAAGAAAATGTGGTTGTTTCAAGATTATTCTGAAATAGTTTCAGTGCAGCTTGACACAGGCACACCCAAGAGGGCACTCACGTTTTCAAAAGAGTTGAGTTAGGAACAAGTATTTTCCAAGTGAAAAGCACTTAGGGACCTTCTAGCTCAACCCCAACAACTTTCAAATAAAGATGAAGCTCATAGGGATAAAGAAATTGACCTAGCTCTATTCTATGAAAGGTAGAGGTATGTCTCAGTCCACTGCTGTTCTAACTGCCAAAATAAGCTAGGTCAGAAAGGGCTAAGTTTATGATTTCTAAAACTATCCCCTAGTCGGGTCATAGGAAGAAAACAGTCCAAGACAGTTGTGCACTGAATAGTTATCTCTACTCTGCATGGGAAAATAGCATTGTTTTCTTTTCCTAAATAGTAATGTGGCTGTATTTATATGAACAAACTTTGCTTATATTTATCATGAACTTTTCTACCAAAATCCCATGACTCATTACAATGAGGCCTGTTTTCCCCTGTTAATGAGCTGATGGGCATGTACTCCTTCCAGTTAATCAGTTAACAAGAAGCCAGTGTTTCAACTTAGATTTTAATATGTGAAAAAACTAATTTTTAGAACCTGCTCCAGTCAGTTCTTATGTAACAGTCCATAATAGCTAGCCAGGAGTAGTCCACCTCATGGCATCTCTGTGTTAGAACACATAACTTCAGAGAAGAAACCAAAACAGTTTTTTCTACTGCAAACAAATGATAACCCAATGGCATAACAACTTTGACGAATACCTTACTAGCTAAAAAGTAAACACTAATTTAAAAACAGAAACTTCCGTGTTCCTACAATTTTGAAGGTAGCCTTTGCATAGACTATTGTATGTAGAAAATTACTAGCTTAATGTATTCAGAGTTATCAGCATTTTGGATTATCTCTTGTACTTTCATCTACAATTTACATTTTTCTTTGTTCTTGTCACAAACTAAGCATGGCTTAAAAATACATAACGTGGCAAAATAGAGGAACTTTCAAGTTTAAAAAAAAACGTGGAGCAAAATAAATTAGTTCAAGAAGTATAAAGAAATACAGTGTGCCTTTAAGAGATGGAGAGGCAGAAGAAAATCTCAAAATATGTTAATGATCTTACAGCTAAAAATCTGTAGCTATGTTAAAACTCTGTAGAGCAATATTTGATCTGTTAATCTAGCAGCATGGCTGCTCCAGGATAGAAAGAATGTTGGTACACACCTTTAGTCCAGTATTCACAAAGCAGTGGTGGTACACACCTTTAATCCCAGTATTCACAAGGGACGCCTTTAATACCAGCACTTGGGAGACAGGAAGCAGAGCTCAGAAGGAATCATTGTCAGACAAGAAGTGACTTCTAAGAAGAGTCAGAGTGAAGGGCATGCAAAGTGACAAATCAGAGGAAGAGTTAGCAGAGTGAGGACATGCCCAACACTCATCATATTAAAAGCAGTCTCTCAGCTCAGAGAGACAGAGTTCAGAGAGTCGGGATAACAGGCAGAGAGAGCACAAGACACAGAGACAATGAAGCAGTCTGATTGAGGATAAGGCAAAGAAGCAGAGAGGCTGACTGAGGCAGTATGGAGCAGTGAGAGCTCAGCATATAGAGCAGTCTGAGGACTCTGAGGAAGAGAGACAGAGGCAACTCAGTAGAAGTCAGTATCAGACAGGAAGAGTGAGTCAGTTTGAAGACAAGCACAACAGTTCAGTCAGAGAAGTTGTGGGAGACAGAGTCTGCCAAAGTCAGAAGAGTTTAGTGAGAAACAGTCAGCTAGTTCAGAAGGTCAGTTTGAACCAGACAGCTTGGCACCAGAACAGCAAGTGAAGTGAATTGAACCAGAAGAGTAAGTTGAATTCAGTACAGCTCTGAATTCAGAAGTAACTAGTCAGAGTGGCTCAGTCAGCAGTAACCTTCTAGGCTTAAACATTCTAAATTGTACAGAGGCTCCAGGAATAGGATCAGTGATTGAATTAACTAAAGGATAAAAAGGTTTTACCCTGAATCTATGTCTACATCTGGCACCTACACTACAAAGCTCAATGACTCAAAACTGGTTTTAGAGCTTCTTTATTTTAGAGAAACATTTCTAAGACTAATATTGTGTTCTGATTAAAAAATAAATATTTAGTATGAAGTTAGTAAATTAAATCAGCTTCAAGCTTCTACATTAAACCTGGGCTAAAAGCTATATTTTAATTAAAAAATACTGTGCAAAGCATTATCCTCTGTTCTGTAAAATTGTTTTTACCTAGCCATCTTTTTTAATGTTTACATTAAATTACACTAAAAGTGATCTTATATTACCTTAAATTCTATTTAACAAATACTTGATATGGTTATTTTTTCTATTTAGACTTTGGCTTTTTTATGTTTAGACTTTTTATCTGTGCCTCTCCAGACAGAAGAGTGTGTTCGGAACTCATCTGGCTTCAGAGACTTTGGGAAGTTGTCTGTTCTATGCTGAGAGGTCCTGATCCTAAAGTGACTGAATAACACTTCCAAAATAGGTGTCTCTCAGACAACAGGCATATTCTCTAGAAAAATGGCCTCAAACATTCCAAAAGCCTTTCAAAAAAATTCTTCTGCTCCACATGACTGAACTACTTACACAGCCAGTCATTACAGGCTATGATCGTTAACTCTGCAGACCCTGCCTTTGCTCCTCCAGGAAAGAAGCCCACCTTGTTGCTCACCAGGAACCAAACCTACAAAGTGACTTCAAAGCTGATATTCATGTGAAGAATCTGTTGTCCATTAGCAGGCATGCCAGTCTCAAGCAATTCCTACCTCAGAGGAAAGTGAATGTGACCTACAAGGAGACAAGAGATCTGTGAGTAGGATGAAGACCAGCCTTGCCTGGTGGACTCCAATTCTCAGCAGCACCAACCTTACAGGTGCTTTCCCACTGAAGAAGCTACCAAGAAGCATGGGTGATGCTACTGAGGTAGTTGGGGTCTTTTGAAGGAAAGAGACAAGAAAGTAAAAGAAATGTGCTGAGCACAGGAAGCTGCATCCAGTTCTCTGTATGGAAAAATACCAACATCTGGAAGGACTATGAAAGGAAGACTGCCTGTTTTACTCAAGACAAGTGAAGTAATATGATTCAAAATAAGAAACAGATAAAAAGATTTGAGTGTGAGGCTGATGAAAATAGCCAGACAACGACTCTATACGGTTTGGAAGACTAAATCCTGTGAGAAGAGCTTGATGTAAGACCCATTACTGGAAGATATGCTCAGTGGCTTCCAAGAGGAAACTTCCTGAACTTGTGAAGTAACATACCACCATCCCAGGCATTTGGAGGACATGAGACTGCTATTTATACATGATGACCAAGCTGCATCCTTAAGCTCTGACAGCTCCAGGTATATTCCCTACTGAGAACTCAAGAGCATCACTTCTCAGAAACTTTACAGGGAGCTGAATGTGAGTGACTCTTGGGACTAGGCTCTAAGAGTCTTGAATAAGCACTATTTGTTCAATGCTTGCTCTGAGACAGCCTTTCCTCCTGTGTGAAGGAGGATAATCAGTACCTTCTTTTACCTTAGCTTGGCTAGTTTGTTTCTTGGTTTGGGGACTGGAAGTGGGAGGATTTTTAGTATTCCCAAGAAACCCATTAAAGGGCTATTTTGATGACTCCTTCATTTTTCCCAAAAGATCTTTATATTTCGCTGGATAACACAATTGAAATCATTCAGGAACCTATGTACTAGGGAATCCTTCTCAGTTGAAGAAAATCAACTATACCTTACTAGCTCCTTTCTTAAATTTTTAAGCATTCTTTTATTATTAGATAGGAATATGGTTCATTTTTTTACTGGCAGTCAACAAATTTATTTAATTATTTAATTAATTTATTAACCATTTAATTATTTAAATATTTAATTATTTAAATATTTAATTATTACAATTCTTTGTAAATTCTGTAAATTAGTGCCTTGTCTAGAGTACAGTTGTTGAAGATTTTCAAAATCAGATCTATTTTTCTTTATTTGTAATTTTACATGTTTATATAAAGACATAGATATATAAATACAACTTTCTGAATCCATTTACAGGGCTAACCACTTGGTATTGGACAACCAATTAAGGATCTTATACCTGGAGAAGACTATATCTCCCACTCTCATCATTCCTTAATTTCCTGTAGTTCTTTGACTAGAGGTGGGGCTCCAGGAGATTTTGCCCTTCCATGGTGACAAGTCTACAGGTATAGTCCTTGTTCAGGCTGAAGCAGAATTATGAGTCCAAAGCAAGCTTAAGCTATATAGTGAGTCTGGGGCCACCTCTTTTCTCAAAACCAACCAAGCAAAAACAGCTCTTCTTGTTCATGAATTAAATAGAATTCTTTTTGTTTCTAAGAATAAAATAGTGACAGCATGTGCTACAAACACCTCACTTAAAAAGAAATCATGCGTCCACGTAATCCTTTCTTATAACTATCAGGTGTGCTGTGTAATAATTGTAATGACCTCTCTCTCTCTCTCTCTCTCTCTCTCTCTCTCTCTCTCTCTCTCTCTCTCTCTCTCTCTCTCCCCCTGTGTGTGTGTGGTGTCTCTCTCTCTCTGTCTCTCTCTCATCATATCTGTGAAACATCAACATCAATTACCCCCTGAAAAACTCTGCTTCTTTAGTGTTCATTATCCATATAAAATGAAAAGTCACAGTATCTGTTAATAAACATTGTATTATTTTATTATAATTTCTATCAGAGTATATATGATAAACACAAAAGACGAGTGAAGTAAAGAGCTATTTGATGTACAACCTTCTATTTGAAATTATTCACACCAATTAACTGGAATGCTGAGATGTTCCCTTTATCTAAAAACACTTATTTTCTATCCCAGTGGGTTTAGGATTTCAGGAAACATTGTTCACTTCCTATTATGAGCAGAGAAAAGTATAATTTTCCAAAACTCTATAAGAAGCATTATAAACATTTAGTGCTAAGCAACCATTCATTCATTTGTTCAACATGCAATAACCTATGCCTGTACTAAGAGCTAATGGAACTTAAACAAACAAGACAAATCTCTCCTCTGGAAGCACACGCTTTACTTAAAGAAGTGGTATTTTTGCAAATCTTGACAATTCCATTTGCTAATAGAGCTGTGCATGGAGCCTAAAGAAACATGTACATTTCTAGAGATCATTCATGAAAACTTCCACTAGCATGGTGCCTGGCATATAGTAGGGGCTCAATAATTTTCTAAATACCAAGTGAGTTGACTTTTTATCTAACAATTTAAAAGATGTCTAGAGATTTAAAGACAATATAGGAAGTACATAGCAAATACCAGAAATAAATTTCTGCCAAAACAGCTTCAGTATGGCAATGATATATGCAATGGCATAGTTAGATAAATGCAGCCATAGTAGGCAGCCTTTACTCCTAGTGGCCTTTTATATAGGGCTGGGAGTTCGAGTTTCACCTGAGTGATATGGGAAATATACTTGCATATCATAAAACTGAACGAATATCTAGAGGAAACAGATAGAATGCATGCATATGAACACGTTGGTAGGATACAGTATGATCCTTACAAAGGAAGTCTGGGCATTTTGAGAAAGAAGAAACAAAAAATGGGATCATATGTAGCATATAATAAGACAAAGGGAAGTATCTAGAATGTTCTTGGGATTCTAGCTTGGGAAAGTTAACTGGTCAAGATACCATTACTAAGTCTACAAAAACAAGCACAAAGGTATTATAGGTGAATTTGTGCCCCCTCAAAATCCATATATTAAAATTTACGCCATGATATTATAGTATTTGGAGATGAAGCTCTCTAAGCAGAGAGTGTGAGAGCAGAACCCTTATCAAAGGGATTAGTGCCCTTGTCTAAAGGCCTCCCAAGTTTCTTCTTCCACGGACAGTTACCGTGAAAAGACTACTTTCTATTCATAAATTAAGAAACTATTGAATACTGACTTTATATCTGCCATTATCTTTATATCTGTCTTTATTTGACTTTAATACTGACATTATATCTGCCGCGACTTTGGCTGTAGACTTCCCGGCCTCCAGAACTGTGGTAAATACTCTCTGTTTATAAGCCAACTCACAGAGCAACCCATATGACTTAAGATAAAGGAAAATGGATGAAGACATCACACACAGTTTTGAACATACTGGATTTTAAAGTTTGTGTAGTATTTATCAGTATGAATTCAGAGAGTCATTTAAAAAAATAAAGTTTCCAATCAGATGCCTGGGAACCCTTTTGCTCCACCCAAAAAGAAGTTGTGATTGAGAAGGACAAACTCTACAAATGCTGGTGTTTAGCAGCAGTAAGCAGGTAAGAGCAGCGGCAGGTGGCATCCTCTAGTGTTAGAGACCTCAGATTTTAAGAAAGATCCTTAGCCCTATAAGTAAGACAGATCTGTGTGGCCCTAAACCAGACTTCTTCAGCACTAGCTAGCAGTTGCGATTGTAGCTTCTTAGCAGGCCTACATATCATCATTCCACAGCCCTTGACAGCAATTGGTACTATAACTCTTGGTCTGTGTATCTGAGACCCTCAGCCATTGAGCCTTGACAGATCTCTAGAAGCCACCAAGGAACGTCTGCAGCTTCTTTTCTCTAGTGCTCTGCAGCCTTTTATCATCAGTCTCAGCTCTCTTGCCATTTCTCTACTACTGCTTCTGCTATTCCTGCCCTGGCTGCTCTAAACTGTCTGGGTGTTCTTTCTTCTGCAACTAGCCTAAGGATTGCTCACCTGTTGCTGACACTGCTACTCCACTGCCTAGCTCTTGGTCTGCTGCTGTCTTTGATGCTTCTTTCTCTAACCTGCTCAGCTTGCACTACTGAAAAATAGAAAAGAAAACACCATTTGGGAGGGGTCTTTCACCATGCCTATTGCTACAACTCCAGGGGCAGCAGCATAGGAGAATGTCTCCCAGCCAACTCTCTGAGACTAAGCACCTGTTTCCATGGGACTCATCACCACCATTTGTGTGGGGCCAATAAGAGCCATTTTTTTTCCTTTTTGAACCAGTCACAGTCTTGTCTTTTAGCATCTATCACAGTCATGGAGATTTACATTTGGGACCAATCACAACCTCTTAGCTCCAGTTGGCAATCCTGCTAGAACACCAGAAATGAGTCCTGTCTGTCCTTGGTGTAGATATTGACAAGTTATCTAATATTTATCAAAGCTTGTAATAACATCTAAAACAAACTGTTCAACAGTGTTGGCTGTGACTGCACCTTCAGCAGAATGGACAATCAGCAGTGCTCATCACATAGAGTTCTCTAGGTATCCAAGGAAAGTTCCGAATGGCTGATTACCTTGTGGAAGGGTAATCCACCTGGCTAACTGCCTGATAATTCTTGTGCTCAAGACATCCATGGAAGCAAACAGCATCCAACAATGTCAATTATGAAACTAAATTTCTTCATCTCCTACTGTCTTTCCTTATTTACATATAACTGAGCATTAGGAGGGCTGCTAACAATAAGAGCTTAAGGAACTTATTAACACTAATCTTCATTTTAGCAGTCCTTTACCAGTACTTAAATAAAAATACAGGTGCATTCCTCTACTCTCTCAGAACCAAACAGAACAGCTACAAGCCAGCAAGATGGTTCAGCAAGTAAAGACACCTGCTGCTAAATATGAGAACCTGAGTTCAGTTTTTGCAACACACATTGCATAAGGAAGGAACTGACTCCCAACAGTTGTCCTCTAACCTCCATTCATGGCTGTAGAACACAACCACCCCCACATACAAAATAAACAAATAAAAATGTAACAAAAAAGTGTTTTGTTGGTTTTTTGTGGGGGGAAGAGTGGTTTTTTCAAGACAGAGTTTCTCTGTGGTAACTCTGGTTATCCTGGACCTGGCTGGCCTTGAACTCACATAGATCCACCAGCCTCTGTCTTCTGAGTGCTGGGATTAAAGGGGTGTACCACCAGTGCCCAGCTAAAATGTTTCTAAAGAGGACACAGCCTACTAAACACAAAAATTTTGAACCATTACTTTCCAAGTACTATTTGAAATCATAATTCAGGTAGCATAGGCTAGGACCCACACAGGAATCTGTTGGTTTATCATGAACAAGAAATTAAGTTTGCACAAAGAGCAGTTTGTTAATATTTCTCTGAGGGGCCCCACAATTCTAGGGTTTACATAGACAGTGAGAACCTTAGGTAGGTACAGCCATTTCTACCAATAAGAATACAACAGTTCATGCTATCTTCTTCATGTTATGAATACTGGCAACTAGCATAATTAGAAACCCATTATCTGTATGCATAAAATTCATACCCTCTGCATTTTATGTAGTACTTCTGCATTGTATTTTAACTGTGCCTCTTCATTTTTCCACCAGCCCAAGTTTTGTACTTGTTCATTATAGTATTGTTATTTTGCTCATGCTATGATCAAATATCTAACAAGAAGTATCTTAAGAAAGAAGAGGCCTATTTCAGCTCACAGTTTGGGGGAATATAGTCTATCATCATACAGAAGACATAACAGTAAGAATGTGAGGTATCTGGCCACATTATATCCATCCATAGTCAGGAAGCAGAGAGAGGTAGATGTTGGTGTTCTGCTGCTCCTCTTTCCTATTCAGTCAGATGCTGTCCTATGGAATGTGCTGCCACATTTAGAGTGGGTCTTCCTCCATCAATTTCAACAGGAATATTCCTCAAAGTTTCCATACTGATATTAAATCCCACCAAGTTGACAGTCAAGATTAACCATCACATCCACCATCCCAAAAATCCACATTTCAGAACCAGATACAATTGAATGTATAACCCTCATCCAAGAGACCAAAGCTTGAAATGCTCCAAAACCCAAATTTTTTGACTCATAGCATAATGTCATAAGGAAATGTCACACCTGAATGCATGTGACCAATCACAAGCCAAATATCTGAGCACAAAAGCTATTGTATAAAGTTACTAGAGGCTGTGTAAGGCAGAAATGAATTTTGTATTTAGACTTGGGTATCATACCTAAAATAACTCCATATGTATATGCATATTCCAAAATCTGAGGAAAAAAGTTTAAAATCCAAATCTTTCTAACCCCAAGCTTTTTAGTTTCTTGAATTATTTATTATTTATTAGCCTCTATCTAATGTGGAGCTGGTGAAAATCTTTTCCTATTCTGTAGGCTTCCATTTCATCCTATTGACAGTGTCCTTCGCTTTACAGAAACATTTCAGTTTCATGAGTTCCCATTTATTAATCACTAACCTTAGTGCCTGAGCTATTGGTGTTCTGTTCAAGAAGTTGTCTCCTGTGCCAATGCATTCAAGCCTGTTAGCCACTTTCTTTTCTATATGTTCGGTGTATCTGGTTTTATGTTGAGGTCTTTGATCCACATCAATTTAAGTTTTGTGCAGTGTGATAAATATGAATCTACTTGTATTCTTCTACATGCAGACATCCAAATAGATCAGCACACCATTTGTTGAAGATGCTTTCCTTTTTCATTGTGTATTTCTTGCTTCTTTATCAAAAATTGGGTGTCCTTATTGTGTGGATTTATGTCTGGATCATCTATTCGATTACACTGATCATTGTGTCTGTTTTTATGCCAATACCATGTGCAGTTTTTATTACTATAGCTCTGTAGTAGAGCTTTAAATCAGGGATGGTGGAACCTCCAGAAGTTCTTCTATTTTTCAGGATTATTTTAGCTATCCTGGATTTTTGTTTTTCCACAGGAAGTTGAGTACTGTCCTTTCAAGGTCTGTAAAGAATTGTATTGAAATTTTCATGGAGATTGCATTGAATCTGTAGATTGCTTTTGGTAAGATAGCCATTTTTACTATGTTACTCCTACGGACCCATGAGCATAATCCCAAGAATTTTAGATAAGAGAAATTCAACAGTATTGAAATCTATTTGTGGTCATTTCACCTCAGTGAACTCCTACTAATGTGTAACTCCTACTAATGCTACATGGCCCCTTTATGAACCATTTTCTCCTTAAAACTGTTCCTGTTAATTCAGAACTTCTTCCTACTAACAAAAATATTTCAGCTATTATTGTTCATATAATTTTAACTAAAAGCTTGAAGTGAATATGATTCTTTAAGGTCATAATCATTGTCTTAATTGCTATAACATATGCAGACACTACTGTGTCTTACACTAAAGTACCATGAAAATGTGCCCTAAATGCCTTCTATTAACATTGCAAGCAATATTTACACTCTGGCCTTAAATGAGTTGTCAATAATTAAGATTCATACCTGTAATCTCTCCTTGGACCATTAATGTCTTTTGATTAATTAACATTCTGATTAATTGCTCTATAAAAGTATATTTTCTGATTAGCTTTCAGCATTTTACAAGTATAAAATATTTCTCTGAATAACTCTTTTATATTTACACATTAAGAACTAAAAAAGACACAGTCCCATAACACTTTGTAATTCCTAAACATTTACTCAGGCCCTGGAATAATGTCTAACTTTATGGAAATTGTTTATGATAGCTTATTTTCTCCGTTTTACAGGAAGCTTAGAAGATGAGCAAGCCTACAACATGCAGCTGACAGGTTATTCAAGTAAGATTGTTGATGTGAAAATAAAATATGTGGGTGGGGAGCCTGGAAGGATATCAAGATTGAAAATGGATGAGTCACTGGAGTGATACTGAAGTCATTGAGACTCTGAGTCCCTGGTCCAATTACTGAGGAAGAAAAGACAAAGTCTGAAGAAAATTTTTATCTAATATTATAAGTTAAGGAGGTCCCCATGAGGACAGGTTATAAAGGAAGTTATGGCTAATAAGGAACAAGAAAATTTAAAGAAGATATAGTGCCATAGCAACTTCAGAGAAATCTAAGAAAATGAAGTCAAACTGAGTAACCATTGGTGACATCAGAGCAAGAGTTTCCAAGGCTGGCAAATGATAGACTGCTGAATGGTGTGGCAGGAAAGCTAAAGGACTGGTTACTATTTGAGGGAGAGAAGTAGTAAGAGAAAAGTAAGAAGTAGAACTCAAAATTGTATATTAGATAAAGATTTAGCATTCTCTTGTAGCTTTGTTTGCTGAGTTCTCTAGGTTGCTGCTCTAGCTAGGCTACAGTGTATTCTATTTTCCTTCTGCATGTCTAATTTAAGGCCTTTTTTTTTCCTTCTTACCAATCTCCCACTCCCATCTCTACATCTCTGAGAATGTTATTGTAAAGGTCACTATACTTCCATGCTATATCTTGTCAGAGATCATGACTCTTGTCTTACTGTGTTTGAAAATGCAATTGCATTTAAAGTAATTGATTGTCACCTCCTTTGTGAACTATTTCTCTTCTAGCTTCTATGATCCAACTTTTTCTTATTTTTCTTGTACCTCAGTAGACTCTTGTGTTACCTCTTTCACCTTTGCTTAAACTCCAAATGTTAAGAGTACTCTGGGCTAACCCATTTACCTCCATCCATCTCTGTATTCTCTTTAACTTAAAGAATCTTGTGGCTTTAGACATCACCTCTGAGTCAGTAATACTAATCTGCATCATTCTCAGATGCTTCCTGGAATGTCTGACTCATTTATCCAACTGCCTTCTTAACATCTCCAGTTCCTATTTAAGTACACATCTTGTGCATTATACAGGTAATGGAGAAATATCTGTTAAGTCCCCTGCCATATTCTCCCTTAAGTTTTTACTCTCGTGTCAATACCAAACTCAGGACAAAAGTCTAGTGCCTCCCTTTCCTGATTCTGCTGTTACCTTTAATCCCCCATCAAATTCAATTAACTCTGCTTTCAGAAACATTTCTCTAATAGACCCATTTTGGTCCATTTATACTGTTACTACCTCAGTCTAAGCCAGTAACCACTCTCACATGGACTATAATTGGCCTTGTAACTGCATCCTTCCCAACACTCTCGTCCTACTCAAATCTAGTCTTCAAATGACAGCCAAGAATTTTCTAAAAGTAAATTATTCCTCTGCCTCCTCAGTATTTAAACTGAAAAAAAATTATACTTAAATTCTTTAAGTCATGTACCACCAAATTCTAGTGTTGTTTTTAAAATATATTGTTTGTTTGAGAATTTTATGCATATATACTATGTATTTTGATTATATTCCTCTCCTGGTCCCACTCTCCCATTCCTCCAAGATCTCCTCCCTATGTATAGTAACCTAGGTGTTATACCATCCACTGGAGTGCAGTCAAACTAAGAATTCCCAGTCCTAAAGAAAACTGACTCTATCTCTCTCAGTATCCATCAACTGTCAATAGTTCCTTAACTAGAAGTGGAGACTCATGTACCCTCTCCATTGTGCTAGAATGCTTACTGGCTTCCTGTTGAGCTGGTCTTCTGCAGGTAACCACAGCTATTGAGGGTACATGAGTGCAGTGGTCCTGTCATGTCCATAAGACACTCTCTGTACCCAGTCCTTTCTGACTCTGGCCTTTGTAATCTTTCCACCCCTCCTCTGAGGTGTTCCCTGAACCCTGTGGGATGAGCATGTGCTATAGAAATCCCACTTGTGGCTAGCATGCCACAGATACTTCTCTGCACTTTGGCCAGTTGTGAGTCTCTGTGTTGATGTCATCCACTAATAAAAGCAAATAAACAAAACACTTCTAAAATGAGGACTGAGAGCTATACTAATCTACGGTTATAGGAGATACATATTTATAAGGCAGTTTGGTACCATGTCCACCTAGCAAAATAACAGTAGTAGGTTTTTCTCTAGGGCTTATGAGCTCCTGAGCCACAGGTTCTATGCCATTTTTTTCTTTGTTATTTTGCTTGCTTGCTTGCTTGATTGATTGACTGATTGATTGATTTTGAGATTATAATTTAGTTATAACACCTAACCAAATTTTGCAGCTTTATCCCATGTTACTTTTTACCCTGCTCTGAAAGTTCTAACCCAAATGTAGTCTGCAGCCCAAATACTATTAGTATCCCTTTAACCTACACTCTCTTCGAAAACCACTTGTGGATTTTTTTCTTGTTATATTTTACTGCTAAGTATATTTTTTTAAAAGAAAGTAATTTTCCTAACCTGTCACTCTATACAAAGTACCATAAGTAAAGTCAAATTCCTCAAGACAAGAAATGAAAATTGCATTCAGAACACTACCTGCAAACAAAGGCCTTTGTTTAGGTTATGGTATTCTGCTGTCCTCCCCTGGGTTCTATTTATCATCTGCACAAAACAAACAGGCAACTTTAAAGGAGGTAACATGAGTCAACATCCTTTGAGTGTTTGATGGTGCTGCAGTGTCCAACATATCTCTGGAAAGCTTCTGTTGCTTTGTTTCTGTTTACTGCTCTAATAAGAAAGAAAGCCACCAATTCAGAGCATGCAGGAAGTATTGTCCTTTTTTTCAATGAATAGGTCAGGGAACCACAGTGAGCATACCTGCTAATTGCTAAGTGTGTTCTTTCTGGCTGTTGCTCTGGCCACTGTGAATAGAGCAGCAGCTGCAGTGAGCAGGCTAACTGCTGGGTTTGTCATCTTCATCCCTGGGCTGTGTGTTACTTACTTTTTTATTGATGTGATGAAATACTACAACCAAATGTATCCTATGGAAGAAAGACTTTATTTTGGTTTACAGCTGCAAAGGATAGAGTCCATCACAGCAGGAAAGGCATGGCATGACAACAGAAGCAGGAAGCTGTCTGATCATATTTTTACCTGAACACAGGAAGCAGAAGGAGAATAGAAAGGAGGCCAGTCTGTACAAGCTCAAAGCCCACCTCCAGAGACAAATTTCCTCCAGCAAGGCTCCCTGCTTAATAGTTCCATAATCTCCCCAAACAGAAACACCAACTGAGGACCAAGTGTTCACTTTTTGATCCTATGGGGCATTTTCCATTCAAACCACCACATTCTATAAAAGCAGAAAAACTTATTTACAAAAAACAGACTCTGAACCATTGCCAAATAAGCTCAACATACACTTAGAATATAGATCCCGACTTGTATGTGAACAAATACAGTGACTGACACAACATATTTTAGTCTTCCTCAGCTAAACTCATATGCCTCTCTTGACATTTAAAGAGCCTTGGGTTATCCTGTATGTAGTGAACAAGACTTAAACTAACAGATTACTAAGCCTCTATGAGGGTTCATGAAGGCATTCCCAGAAAGGATTAAGTTGGTGGACAAAGACCCTTAACTAAGCACCTTTCCTCAGTGGCATGTAAGTCTGAGTTAAAAGCAGCACTACTTATTTGCCTGCCTTAGAGTCTTGCTGGTAATTTGTCTGTCCTGTCGTTGCTGCTGCTACTGCTGCTGCCACGATCATCTTGGACTGAAGATCAGCAGCTCTCTGGGAAAGTTCCAAGGCCTTTAGGACCAGATTGAGACTGCTCAGGCATCCAACATCATGAACTGTACATCTCCTACAGGGTTCTCAGTCTTTCTAGCATGCAAACAGTCATTTTTGCACTACTCAGGCTTCATCCTGTAAGCCAATCTAAAAATTACAAAAAGATCATACTAATTACATTTACCAATTGTATTAATTACTACTTGTCTCATTCCTGTGACCAAATAAAGGGTTACTTTAGCTCATAGTTAAAAGTGTTCATCATGATGACAAGTCATGGCAGTAGAAACTTGGAGAGGTAGCTAGGTACATTGCACTCAAAGTCAGGAAGTAGAGAGATACAAATGCTGGTGCTCAGCTAGCTGTTTTTCTTTTTGTGAAGTCTGGGACCCCAGGCCATGAAAGAGTGCCAACCATATTTAGGGTGGTGGGTCTTCCTACTTCAATTAATATAATCTAGGAAATTCATCACAGAAACACCCAGAGGATTGTCTCTTCAGTGATTCTACATCTTGCTGAGTTGGCAATCAATATCAACAAGCACACCAATAAATCCCAAACTCAAGTTCTTAGTGAGTTTTGAGGTCCCCCCCTCTTTATCTATTTCTATCTCTTTGCTTTTTTTGGTTATTTGTGTATTTAGTTGATTGGTGTGCATGTGTGTGTGTGTGTGTGTGTGTGTGTGTGTGTGTGTGTGAGAGAGAGAGAGAGATAGAGAGACAGACAGAGAGGAATGGGCATAAAATATCTCTCCATTGAGAAAAAGATGTTTTGCTTGTTTTGTTTTTTAATTGTCTCATCTGTTGCCCATGATGACTGCAGAATACCAACAGTTCATTATAAACATCCTTTAACAGATCATAATGAACTACAGACTGGCCTTATATTGCATACTGCATTTATGGGATGAGACCTGCCAATCCCCCTGGAGAACTAGGCACAGCAGAGTTAAGGACCTTACAGTTATGATTGAGATCAATATTGCACATTGGCCTCACCCCACGGCTTACAGTATGCTGAAAAATATCTTAACTAAAGGCTACATGAAACAAATTGAATGACTTATTCTCAGGCTCTGCTCATCACACTAATTGGATATGCATGTGATTAATTTTATCTAAGAATATTTTAGGTCAAGAATAAGAGTTATGTGAAAAATCCATGAGCATTGAACAAAACTGTTGATTCATGTCAAGATACTGCTTTTACAGTTGCATTTTCAATGATTAACCCCCATATACGAAATAATGTTTGCCTTATTCAAAAAGTATACCTGATATAAAATAGTTGGATTCAACAAGATACTTGTTTTGCAGCTAAAACACAAACATTCAAACTTATTTCATGATCACAAAGTGATTTAAAGTATCTTTACTAAAGTGTAATAGTAAATTTGTAAGTTTTAAAATGGTTTCCTCTACAAATAAGTAAAGATTTCATTTAATTTAAAAATGTCTTTAATCGTTGGAAGGTAAAATTAAACAAACTGACTATAACACTAAGGCTATAAAAGAACTATATTTTAATCAGACATGTTTGAATTCACTTTCCCTCTTTAAACAGTTAGTAAGATTATCTTCTACTGTTTTATTTAAAATTTTTCACATGGAAGGATTACTTTATGGGATCAAAAGAAAGCAAGCACGAATGTTTCTTTTGAAGTGAATTATTTATGAACTGCTGATTGACAGAAATCAATAATACTGAATCAGTCATGAGGCCTGAATTCTATCCCTGACGCTCACAAAGAAAATCAACATAATGATACATACTTGCATCTACAACACTGTGGAGGCAGAGATAAGTGAATCTCTAGGGCTCACTGACCCACCAGCCTAGTCTAATTTGGAAGCCCCATCTCAAAAACATAATAGACAGCTTCTGAGGAATGCCTGTGGTTGACTCCATGGCCTCTGTGGAGCATACAAACATAAGAATTGCTTCAAGTTTTAACGTCACATACACACACAAAGCAGATAATTTAGAGATCCTAATTCCTTTCCAATAGTTATTAGCAAAGACCCCAAGCTATGATGCTTGTAACTCCTCCACAGAAAATAGCTTGGCAAAAATTGTCTGAGCAATATGGAATAAAAATCTTGGTAAAGAAAAAAGAGGGTTAAGATAAATACTGGGTTTTCATAACACAATAAGAAGAGCTGAGACTAGTGATCCCCTGTTGATATGTGGTAGGAAGCAGAGATGCAAGGTACCTTTCAAGACACTGGCACTACCAACTGAATTCACTGAAGAACATTATTCACCTCTGCTCAGTCTATGAATGTACTACCTAAAATAATGATAGAGATCAAAAATTTCAATCTTACTGACAGAGCCTAGGGATCATGTGGTAAGACTGTGCTGGCAGCTTCATCTTAGAGTTCTGCTTTCAATTGCTATAAATTTTCACACACAAAATCTACTTCAGTGCTAATATTTTTCAACTGGTCTCCTGGTGATACTGTAAGAAATATTGAGCAAAGTTTATTCAATACTTTTGTGTATTTTATCTGGTAAATATTTATTATTTCCTGATATTAACCCATAAACATGTCACCATATGATTCTCTGTACTGATGAAAATATATTTCCTGGGACCTAGGATTAGTGACATTCTGTAAGCACAATGAATAGTAAATTGAGGCTGTAACACAATAGAAAATGAAAAATAGGAGTGCAGGCAAGAAATACAATAAGATATAGTAAGTTATATTACCCCAAGTCATACTCTTGAGTAAAACATATTCATCTTATAATTGCCTTTTCAACCCAATTTAACAATGTCACCTGAAGCGGACTCTTAAGCCTACTTAAGGAATCAGCTTATCCTACTGATTTCAAGCATGCCCCAACACATTCCCTCACTGATATCTTACTGAATGTCTAAAATTTCATAATTGGGCATTTATATTTTGGACTGAAATAATTAAATTGGTTTTGGAAAATGATACATTAAGTCTTCTTAGACTTTTCCTATTTAATATAGAGAATTCATCTGATTTATTTCTGAGAATGGAATTCAATATAGTAAGAATATGACTTCAGGAGCCAGAAATTCTATTTTCCTTTTCCCCCAAATTTCCAGGCTCTTCTGGTCCAAAAATCTCACAGAAGAACATTTAGGACAATTGTAATTAATCTTCATGGCCTCCTTACAAAACAGAGGTTTCCAGTTACTGGACTTCCTGAAAGGTAAATTAGCTTATGAGGAACCATGAAAGGATTCAACTATTTCATGCAATGATTTTTGAAGAGACAAATGTAAATATTAAATCAAGAAAGAGTCTGAACAAATTTAGATCAAGAGAGTTTGAATAGATTCACCTATGATCTCTTTTGAAGTTTCCTGGAGGATCTCTCCCTCTCTCCCTCTCTCTCCACCCCCCCTCTCTCTCACACACACACACACACGGTTGTGTACTACCAATGCTATAATGCTGTAATGCTGTAATCAATCCAGGTATAACAGTGGTCCCATAAAATTACATAAAATGTAACCAAATTTTCCATCAACTAGTAACAACGTAGCTGTCACACTGTTATACATCACTCACATCACTGAAGTGATGTTGTGTAAACAAACTCACTGTGCAGCACATATAATTATGCATGGCACATAATACTTGATGATGATAATAAATAAATAGATTACTGGCTTATGTACTTGCTCTAGTATGCTTCTCACCATCATTTAAGAGTGTACTCTTTTTATTAATACTAAAAAGATGTTCATTGTAAAACAGTACGCCTGTTAAACTGGCAGCATCCAATCCATCTGTTTATGTCTTTTCATTGCACCATTTTCTCTTAAGCTTGACTTTATTGTAAACTGTTCTGTTTGCCATGGGCCGAATAGGCTATACTATACATACTCTACCACACAATATAATTCATACATATATGCTTATTATGCATTTATACAACATACAATATACAGCATAGGTGTACGGTATACTATATACCATCTAGGTCCACGTAAGTATACTGCAATATTCTCACAATGACGATATGTCCTAATAATCCATTTCTGAGAACTTTCCCCATCATTAAGTAGCACATAGCTGTGAGTACCTGTGTCTAGGTAGATCTATATAGTAATGTTGATATTGATTCAACATTAGAATTGTGTGAGAGTTTTTAGAAATTCCAGTGCTATACAAGTGATTTGAAGGGGAAGCTGAAAAGACATGGAGGGGAGCAATGAGGGAAGTAGGTAGGAGTCAATACACAAGGAGATAGAGTGAGTATGGATGTCTACAAACGTCCTAAGGATTCACATAATTATCTATTTACCTAAAATTACATATAATACATATAATTTTCCCACATGGGCTGACAATGCTCCCCACAAGAACCATATCCTAACCTCAGGCATAAGAAACACTTTTGACTTGCTAGTTGGGGTTATCCACGAGACTCCCAAAGTATTATAGGTTATTGCTGTTGTGCTTGGTTGCCTCCCAGAGGCTGAAGGTACGTCCCTATTGCTGAAGACACATGCTATTCAGACAGAGGACCTGGAAGATCCAAGCTGGATCTGACCTGAAAGTCCTCTCCCTGAGGACTAACTTTAATGCTACCAGAAGGTACCATGCAGGCTTCTAAGAGAGGGGAGTAAACAACACTTAGTCAGCTACAATTCCTATAAACTACAACACTTAGACAAGATATGCCTAAGGGTGAAATTGTAATATGCAGATCTTGGCATCCAACATCTTTCTAATTGGACTTAGGAATTGCTCATTCCGCAAGAGAGAAATCATTCCTAGCACTAGTACTAGAAACCTACCCAACTACCCAAGTGAGGTTATGGACCTTGGAGGGGAACCTAAAACAATCACTTTACTAAACCAACATGGTTCCTAACTGAATTCTAAATATTTATCTTAATACTCACAGATAAAAATGTAGTTCTCCCTCCTCATCAAAGAAACATCTTTTTGAACAAGACAGAGAACATTGAGGAGAAGGGGTCAGGAAGCTTGTGTCAGATGAACAGGAAGTCTGCTGTGAGACTGTGGACTAGAAATAACAGGGCAGCCATACCTATCCACTCATCAACATGGCTGCCTAACAAGAATGACAGCAATAAACATGCTAACATGAAAGGAAAAACTTCATGAGGCCTCAACCCCAGATCAAGCACTATAGGCAACTAAAGAATGCTTAGAATAGGAGAAATAGTCTTCCCCAGGGAAGAGTCTTCCAGTTAATTATCCAATACCAAGTGGTCATCCTGAAATCATATACATAAAAATAACTTTATAGGGACAGATAAGGTGGTGATAGATAGATAGACAGACCGAAAGACATATAGATAGACATAGACAGATAAACAATTAAAAGAAAAAAGCCATACATTTCAGAGAGAACAATGGGAGGAAACATGGAAGGGGTTAGTAGGAAGAAAGAGAAGGGGAATGATGTGATTATATCATAATTTTAAAAAATAAGAATAATAAATTTGAAAACAAGTTCTAAGAGAAAATAATGCTCTTTTCATCATATTTCACAGGTTTTGGTATGTTGTGTTTTCATTTTCATTTGAGAATGCAAATTGTTTTTTAAGTTACCTTCTCTGGAAAGAATATTCCTAGGAAAAATTTACACAACACGCTTAAATGTAAATCAAGACATTTTAAAATAAGTGCTATAAAACAAGAGTTAAGAACCTTTCTCTGCCAATAATGTTAAAAATTTCTTACCATTTTTCTAGTCTTTCTCATGATGATATCAGAAACTATTCACCTATTTTCATTAAGTATCCTTATTGTAGTCTGTGAGATATCTATTTTTGTTTGTTTGTTTTAATGCTGAAAAATCGTGAACACTGAGAGCAAGAAAAAAAAAGCCAAGCACTTACATAACTGTTGAGCTCAGAAAGATGTCATCACATTGTTCAACAATTAATTGCCATTCTCTTTAATGTGTTGAGAAAATTAATGTCTATCCATAAGCATTGACTGATGGAAGGGAATTATAATAAGCACTAGGCATTAATTGTATAAACCACAGGATGTTTATTAATTCTCTGAAGAGGATTTAATCTAACATACATTAATCAACTTATATTTAAGGGGGAAAAGTAGAAATGATAAAACTATCTTCCAACAAGAAAAGAACATTAAATCATTACACATTTAATTTATTCCTAGCAGAACAATTTTTTTTTCAAAAATATTTTTAATTATTTACATATTTATTTTATGTGCTTGGTCTTTTGCCTGCATGTATGTCTGTGTGAGGCTGTCAGACTCCCTGGAACTGGAGTTGCAGACAGCTGTGATCTGCCATGTAGGTGCTAGGAATTGAATCTGTGTCCTTTGGAAGACCTACCAGTGCACTTAACTGCTGAGTCATCTCTCCAGTCCTCAAAAATATTTTTAAAGGAATCTTCAAGGAGAAGGAAATGGCATAAATAAGAATCTTGGAAGTATGTAAAGAAAAGAAAACCAGTACAGAATATATAATGTAAAATATTTAATTTTTCACATACTTAATTTAAAAGGTTTAGAGTGTCAACAGGTACAATGTATGGGTGGTTATAGCACATGGATAAGTGAATAAAGTGGCAGTGATTTCATATAGGGCCATAGGAAAAACTACTAATAGTCTGTTTCAAATACTTGCCACTTGTGTGAGGCAATGTGATATCATTTGTAACTGAATATAGATTACTGTGAATGAATACTGAGAACTGGAGAATGGACACTGATTTCATATAATGAAATAACCAGACCCAGGAAATCCCATGTGGAAGTTTTAAAAGTTGACTTCACAGAAGTAGGTTGAATAGTGGTCGCCAGACTTGGAAAGGGTAGGGAAAGTCATGGAGGGAGGTTTGACAATGGGGACCAGCATATGACAGGATGGAGGAGGGTCAAGTGTGATGCAGCATATTAAGGAAACTGTAATTTGTGATGTTCTTTATATGCTCTGGTACATGAGTTCTTGATTTTCAGAGAAAAAATAAACTATGTGGGTTCTTGATTTTCAGGGGAAAAAAATCTTCATTGCTCTTTTTTAAACCATTAGATAAAGAATTCTAGGTTTTGGAGCTTTTTGTCTCAGTATGTCAAATTCTTTACTACCCTCACTTCTTGCTTACATGGCTTGTGACAGAAAGTCTATTACAGCTTTTATCCCTGTATCCTGAAAGCTATTCCTCCTTGGACTCCTCAAATTTTTCTTCTTTTTTTTGATTTGATTTTCTGCAGCATGAAATATGACATTCTGAGGTGTCATGTTTTCATTTTTAGCCTGTTTGGTGTTATCTAAGCTTTCTATAAACCTAAACAATTCTAGAATAAAATCTCCATTTTAAGTTATTTTTCATGCTCTCCTTTTGTATATGTGTATGCATGAGTATATTCTTGCATATGTGCATGCATGTTTACAGGTATGTCAGTGCACATTCATGTGCACATGTGTGAAAGCCCAAGGCTGATGTCAAGAGTCTTCAACTGTTTTCCACTTTCTTTAAGGCAGGGTCTCTCACTGGAACCCAAAGTTGACTGACTTAGCTACTCAAGCTAGCCAGTTTGCCCTGGAGATTCTGTGTCTCCATCACCTGGGGTCTGGGGCTACAGGTGGGCTGCCATATCTGCCTAGAATTTATGTGGGTGCTGGAGATTTGAATTCATATCCTCATATTTGTGCATCAATCATTTTACCACTGAGCTATTTCCCCAGCCTGATGCTTTAGTTTGGGGGAGTTTCATTTTTATTGAAGTATATTTATACTTTAGAACACTAAAGAGTAAGCCTTCTCTCATAAGGTCTGAAACCAGGATCCAGGGCTAAGTGGAAAGAGATAAATGAAAGGAACTTGGTTAAAAGGGAACATTAGCATTAAGAGCCAGGAAAACAACCATCAGAAAGCACCACAGACAATAAAGGACTAGTGAAATCCCTGCCTCACCGGGAGATTTTGCTGCCTGTTATTTACCACTGTCAATCTCCAGATCAAGAATTGTAATTGGTACATGAGCATTAAAATATACATGAAGGGATGACCCCTGCTTCCTCTTA
Source organism: Cricetomys ansorgei (assembly GCA_026225945.1). Taxonomy (NCBI): domain Eukaryota; kingdom Metazoa; phylum Chordata; class Mammalia; order Rodentia; family Nesomyidae; genus Cricetomys; species Cricetomys ansorgei. Next base: position 123,103 of record JAMJFZ010004031.1, on the reverse strand, counting down.
GTAGGTGGGAGACCTTTGAGCAGTGGACAAGGCCACTCCCAGTTGATGAACTTGGAGTGTTATGTCTTATATCAATAATTAACAAACCACTGTTTCATATAGGAACACAAATTTTCTTTATCTTGCACAGTGGTACAAACCATAAAATGATTCTACAAGCTAATCTTAATTAATTCTTTGGAAAAATTATTGCACTTTGACCTTTAAAATTTTTGTCAAAAATATCAAAAACTTTCATGTTGGTTATAAATATACAGAGAAATGAAAAGTAGAAAAACTGATATTCATCAATCTATTATAACTTAAAATAGAAATATTGAGAATTAAAGTGTTTAATTACTCATTAAAAAATATTCTGCTAAAGAATGATGTGAGCTTTACTTGCCATTTACTTTCTGTCATATAATTCTGAGTAGGCAACAAGTTTGTGCCTTGAAAACTGTCCTTTGGTGAAGGGGTGTAGATATAGATTCACCATATGTAGATGTTGATTTGGAGCAGAGGCTTTTTATTCTTTTGTCTAATTCAATCACTGATCCCAGTCCTGGAACCCTGGAGCTTTTCAGTCTTTGTACAATCTACTCTTAAGCCTCCACTGCTGACTGAGCCACCCCAACTAGCTTCCTCTGAACTCAGAGATGGTTGAAATCAAATGACACTACTGGTTCGCTGTTCTGGCTCAAACTCTTCTCCAAGCTACCGGTTCAAACTGACCTTCTGAGCCAGCTTACTTTTTCGGACTGAACTCTTCTGACTTTGGCAGATTCTGGCTGACTCTCTGACTACCTCAGACTGAACTGCTCTGCTGAGTTTCAAACTGATTTTCTCTTCCCTTCTGGTACTGACATCTTCTGCAGAGCTGCCTCTGTGTCTCTGACTCTGCCCAACCTGCCTGCTTCACATTGCTCACCTCAAACTGCCTGATGTAACTGACTCTGCTGTAACTGACTCTTTCATACTGCCTCTGTAACTGACTCTCAGCTGAGAACCTACCTTATATACCATGAGAGTTGGACATGTCCTCACTGACTCTGCTAACTCTTCCTCTGATTAGTCATTTTGCTGACATGTCCTTCACTCTGACTCATCACTTCCAATCTGACACTGACTCCTGAGCTCTGCCTCCTGTGTCTGCTTCTATACTTTGTTTTTGTCTTAAGGATTAAAGGGATGGACCACCACTGCCTTCTGAATACTGGGATTAAAGGTGTGTCTACATTCCATCCAGATCACACAGGCCTCTAAATGTAGATTCCTAGAATATAGACTCTTCCTCACTTTCACACAGGACTATTCCTCTACAAAGGGGAACAATAGGAGGTTGCTGGGAACTGAGCCTAAGGCTTTGTACATGCTAAGCAAAAGTTCCACTACTGATCACTACTGGCTCAGACTCCTTTTTACTTTTTATTTTGAGACAGTCTCATAAGTTGCTCAAATTAGCTTTGAATTAATACCACAGCTCAGGCTGGCCTAGAACTTGTGAATACTCTGCCTCAGCTTCCTAAGTAGTTAGGGTTAGAGACCTGTAACCTGTAACTACCAGGCCCAGCTGAAATGTCATATTCTTGTCTTCAATTAGATTATCTTCCTCTACTTCTTTTTTGTTCTTTTGATAGCACAAACTGTTTCCCCACTGTTATTTTATTATGCCAGCACTACTTCCTCTGGGACACCTTCCATTTTTAAAGATACATATTTTATTTATACTTCTCCTATACAATACATCCTGATTACAGTTTCCCATCCCTCTACTCCTCCTAGAACCCCTCCACTTCGCCTCTCCCCCAGATCTACTCCTCCATTTCCCCTCAGAAAAGAACAAGCCTCTCAGGAATATCAAACAAACATAGCATAACAAGATATAGTAAGACCAAGCACAAACCCTCAATTCAAGGCTGGAGGAAAAGGGTCCTAAAGGCAGGCAAAAAGAGTCAGAAACACCCCCACTCCTACTGTTAGGGATCCCACAGAAACAGGAAGGTAAACAACCATAACTTATATGCAGAAGACCTAGTGCAGACCCATGCAGGCTCCTCGATTGCCACTTCAGTCTCTGTGAGCTCCTGTGAGCCTTCCTTAGATGGTTCTTTGGGCTTTATTCTCCTAGGAGACGCCTTCCTTTTATCCATCAGAGTACATTCCCAAGCTTCTTAATATGTTCTTTACTCCATCTTCCATTGTGTATCTAAATGTTCTCCAGTGGGCAAGTGTCACTACTCCTAATGTCAGTTATTCCTTCAGTAATTAAATTCATATTTAAGTGGAATTTTCCTTCCAAAGTGATTCCTTACTGAGTTTTCATTTGACTGGTTGATTCCTTTTTTTTCAAGAATTAATTTGCATGCATTATCACTCATTAATGATGAAAGACTAAGCAACTTCATATTTTATATAAAATGAAAAATATTCACAGTACAATGAACAGACTTAGAAGTGATATGGTTGATCATTGATCTTAATGTAAGTCTGTTATTTATGTAGTATTTGTGGACTGAAGAGTTGTATATATAATTAATACACTGCTGACATTGAAATTTCAGCTGTATTGGGGGAATTGTTATTTAACCTAAAGATTATACACATCAAATCATAAAACAAATAGAATCTTTTGAAACTAAATACTATATTTAAGTTAGTTTTAATAATTCTGGCTGTCTATTGGTCTATTGTTGACTATTGTTGAATTTTATTTATATTTATAAAGATAATACTTATAGAAGTTTTAGACTTTTAGATTCTACCTCTTCTTCTTCCTCATCGTCCTCCTCTTCTAAAAGGAAATGCATTTATTCAGCTTACAGTCCCAAGGGGATACAATCTATTATGGAGGGGAGGACAGAGCAGCAGGTGGCCTTAAAGGAAATGGGTTTATTTAGCTTATAGTCCCAAAAGGACACAGTGTATTATGGAGAGTAAGACAGAGCAGCAGGCAGAGAAAGCCTGACATGTCACATCTAATCTCTTCTCGGCCAGTAGAAAATTAAGAGAAAGTGGGGACACACTACAAGGATTCAAGGGCACCCTAGTAACCTACTTCCTCCAGCAGAGCTCCACCTTCTAAATGTTCCACAACTTACCCACATAGTGTCACCATCTGGGAAACAAATGTTCAAACACATGGGCATATAGGGGACATTTTACATTCACACCTGTGTAGAACCCAGAAAGCCTTGGGTGAATGTGTAAAGAGCAGATGAAGTCTTGAGTGAATTTGTATGGTTTGACATGACAGCATTCCCTGTGTACTTGTTAAGTATACAAAAGGTGCCTCGTATGTAAAGATAGACTAAAAAGACCTAATATTTGCTTTCATCAAGCTTGCAGTTTAGTAGGAGCTAAAAGAACAAATGACAAAACTACAATAAAAAATTATCTTTAACTGGGTGTGGCAGCACATGTCTGGGAGTGGTGGGGAGTAGGTAGAGGCTGACAGATGTTCTCAAAAGTCAAAATATCCACTTCCATTTTAGATGAAACCAAAAAAAAAGCCTGTCCTGAAGTAATTCATGAGAGCTCAAGATATATCTATTATGGAATTGCCTTATCGATTTATAACATTTATATATAATATATATAATATAATATAAATTGTGTGGGTGTGGGTGTGACTTCTGTTTAACAGTCAAATAATAAACTAAGTGAGATGTCCTGGGACGTGTCTATACATGGGAGGCAGAAGAACGAAAACAGTCCCACAAGTTTTAATTTTTAAGTCTGGTTTAAGTAGTGAGTTCTAAACTAGCCAGGGCTTCGCAGAAAGACCATGTCTCAAATGAATGAAAACAAAAACAAACAAAACAATTTCAAACAGTGAGCGATGAAAATTAAAAATTCTGAGAATAAAGTTCTAGGCTGTACTGTGCAAGTATACAGTGAACAAACGTCAGCATGATGATTTTGACGTTAGCAAACTATTATCACACTGTAAACTATACCAGCACTTCCTGGGAATACATGTGCATGTATTATATCTCAAAGTCTCTGTACCATGAATTATGGAGTAGCCAGGTCTCTCCAAGGACTTTGTGCTCAGCTATTGATGGGCTCTGTAGTACCAGAGAGTGAAGGAGTGGTAAGTGCCACTCAAGCACATACTACACAACTAATAAGTTGGTACCTCCCCAACGGAGCTTCTTGTGGGTCACTTGAGTGCCCTTATGACTTAGTGGCCTGGTCAGCAAGTGACCAGGGAAGGAGGGTGATGCTTCAGTGCCTTCTGCCCTAACCATGAATATCATGTTACATCATTTCTATTGTATTCTATTTTTTGTTTCTATTCTTTCCCCTATAATTCTACTATGAAATAAATGAACAAAAGATGGGTGAAAATTGAGACAAAAAACACCAATTTTGGCTGTTTTTTTCTTTTATTTCTTAAAGATTCCTGGGAACACTGCACAATTAAAGCCAAGAATTAAGTTGTCCATTGTGTTAGTAATAATAGGCTAATTGCTCTAATAATCTCGAACTTTCTTTTACTAAGAAGTGTCCAGCTCAGGTCACTAAAAGTCACATTGCCCCATGTAGTCATTCAAGTCCTAAGGTTATTCTGCATTATGTCCCTGCCTTTGTTCACAATCTTATATCCTCCATATTCAGCAAATAACATAAAAGGCATTTGCCTGTGGACATTTTGATGAGCCAACAGTGAAAATGGTGTCCATCACACATTGGATATCACCAGCTAACATTCAGCTGCATGGAAATTGTGTGTTGGGGGGGAGGGTGGTACATGTAAGAAGAAAAAGCAAATTATCAGTTAAGTAACTAGACAGAAACTTTCCTCCAGAAACTTCAGTGTGTATGCTGTGACTGACTTAGAAGGTTATTGGAGTTGAAAAAGGTAAATGAGGTGGACGTTGCTGAGGGTCACCATGTGTCTAAAATTTATATGATCTAATTAATTCACACTCCAGGTGTTTTGGCTTTTTGTCCTTTCTATCAAATGCAAACATTTTGTTGTCACTCTTCTTCCTTCAGCATCATTCATTTACCTTGTAACTAAATTCATTTTAAATTCAGATAGTGACTTAGTTCATTTAGGCTGTTCCAAGAAATTGCATACGCTTGGTACTTCATGGATACTTCATGTCTCTCTCATAGTTCTGGATGCTGAGAAAGCTCAGTCAAGGTGCTCCTTGATCCTGAGTCTGTCAAAGGCCCACTTCCTCACTGACAATCATTTTTCTATGCTGACTCTACCTGCCAGGAGAGATGATCAACTCTCCTTCAGGTCTCTTTCATAAGAGAACTGGAGACATCATGAAGGATCTTAGCCTAAGCCCTAATTACTACCCATGATGGTTAATCTTGATTAACAACCTGACAGAATTTGGAATCAGCTAGAAGCCAAACAATTGGGCATTCCATGACAGTATTTCCAGAGATGTTTAACTGAAGAGAGAAGACCCACCCTGAAAGTAGGCTGCATCATTCAACAAGTTGATGCCCTAAATAGAATAAAAAATAAAAGTAAGCTGAACAACAGCACGCGTGTACCTCTGGTTTCCGACCATACATACAATGTGACCAGTCGCTTCTGTTTCTGCCATCAAGACTTCCCTGCCATGATGGGATGTACCCTCAAACTATAAGACAAATTTATTCCTTTCTTCCTTAAGTTCCTTTTGTTGAGCACTTTTTGTCACTGCACTAAGATTAAGTAACTAATGCATAACCCAAAGGTGCTGCCTCCTGAAGTCATCACCATGGAAGTGAGTTTCAGAACTCAAATTTAGAGAAGATGTAGACATTCTGACCATAGTGCATATTAAAATGGTTTTAGTGCTGAAAAATTAAATTTAAGCTGTGAACGAATTATCTAAACAAACGTTAATTTATTAGAGGCTCAGATAAACACTATATAAACTACAAGTTCCATAAAACATAAAAACATATTGGAACTGTTCCCCTTAAATATCATGTGGTAGATGAATTTCGTATAATCGCATGTACAAAGATAACTCATTTGTGAAAAAACTCAGGCCCTGAGAATTGGCTCTTGTTTTCTACTGTTAGACATTTTATTATTTTCTCACAAACATCAGTCTTTTTAATTAAGCAAATATATCACCTATACCTTGTGATTGCAATTCAACAATTAAAATCTTGGAATTAGGAGCATCATTTGTTTTAGAACATGCAAAGTTGTTCATCTTTCTAAATAACTAAAGAGGATCACCCATACTTTGTGTGCTTCTTCTAAAGGTAACACAATGTAATTCATCACTAAATAAAACAGGCAAGTTCAAGGACAACAACGGCACTATAACTCTGAGCTTGATGGAGCACACACAATGGCAATCACTCTGTTTGCTACTAGTTCTTGGCATGCGGTGTGAACTTTCTGTCACCTTGGGCCCCACTCAACTTTAATATTAATAACTTTTATATTGCCCTTAAGCTGTTTTGTTTACCATTATACACTGCCTATCTAAATAAATCTACTTTCCATTTTCTTCACCTGCCTTTGCTTAAATGCTCATTACATAGTTTGTCACTATTTCCTTGTGCAATTTATTTTCACCTTCTTGGTCCTCCTAACACCTGGTAAATATGGACAGTGCTCTGCTGAAGGAGGTATATGCTCTTCTGAATTCTGAATTTTGCCTTGTTCTCATGAAAAAAATAGATCTCTACAGTAAATGAAATTAAATGCTCACCATTCAAAAACATGTTACCTGTACTGGGCTCCAAATTGTCCATTGATAATGTGTACCTGTTTACATACTGGGTCATCCAGACATATAAAAGATGAAATATCTGCATCTCTAAGAAGTTGTAATTTGATAGAAAAATTCGCTATCTCCAACTGGGACACCATCCCAGCCACAAAACCTCTGACCTATGGCATATCCTCTTTGACAATGGAAGGTTAGAATCTCATGACAAATGAGGCAACCTCTGCCTGAAACTGCAGGGCAGGCCAGGAACTAGAAACTGGATAATTCGAAGATGATTTTAATTTCTAATGAAGCTCTGCTCAATGACTGGTACCTAACCCATTTCTCAACAGAGAAGCACCCTCCAGCAGCTGATAGGAGCATATTAAGAGGCTGGGAGACAAACATCATGTAGAGTTTGGGAAACCCTGCAGAAGAGGAAAAGGAGAGATGGCAGAGACCAGAGGGGTCAAGGACACCAGGAGAACAAGTCCCTCAGTGTCAACTGACTAGCACTCTTAGTGGCCCACAGAGACTGAAGGGACAGACACAAAATCTGCAGGATCCCGTAAATATATCTTATGGCTGTTTGGATTGGTGTTCTTGAAAAACTCCTACAGGCTGGAATGGGGGAGTCTCTCTTGGAACCCTTTTGCTCCCGCTGGACTGCCTAGCTCACCATTGATATTGAGACTAGTGCCAGGCCTTGTTCCATCTTGCTATGCCATGCCCTGTTTGAGTGATAACCCTAGGGGGGGACTGTTCATTTCTGGGGGAGTAGGGTTTGTGGGTGGTGATGGAGAGACAGATCTGGGGGAGAGGTGATATGGGGATCTGGTAGGGGGGGTTGAGAGAGGGGAGGAGGGGAGTGGGGATGTATTGTATAAGTTGTATGAGAGAAGAAAAAATTTTGAATATATAATAAAAAAAGAAAAACTCTTCCTTCATCCCAGTCTCTTCAAGATCTTTAATATTAAGAAAAAAACTTCTAAGGATTTTTAATGTGAAAATCTAACATAATTCACTATTTCCTATCACTCCATTCGAAATTCAGTGTAACATGGATTTGTCTCACCAATATAGTCAAACACATTATATGTAGCATACATAATCAAAATGGTTTGAATTCTAGAAAATTCCAGAAAGATAAAATTACAAGTCAGAGATTATAATAGAAAGCTCCTGGCATGGTGGCACATATCTTTAATTCCAGCATGTAGGAAGCAGAGGCAGGCAATATGGGTTCTCTGTGGGTTCAAGGCCAGCCTGGTTTACATAAAGAGTTCCAGGCCAACTGGAGCTACATAGTGAAGCCAATGTCTCAAAAAAGAAAGAATTTATTGAGCAGTATGATGAGAGACAAATACAGTGTATAAATGCTCAGCTTTGAACAGCATTTTAGAGACAATTAGGTTTAACTGTCTTAGGACAAACAGCCTAGCATCAAAACCAGAGCCAGAGAACAAAAATGCTAAAAGAGTAGACTAATGTAAAGTTAATGGATATTGGAAATTTTAACTTAAAATAAATAGTTTGGGGTTTTTTGTTACTATCATCATTTTTTTTTCTCATAAGCAATACTACATAAGCAAATTACTATTTCTACACATTTGGAGGAAAAAAGCAATGGAATTTGAATTCCATTTGGGAAAGGATTGCATAGTTATAAAACAGGATAGCCTAGGATTCCAAATATTTCCCACATTATTCTGACAAGGTGTTATAAGAAAGTAAATATCTAGGCTTAATAATGGCATAAAGAGACAGCACTTTATATTTAAAGTGGAGGAAACAGCACCTGCTTTCCACAGGCAAGAACTGGAATTAAAAGAGGAAACAGACACAGGAAAATTGATCTGTACCTGGTAAAACATGGAAATGCAGGTACTGTTCAGCTCTGCCCTTAGTCATTCTAACAAGGGCCTGATGCCTCACATGTATTAATATCTAGAAGTCCCTGAAGATTGACTCACTGGCCAGCCCTTGATACCATTATGAATCATTGCAGAACACATTCTGAATCCCAGATTTGGGGAAATTGTAATGGGCCACAACTATAACATATTATAAGTTACTGAATACAGAAAAAAGTAATTTTTTTCTCAGAGATTAAAAGGGAAGACCAATATGTCTTAGATAGCAATTTCAGTATGTTTCAGAAATTCCTATATAAGATACTTTTAAATATCTGTCCTTTTCTGTGAAGAGACAAGGGGGGTAGAGAGAGACTTCTTCCAGAATCTTTTCCAGCTAAAGAAAAACAAAAATATTACAAGGATAAGACAAGCCACAAAAGTGGTTAGCAAACAGTAATTTGTCATCCGCAGGCAACTTCTTATAGGCATCTCAAAAATAAATCCATTCAAAAGCATTCAGTAATTCTAGAAAACAACATCCATGCCCACTTCCAATTTTCAATTTTCCTACCTTTTAATAAAAAAGTTTCTTGGAGGTAAAAGAAATCTTTGAACCATCACTTACAATAAAATACAGGCAATGAAATAGCAGAATCTAGGAGAACAATTTTCTATCCCATGGTGATCGTGTAGAAAAAAAAAAATCCCTCTTTTTCCATGAAAATATGTAGGAAGCATGTCTATTTAAAGCACTCATTAAAAAATAAGCATGAAGATAAAATATATTTTTAGTTATCAATTAGTGAGTGTAAGTTGCTACAAAAATGGCTGTAGATTTTCTTATTAGCATGTAAAATTGACAAGGTCAATTTCCATGCAAGTATAACATTATTAAAATATTAACATCTAGAATGTCTCAGATGGAACATAAACAGGAAATAGACAAATGAAAGTAGTCACACCACTGTATCATCTTTTCCTGAAGAAAATTCCAGAGGATCAAACATCTTGGCTGGTGAACTGTGATTCATTATTTTCTGTTTCTTTCAAAATGCAGTTTTTCTTTGTTAAGCACCTCACCTGAGAGATCTCTCTATGACCAGTAAACACTCACCTTCATATTTGTGCACACATGGACATCAAAATACAAAGCTTTAGATAAATATTCACCCAAACACTTGAATTGGGTTATTTTGTACTTGGGAATTATATGCTTTAAGTATTTTATATGTCTAAAAAGAGCTGGCTGCTTCCTTCAGAAAGATGTGAGACCAGATACTGAATCTGGTCACTATTTTTAAGAACAGTCTGCCAAAGAATTTGGTAATTATCAAACATAAAATTAGTCCAACAGTATTTCTGCCAGATATGACAAAATAAGGTCTTATTAGACCAGTGTATACTATATATATATATATATATATATATATTCAAATTATAAAAAAGCTTCCTGAATGTATTGCGTTCATCACCTCAATGAAAAGAAGCTGGTCTCCTTGAAGGAATGCTATAAATCATTTCTATGCCCTGAATTCTTTGTTGTTAAATTATGACATTACATATATATTATCTTGAACATTCTGTGCTCAGTAAATAGAGAGTTGGTTAATAGGAACTGGTTTAAGCAGAGGTGCATAAAGGCCTTTTTCTCTGAGCATGTCCTATGCACAAGTGTCCTCTGATGGAAGCAGACCAGCTGGACATGGCAACACATAACTATAATCCCAGCACTCAGGGGGCATATAGGCTTATTAATGATTTGTTCACAACTGCTAGAAAATGAAAATGCTAGTATTTAGCACATCTGTTTTTTGACTTCTTACTGTGGCTCAGCTCCTACTGGTTTTACCTGACTTTCCTGCACTGCCAGGATCTTAGGACTAATTTAAACAATCTCCTCTGTAGCACTTCATGAACAGCCAGTAGCCCTTCATGGATGCTATAAAGAAAAAAATTAGAAAATTCACTGTCTTTGATCATTTCCAGTTCCAAAAGCATGCATACAAGTTCAATGTTCAGTAAATTTTTCTGTGATTCATTTTTTGATATATCATTTGCTATCATAAAAACATTGATGTGGGATGAGAAGTTTGCAAAGATCAAACACTAGCAAACATTATTAAATCTGAAGTGTTTCTAAAATGATGACTTCATATAAACTAACTACAGATGAAAGAGCACTGCTTCTTTTCAATAAATTACTTTACTCTCAATATTTTATCTATGCTCTGTTCTCCATGAACATGCCAAGTATGACAACTTACTATTTTGTCTTGACTTGGGGAATTTCTAGTCTTGTTTATTTGAGAAATCTGATGTAGTTGAAGTATTTCCATGAAAGCTCAGTGATTACTCCTTATCTTCAAAATATAGAAAAGTAATCTCCCTTCACCTTATCAATAAATCCATTTGGAATAGCAGATGAACAGATCTAAGATTCTTCACAGAGAATGACTTCTTGTATACAAGAAAAGATCATCCGCACTATGGAGATGTACTAGAATGTTCTACTGCTATCATGCCTCTGTCTGCACACCTATATACATGCCTCTGTCTGCACACACATAATAACCAGAAACTAGAAACAACCTAGATGCCACTCAACAGAAGAAAAGGTAAAATAAATGTGGTACCTTTACACAGTAGCACATTTACTCATTACTCAATGTATTACTCAGCTGTTACAAAAACAACATTAAGACATTTGCAGACAAATGGATGGAACTAGAAAAAAATAATCCTGAGTGAGGTAAGCAAATCCCCGAAAGATACATATGGTATATATTCACTTATAAGTGTATATTTGCCATTAAGTAAATGATCATCAAGCTACAATCCATAGACACTGAGAGGTTAGATAATCAGGAGGGATCTAGGAGAGATGCATGGATCTCCCTGGGAGGGGAAATAGAGTAGATTTTATGGGCAGACTGTGGGCCAGTGGGGATGGAAGCAGAGTTGGGAGGGGTAGAGTGGGGAAAAATGGGGTGGAGGCAGAGAGTTTGGGGACAGATGGCTGGAATTGGGAGCATTTGGGGGGTGGGACTCTAGGGTAGTGGAAACATCCTGGAATGTATGAAGGTGATCTTAATGAGAACTCCTAGTAATGGGGAGATATGGAGTCTCAAATGGCCATCTCTTGTTGCAAGGTGAAGCTTCCAATGCTGAGACTGTGTTGCATTCAGTTGAGCTGTTGGCCAAGGGGTTCCAATGGAACTCCCAAACAACCCAAACTGCTGCTAAGACAAAGAGTGACAAGGTCGCATTGCTGAGGGCAACACCCATACAACTCACTGAACATGGAGAAATCAAGCTTGTGCCTCCATGGAGCCATCACTATACATTCTAGTCTCTTTTGTGCTGGAAGATATTCTGCAGGCTACTGAAAGATATGAACACCAACCCAGGCATAAAACCATTGTCCTATAATCTGTCCTGCCTGTAAAATATGTTAAGGTAATAGAGGCACAGAACTTGTGGGGGGTAGACAACCAATATCTGATTTGACTTAAGGTCCATTCCACGAGAAGGAATTCATATCCTACACTGCTTAAGTAACCAAGAACCAGAGACTAGATATCCCAGAGTACCTAGAGTAAAACCAAATACTACTGGGGGGAGGCGCCTACTGTGGCACATGCCTTTAACTCCAGCACTCAGGAGGGAAAGGCAGGTGGATCTCTGTGAGTTTGAGGCCTGCCTGATCTACAGATGAGTTCTAGGATAGGCATGGCTACACAGAGAAACCTTGTCTAGAAAAACCAAAAAATAAAAAAAAAGTTATCAATAAAATGACTCCTAGTGATATTCTGCTATTCTGATAGATCAGTACCTTAGCCAGTTATCATCAGAGAGGCTTCCTCTGGCAACCGATGGGAGCAGATACAGATCCACAGCCAGATAATACGTGGAGACAGAATCTGAAAGAGAGGTCTTCTTCAAATCCATTCCCTCAGAACTCAGGGGATTTCACAGAAGAACCAGTGTGAGAGCCAGAGGGGATGTGTAGAGGAATGTTTGATCTTTTAATCCATCAGCACAATTGCTCTAGGATAGAAAGAATGTTGGTACATACTTTAATCCCAGTATTCAGAAAGCAGTGGTAGCACACACCTTTAATCCCAGTATTCAGAAGGCCATGGGGATGCACACCTTTAATCCCATCACTTGGGAAGCATGAAGCAGAGCTCAGGAATCAGTGTCAGACAGGAAGTGAAGTCTGAGATGAATCAAGAGTGATGGCAGTCAAAGTGACAAATCAGAGGAAGAGTTAGCAGAGTGAGGACATACCCAACTCTCAAGAAAGAAAAAAGCAGGTTTTCAGCTCAAAGAGCACATAAGAGAGAATTCAGAGAATCTGGATAAAAGACAGAAAGAGTACCAGACACACAAGACAATGAAACAGTCTGACTGAGGATAGATACAGAGGTAGGCAGAAGAAGTCAGTATCAGATGGGAAGATGCTTTGAAGCCAAGCAGAGCAGTTCAGAAGAGTTTAGTCAGAAACAGACAATTCAGAAATTCCATGTGAACCAGCAGCTTGGAGAAGAGCCTAGAGCCAGAACAGCAAGTAAGTTGAGTAGAACCAGAAGAGTCATTTGAGTTCAGTACAGCTCTGACTTCAAACGGAGCAAGTCAGAGTGTCTAGTCAACACTAAAGGTTTAAATGTTCTAGACTGCATGAAGGCTGAGGTGAAGCCTTCCAGTTCTAGGCTTAAGATTATATTGTACAGAGGCTGAAAAGCTCCAGAGCTAGGACCACAGATTGAATTAGGCAAAAGAATAAACCACCTTTTTTAACCTGAATCTATGTTTACAGCAATGGAGGACACCAGGAGAAAAAGGCCCTCTGAATCAACTAGGCAAGGCTCATATGAGCTCACAGAGACTGAAGCAGAAAATAGAGGGGCTACACAGTTCTGCACTGGGTCTTCTGTGTATATATTATAGCTATTAGCTTAGTTTTTATGGGACTCCTGACTGTGAGGACAAGTGGGTCTCTGACTCTTGTGCCTGCTCTTGGGACTTTTCTTCCTTTTGTGCTGCCATGTCCAACTTCAATATAAAAGTTTTGCTTCATCATACTGTATTTTATTTTGTCATGTTTCGTTGTTATGTCTTAGAAGCCTGTTCTTCTCTAATGAGAGACCAAAATGGAGTGGATCTGGAAGGGAGGGGAGGTAGTGAGGAACTGGGAGGAATAGAGGGAGGGGAAACTATAATTAGGATATACCATATGAGAAAAGAAACTATTTCAATAAAAGGGAAAAATGAAAGAAAGATGAAAGAAAGAAAGAAAGAAAGAAAGAAAGAAAGAAAGAAAGAAAGAAAGAAAGAAAGAAGGAAGGAAGGAAGGAAGGAAGGAAGGAAGGAAGGAAGGAAGGAAGGAAGGAAGAGAAAGAAACAAAGGAAGGAAGGAAGGAAGGAAGGAAGAAAGAAAGAAAGAAAGAAAGGAAGGAAGGAAGGAAGGAAGAAAGAAAGAAAGGAAGGAAGGAAGGAAGGAAGAAAGAAAGAGAAGGAAGGAAGGAAGGAAGGAAGGAAGGAAGGAAGGAAGGAAGGAAGGAAGGAAGGAAGGACTTAACAATAGCTGATCCAAAAAGTTTTTTGGGTTGGTTTTTTTGTGTGTGTGTGTGTTCGATTAGTTAATTGCTTGGGTTTTGGTTTTTTGACAGGGTTTCTCCGTATATCTCTAGCTGTCCTGGAACTCACTATGTAGACCAGGCTGGCCTTGAATTCACAGTGATCTGCCTATAGCTGCCTCTCAAGTGCTGGGATTAAAGGTGTGCAGCACCACCACTGCTTGGCCCAAAAAGTTTTTTAAAGATCAATTTATACAATATAATATTTTTAAGAACTTTTAAAAAATTATCTGCCTGAGGGATGGTCAGATACCTGCAGGATGTCCTAGTGCCTGTGGCAAAACTGGGTGCCTGTATGATGTCTGGGTGTCTGTGGGATGGTCAAGTGCCTGGGTGATGCCCTGGTACGTGTGAGTTGTCCTGGGCCTATGTAATAACAAAGTCCCTGTGTGATGTTCAGGTTCCTGCGAGAGGTCTGGGTGCCTGCAAGAGATCTATGTGCCTTCAGAATGTCTGGGTGTGTGCAGGCTGTCCAGGTACTTGAATGATGCCCTGGTGCCTACAAGAGGTCCTGGTGCCAGCAGGATATCCTAGTGCCTTCAGGAGGTCCAGGTGCCTGCGTTTTGGGGTGGTAGGGTTGAACTTGGTCATGCTTGATCTCAGGATAATGTGGGCCAGGTCAATGTCCATTATCAGAGTGGCCAGCTTCCTCCAAAAACTGTAATGATCTAGCCACATATAGGCTAGACTTAAATTTATCATCATTATTTTTTCCCTTGAGGGCACAGGGCCAGGGAAGGATTTGAAAAAAGCATGATTGAGATGCACTGTGTGAAATTCAAATAATTAATAAAAGTATTATTAAAAATATGATGAAATTGTACATATAAAAAAAGGAAATTAGCTCTGACCTAAAATAAAACATTTCGATAAGACTTATAATGTGTCAGAGAAAATAGGCACAGAGGAGTCTGTATAAGACCTTTCTTAATGAAATTCTAGCCAAAAAAAAAAAAAAGCCAAAAATCTGTGAAAAAAACAAAATAATCAGGTCAACAATAAAGAAGGAAAATTAAACTCATACTGGATTCTATCATAAGACTAAATAGTGCCAAAACATAATCATACAGCATTTTGTGAAATATTTTTTTCTATATAAAATTTAGATAATTTAGATTCTAAATCACCCTACAACTACAAGAAAACAATATAAGCATGCAAAAACCAGGAATGTTGTTTCTATACATTTTTCTTGAGGAAAATACGAAATTGAACTTCAACCAAACCAGAGACTTCTATCTTAGTTTTATTTCAGCTGTTGTGATAAATACCCTGATAAAAAGCAACTTAGGGGGAAAAGAGTTATTTTAGCTCAAAACTCCAGGTAACCATCCATCACAGTAGGATTGTTCCACATCCACAGAGAAGAACAGAGAGAAATTAATGTAAACATGTATACTACTCAGTTCACTTTCACTCTTACATAGTACAGGATTGACATCAAGGAAATGGCGATACCCACAGTCAGTTGTGTCTTCCTTTGTTATTCATTGCAACCAAGACAATCCTACACAGACATACCCTCAGGCTACCTTGATCCAGACAACTTCTTATTGATAATCTCTTCCTGAGTGATTCTAGACTGTATCAAGTTGACAATAAACTAACCATCACTGATGAAGGAAATAATGACAATGGCATATAAAGTAAGATAAAATAAACAATATAGAGAAATAGTGAGTCTATAAGGAGGAAATAAAAGAGAAATAATGCACAAGTGAAAAACAACAAAAGCTTTGATGTTTTTCAAATGGGGTCTGAAATTTTATTATTTATTTTCTCACTGTAAAAGCAAAAAGATAAATATAATCCATCCTAAATTTATGCAGTTTAAGATTAAGAAAACACAGGACTGAAGAGATGGTTTAGCAATTAAGAGCACTTGCTTCTTTTGCAGAGGACCTGGGTTCAATTCCTAGTAGCCACATGGCTTACAACTCTACTCCAGAACTCTACTTCCAGCGGACCCAATACACTCTTCTCGCCTCCACAGGCATAAGGCACACATGTGGTACATACATAGATACAAAAAAAACCACTCATACATATGAAATTAAATAAATATTAAATCTTTTTAAAGAATAAAAAAAGAATACATCTACTTATCCATAGAAGTAGCTTTTCCTGATGCTTAAGATAAATTTTTTCATCTGTATTCTTATTTCTGTATGTATTTCTATAAGTATCATGTATAAATAAGGCTTATATTCTTAACATTTCTAAGTCAATTCAGTGACAAGAAGACAGAAATGAGTTTTAGTGAATTTTCACTACAATTTAAAATCAGGATGTCAAAACAGTAATACAGCTCAGTAAAGACAATTCTGTCAGGAGAGAAACAGCATGGTGCAGATAAACATCCTTGTTCTGATCTTGCTCCATAGGGAAAAGACCTGGAATGTCTAGAGAAGTGGCAGGAATTCAGGACCTTAGATCTGTACATTTTGTTCTTGTTCCAACTATAATTTGGGAGTTAAACAAAAGGCTGACAGATATTGTTGTAATCTCTGTGTAAACTGCATCCAATCTATGGATATAAGTTGCTAAAATATTTAGACTAAGATAATAAGGCTAGCTTCCTTTCATAAAAGGGAAGATAAACAAAGACTCTCCTGTAGTTCCCACAGTAAAAGAGGGTACTTCTCTGACTTTGTCTCTGAATCTTTTCAAATTCAAGGAAAATCAGGGCTTCCATTTACATTATAACTTTCAGTATTCACTATGTATGAAATAAAAATTGAGAAACATTTAAATATTTATATTAAAGCAGTAATATTCCCATTAAAATATGATTTAAGAAAATAAAAAAAAACTAAGTAAAACAAAGAAATTAATAAAAAATGGTTTCCATTTGTTCAATTCAGTCTGTGGTAGGCTGAGGACAACTATGTTCTCAAATCTACTTCAGTGTTCACTAAAGTATATGAAAAAAATGAAGCTTACAAAAAAGATTCATTTTTTTCATAGAAAAATTTTTTCAATAGAAAACTTTGATAGTATTTTGTTTTCCACACTGATTTAAATGCAATGATCCATTTTGTACTTTCAAGGGATCACTGATTATATATTCTTTTATATCCTTTGAAACATTAGCTGAGTATCACACAACTGTTAATATATTTCTATTACAATATTGATACATTTCAATTACAACATGAAAACCACATTTTTTTAACATCACCACTCTTCTCAACAATAAAGGCTTTATTTAAAAATAAGTTACTGGGAAGCTGTCAAGGTTGAAGTAGCAGATAAAATTTTTCTAAATATCTAATTTTCACTCAAAAGCTAGAATTTTATCACTGACAACAAAGAAAGTCAGGAAGAAAGTGACATGTTCACCTAATTGATTTTGAAAAATGCTTGGAATATCCAACCTTCAATATTCAGTTTGTCTGTCAGTTATTCCCTAACGGAAAAAAAATTGTCTTTCTAGGTACATCACACACATTTTTTCTTCTTCTTGGCAATGTGTGTGTGTGTGTGTGTGTGTGTGTGTGTGTGTGTGTGTGAAGCACACGCACCCATGTGCACGCGCGCACAGACACACACACACACACACACACACACACAGGTCCCTGGAGAGGCCCAAAAAGGGCACTGGAGCTCCTGGCACTGGTGTTTAAAATGGCTGTAAGCCACCAAACATGGGTATTTGGAAGGAAATTCCATCCCTCTGCAAGAATAGCAACTGCCTTTAACTTAACTACCTTTAACCACTGAACTACTTTTAACTCTCCATGCTCTTTTTCCTAAGACATCCTTGTAGTTTGGGAAGTGACAGGAGAGCTCTATGTGAACTACCAATTATATCATACAGAATAAATTAAATATTCTTATCTATCAGATTTGAATAATTTTGTTCCTTCTTCAAAGACCAGTCACTTGGAAGCTCAGAGTACATAACAAGGAATACAACAATTAGTACACTTTGGTGCTACTGCCTTGATTCGGAGCACTGTGACAGTTGTTCTGTCCACTACTGCACTTTCAACACTATGGAAAAGAAAAGAGAGTATCTTGGTATTATAATAAATAAAAATAGTTGTGCCTCCTTGAACCACTGAAGAGCATCAAAAGCATTGAGGGTTCTGATGCTGGGGACCTATATAACTTTCTCTTCATTTTACATTTGAGAAGACAAAACAACCCAGAATTAAGGATTATCCGTAGCTGTCCAGATGCCACATGCACACAGACACAGGCACACACTTGCACACGCACAAACACACACACACACACACACAAGCTCTGAATGAAACTGGGAAGGGACCTTTCTAGAAGTACTTTTTTCAAGGCTACAGTATTTTATATCTAGTAAATGAATGCTAACACAGGAATATACTGGCTGGGTGGTGGTGGCCTTTAATCCCAGCACTCAGGAGGCAGAGGCAGGTGGAACTCTGTGAGTTCAAGACAAGTCTAATCTACAGAGTAAGTTCCAGGACATCCAGAGTTACAACAGAGAAACCCTGTCTCAAAAAAAAAAAAAAGTTTCCGCCATTGGCCATATCCATTGTATGTGATTAACTTTAATTTTCCTATGGTTTTAAAGTCCTCAAAATACTTTTAAATCAGAAGATGCCCTTAAGAATTTTAAGAGAATAAGAATCTCTCTTTATGCTGGCAGATGGTTTTATATAACTCACTGCAGCAAACATAACCTGGTGACTTGGACTCTTAACCACAGAGAAGTCTCATGGGAAGCTTGTCATTGGTTGAAATATAATCTCTATGTCTCACAAATTCTGCTCTGAAGAACATATTTAGAAATTGCTTATACTACACATAGCTCCAATATATAATACTAGTTAATATACTCATTAGTCCTATAAATAATCTTTATTTTTACTGCATTTTAATTAGTGGTATGTGTGTGTGTGTGTGTGTGTGTGTGTACTGTCTTGTCAGCCATAAAAAATCCTTGATAGTTATGCTTATTCTTTTTAATTTCTCAGTAGGTACCAAAACAGTTATATTTGTAATGGTTTTAAGAAATATTTGTTTTAAATGAGGTGTTAGTATTAGAATCATGATGATGAAAACAGGATTAAAATTAGACAAGAAATTCACAGTAAATTTTCATTATTTGTAAAAGGTTATTTGCTTTGGATATAGCATCACTACTACTAAAATCCTATTATTAATTTTTAGAAGCAGTAATCTATCTTCTCATTTTCTCATAATCCAGACCAGAAACAAATAATTTGTGGAAAAAAACTTACATGAATTTATAGTCGAACTGTTGTTAGTAATTACTAGTACACATAAAAACTTACGATCCGATTTCATTTAGAAATGCCACTGTTACAAATGTGAATGTCTAATTCTGTAATTATGCTTTTCCAGTACTGTGGGAGAAAGAACAGTATCTGTCCAAACTAAGGAAGTTCTTTAAGGGTGAATAATCTTTAACTTATAAAAATTATTTACAATTGCTATTTGAATAGAAGTAGAATAGGTGGACAGTTGCATGAGATCCTATTTCTAATTGCAAATTTGCATTAACAACATGTACATGAGCAAATCATTGTGCTTCCATGATTTTCAGTTTCAAATTGAATTTAAAAAATGATATGAGTTGTACTTTGTGGTTACAGGTAGAAAATGCTATGAAATGGTGAGCCTGCACAACAGAACCCTCTTCTTTAAAAATAAGAAAATGATGCTATGAGGCTAAGACAACTTAAAAGTGAGACAATGCCAGGCATGGTGATGCATGCCTTTAATCCCAGCACTAGGGAAGCAGAGGCAGGCAGATCTCTGTGAGTTCAATACCAGCTTGGTCTATATAGTGAGTGCCAGAACAGCCAGTGCTATATATATATAGAGAGAAACCTATCTCAAACAAACAAACAAAAAAGTGAAACAGTGACACCAACTACAGGAGAAATAAACTGGATGAAAAGATCCTATGTAGTGAAGTGTGTTTGTTGTTTGTTTTAATGGAGCAAATTTAACTTACGGTCACAGTAGGGAACATGGCACTAGGCAGGAAGGCATGATCCTGGAGCAGTAGCTGAGAACTTACATTTCATCCACAAATTGGAGGCAGAGAGAGAAAGACTGAGTTTGTTGTGGACGTTTATTTTCAGCTACATATAAAATACTTTTGTGCACTATTGTGTGAGGGGCTGCTTAGGTCCTCAAGTTTTGCATTGTCTGCAGGTATTGGATTCATATGGGGAATATTTGATTGGTCATGATCTACACGTGCTATTAGTAGAACATCTGAGGAGTTCTGAATCAATAAAAACATCTGACCTCAGATGTTTGGGGTTCCACTGTCCAGTATGGCACTGGCCATGACAGTGGTTCCCTCTGCTGAAGTCTGTCAGGGTTTGCACCTATGATAATGTCTCCATGTCTTCTATGCTGAGCTGCTGCAGTAGGTTAAATGAGCTGGCATGGACATTTGAAAGCTTAAAGCTTAAAGCCCAAGCCCAGTCACATCTCACCCCAACAAAAACACTCCTCCTAATCCTTCCTGTTTGCGAAAAATGCACGCATGACCTTGAGGCCAGCCTACTTGGCACACTGCACTTCTAAATAAGAAGCATGACATATCATGCTCCTGAAGTCAGAACATGGAATTCTGAAATAGCCTGAGTCACCAGAAGCTGGTCTGTGGATGAGTGTGTACTCTCCACTTCTCCATTTACATGCTGCTTTCTCATAGAGACCATGATGGTATAACACTATCTAATCCAAGGCAATGGTCTTATCAATCACAGTTGATAAGCTTCCACTATGTAAGTAGTTGTTCGCATACAATAAAACAGACACTGTTGAAACCATACCTGAAGTGATTTATCTTCTCATCCTTTACTGATCCAAAGGGATCGCTGTCTTGTTAAGGGATGTCCCAGTAACGACAGCACCTTCCAAAAACAGTTCCAGCAACTAGTGAGAAAGCACTGAAATATATGTGCCTTTAGGGACCATTCTCATTAAAACCACCATAATAGATATTATTGCATTTTTATTTCATTATCATTTTTGCAAATTTGATTCTATTGTGATAAGAACACTTCATGCAATATCTATTCACCTAATAACTTTTAGAGATTTTATATTGAAGAAACTGATGTCTCTTAAGGTTTTTTTAATTGCTCTTTTGGAAGCTCTCCCCCCACCTAGCCACAGTTGAGAGCTCTGGTTTTTCAGAAATGCAAGGCTATAACTCACTAACAGAAGAGGCAGAAGTGGAGACCAGTGATAGAACCTTCACATAGACTTGTACATTTGTGTAATAGAATTTTACAAACCTTATATGTAACTTTTCACCTATAACCTTATTATACTGTAAAATAAAATTTTATGCACAGGAGAGTCCTTCTCAAGAAAATACCCAGGGGCATGCATTTTGTGACACAGTCCTATAATAACACTTCTCTTAAACTCTCTTATAACTTCCAACCTCATTTCAAGCAATGTCTAAGCCCTAACAATGGCCTAAGTCCTACATGAGCTGTTAAATCTCTTTGTCCCATAACTAAAGACCTCTGCAACATCTACACAGGTACCTATCAGGCCAGAACTTCTTCCTGCACACCTGTTCTGTGATGCCATAATGCTTGAATAAAATTTGTGTTGCATTTTTTTAGGAGATCCCATTTTATTTCATATTGTAATAGTTCTATTCTCAACTTCTTACAAAATGTTTTAAATTTCAAATTCAATAATATTCTTTTGTATTGCTGAAAATAATACACATGGAGTTAAAAGTTTCCATAATTTTGCAGAAAGAAAGATAATCTATATTCACATTGCTACAGCAGCACAGAAGGTTTGATTACAATTTGCTATATTTAAGTATGTCCCTAAGTAGATTATATAATCTAAATTTTCTGCACACTATTTCTAAATTTCTCTTCATGCATCCATGGACAGACTCTTCAGAACACAAGCCAGAAAGCTGAATTACTTTGTGATTGGAACAAATGAGAAAGAAAATGCATGGCCCATGTGTATTCTAGTAAGCTACCACAATGCCTGTGCTTCCTGCCAGACTTAGATTAACCATTGATTTGATGCACCAAATGGCCCATTTCTTGTAAATGGGCTTTCTTCTATTCTGTGTTTTGTAAGCTCCTTGTCAATGAGATAAGTCTCTCGCTGAATAAAAGTCCTCTTAGGCCCTGACAGTCTGGAGGATTATTTGCTCACCAGTGATTTTACAGCCCTCTGCCCTCTGATAACTTGATTTTGATATATTTCAAAAAAAGCATATATATAAATATCCTAAATACTTAAGCATTTGCACTTTTAAAGTCTTAATGCTTAGAGGAAAATGTAGACACTACTAGGATTGTGCTTCATTTTGTTGAAAATAGATTCTTTTCTCAAATAATATACTCTGAATTATGGTTTTCCTTCTCTCTACCTCGCTCAGGTCCTCCCTGCCTCCCCTCCCACCCATATGCACTCCCTTTCTGTCTCTCATTATAGAAGAAAAGATTTCTAAGAGATAATACTAAAATATAACAGAAAAAATACAAGATAAAACAAGAATCACATTGAAATTAGACAGGTCAAACAACAGAAGGATAAGAGCTCATGATAAGGCACAAGACTCAGAGACACACACATAAAAACAGTAAACTGGAAGCCATACTATATATGCAGAAGACCTGGTGCAGACTTATGCATGCCATGTGCATGCTACTTCAGTCTCTGTGAGATCGTATGAGCTTTACTCACGTTGATTTAGAAGACCTTTTTTTTCTTGGAGGCTTCCATCCCTTCTGGCCCTTATAGTCTTCCAACTCCCTCTTCCATAGGGTTCCCTGAGCTCTGAGGGGAGTGATTTGATAGAGACATCCCATATAAGTCTGAGTGTTGTAATATCTCTCACTCTCTGCATAATGTCTAGCTCTGGGTCTCTATATTTGATCCTATCTTCTTCAGGAAGATGCTTCTGAGATAATGGCTGAACAAGGCACTAATCTGTGAGTATAGCAGAATATCATTAGGAGTCATTTTAATCACTGTTTTTTTGGGTTTTTTTTTTGTTTTGTTTTAACATCAATAGGATTTGGTTTTACCCTAGGTCTCTTGACTATTTAGTCCCTGATTTTTGGTCACCCAAACAGTGTAGGGTATGGGTTCCATATCCCAAATCAGATGTTGGTTGGTTACTCCCATAAGCTTTGTGCTATCATTGCCCTAGCACATCACACAGGAAGGACATCATTATAGATCAAAGGGTTTGTGTCTGGATTGGTGCTTAAGTTTCTCTTGTGGTAGTGTGCAGGGTACCTTCCTGTACCAAAGACACTAGAGCATAAGGATAAAGGCTCTTTATAAACATCAGCTCAACTTCTCCATGTTCAATTGCCACAGCCCAGATCAAATGTGGCACTGTAAGCAAACATAC
Source organism: Cricetomys ansorgei (assembly GCA_026225945.1). Lineage (NCBI taxonomy): Eukaryota > Metazoa > Chordata > Mammalia > Rodentia > Nesomyidae > Cricetomys > Cricetomys ansorgei. The sequence continues at coordinate 99,564 of JAMJFZ010004031.1, read as the reverse complement.
ACTAGGATTCTGGTTGCTGAAATGCCAGAAGATTGTTGTCCATTGGCTCTTCTTCATCTTTTCAACTGTATAGCTATGAAAAATTTTATAGAAATGGTGCCCACATTTCTCATTAATAAAACTAGCCCCTGAGCTGGCCACTGCTGGCTGGAATGGGACATAGCCATTTTATTCAAAAGTAAATTGCAATCACCTCCGGTCCTCCAAGTCCTGGGATGTGTGAGAGCTACCCAGGTTTATTGCAAGTGCATTATAAAACTATTCCTAGATGCTGATCTTCTCAGAAAGAGATAAGCCTTAATAGATAGAAGCAAAAGAGCTTAGTTAGTGCACCTAGAAAAATAAACAGAGAGTTAGCCCTTTACTAATGAAGAATATAGCAAGCCTGCACCAACTTAAAAGTAAACATTCTCAGGACTTAGAGAAATAGCCTTCAACCTAGCCAGGCCACCAAATAAGATTGGAATTTAGAGTTTTGACCCAGAAGAATAAATACGTACCAAGGAACTAAAAAACCATAAAATCTTCCTCTGGTGCCTTCATGGCACCCTGAACTATCCGTGCAAGACAAATGGCAATATAAGTCAATCAGCAGTGACATCCCCACCATCCACTAATTGGTCATTGTATCATTTACTTTCTGATGGTAATTGAGAAACCTTGAAGCCTGCAGCTGTAAGGAGGAAAGACACGTTCGCATTGGTTCCCTTTTGATGTATGCCTGACATCTGCATTCCTTAGAGAAGCATTCCTACAGTTTGTTACTTAAGCCACAGAAAAAGTCTTGGAAGAAGAAACAGATGGACAGGGGGAGACAAAGCAAATGAACTAACTGAGGTGAATAGATTGAATGACCTAGAGAATTGAATTGCTAGCTTAGAGAAACTTTGTATTATTCCCTTAATGTGCACATTGTTATTTTCTTTAATTTTACTCTTTTTCTTTATTCTTCTTTATTTTACTATTAAAGAAAACACTCCTGCATGTCATAGTCATCATAAGGCATATTCTATGTGTTTCATTAAAGTGTGTTAAGTGTGCCAACTGAAGTCCCATAGAAGAGGGAGGTACTGTGCTCACTTGTCATAGCTTTCGTTGTTTATCCTTCTTCGTGGAGACTGAGGAACCCATCGTGGGGACTAGAGCTGGACTTGACCCCCCTCATTCAATGAGTTGTGCAGATGTTATCTTCAGCAATGGGGCCTTGCCATAAGCATGCTGAGAGCAACATGTCTTTGCAATGGGCTAGTTTGTTTAGGAATTTCCATGGGATACTTTAGCCAACAACTCAATTAGATGTAACCCAATCCTGGTACTGGAAGTTTCATTTGGTGATAAAAGATGGCCAGTTGGGAGTCTATCTCTGCCATTATTTGCTGATATCATTTAGATCACCTTCATATCTGTGTATATATATTGAAGAAGCATCTATTTTATTAGGTTTCCATACTACCCCGCAAATGCCTCTTAATTTGAACTATCTCTCCCTGTAATCCCTCCTCAACTCCCTCTCCTGATCCTCCTGTTCTTGCACCCAAATCCATCCATAAGCATCTATTCTATTTCCTTTTTCTAACAAGATATATCTGTTCTCTTTAGTCACTTATTCTTCCCTATCTTCTGTGGTTCTATGAATTGTAGCTTGGTTATCTTTGACTTAACAGCTAATATCCACATATAAGCAAATATATACCAGATTTTTCTTTCTAGGCTACAATACTTCACTCAGAATGATTTTTTTCTAGTCCCATTCACTTGCCAATAAATTTCATGATGTCCTTTTGAACAGCTGAGCAATATTCCATTGTGTGTAAATGTACCACATTTTCTTTAGCCTTTCTTCTGTTGAGGACATCTAAGTTATTTCCAGATTCTAGCTATTACGAATAAAGCAGCAATGAATATGGTTGAACAAGTGTTTTTGTGGCAGGATGAAGCGGTATAGCTGGATATTGAGGTATATTGATTCCTATCTTCCTGAGAAACCATCACATTGATTTCCATAGTGGCTGTACAAAGTAACAGTTTCACTAGTAATGGATGAAGTGTTCCTCTTAATCCACATCCTTGCCAGTATGAACTCTCACTTATTTTGTTGATCTTAGCCATTCTGACATGTGACATGACATGTGTAAGATGAAACCTCAAAGTAATTTTAATTTGCATTTCTCTGGTTGTTAAGAATATCGAACATTTCTTTAAGTGTTTCTTAGCTGTTTGAGTTTTGCCTATTGAAAATTCTGTTTAGGTCAAGTGGTGGTGGTGCATGCCTTTAATCCCAATACTCAGGAGGCAGAGGCAGGCTGATATCTGTGAGTTTAGGCCAGCCTGGTCTACAGAGTGAGTTCCAGAGATCCAGAGTTACAATAGAGGAAACCCCATCTCAAAAAACTAAACAGAAAGAAACAAACAAAAAAAAAGAGAAAATTCTGATTAGATCTCTACCTCATATTTAAGTTGGATTATTTGCTTTCTTGATATCAAGTTTCCAGAGTTCTTTATTTATTTTAGATATTAATCCTGTAGCATATATGTAGTTGGTAAAAATCTTTTCCCATTCTGTAGGCTGCCACTTTGTCCGAATGACAGTGTCCTTTGCTGGGAGTTCTTAAAGCTCTTTAGATAAAGTTATTTTATCATTCCTCATTTATTACAAAGAAAATAAATTCAAGGCATCAGTAATTTAATTGATCAAAGTAAGAGTTTAACCTCAATGAACTGCTTGTTTTCTCCATGACTGGGTTTATGAAAAACAAAACAAAAATAATAAACTAGGAGCAAAAAGGCTGTTTAGTATAGGCTCCAAATGCAATCTACATTTACAAGATGATATTTTTAGTTAAATATTGAAAATGTTTAATAGAGTATAAAGCCTGTAAAATAAGTCATAGGCCAAAAACACAAATATATGAATATATAATATTGCTACATTGATCTAAACTAGTGATTTTTAAAACTTATATAACATTTTTATGAATTTATTTTATGTGCATGTATATGTGTATATGATTAGGCCTGTGTGCAACAGTGCACATGTGGTGGTCAGGGGACAACTTGCTGGAGTCAGTCCTCTTCTTCTACAATGTGTGTCCTGGGGATGAAGCTCAGGTTGTCAGGATTGGTAGTAAGTTACTTGCTGATTACCTCATCAGCTCTAGCTCTAATTATTTTTATGCACTTAAAATTATTAAGACATGCAAGTTATTGGAAACATAAATTAGATATTAAAAAATATATCTTTTTTTTACTAAATAGCAGTGTGACTTTGATCTTGACTCCATGGGTATATGGGAATATTAAATGGCATAATTCATTAAAATACTCAGTCAAAGTCTAGGGGTATAGCTCCCTGATGGAGCAACTGGTAGCAGACCTGTCTCTCCAGTGATTCTAGATCCCGTCAAGTTGACAAGTATTAATCATCACACTGACATAAATGCTGATATAAGCTATATAATGACTGAATAAATGAACAAAAAAGAAAAATAAACTCTTTTAGAGCAGAGATATAAAATAAGTTACTTAAATATTCCACCATCAAGGATCTGGACCAAAACTCCTCCCACTGAATGAGTCCCTCTCAAGGGATATGGTGTAGAATAGGGAACAAAGAACAATGTTAAAGCAACCCTTCATTCCAGGCCAGTGATGAAAGTCTACATCACCAGTGATAGGTCATGTTGAGAACATGTACGTTTGATGTGCAGTGATAAAAATGGGACTTTAACTCTCTTATCTGCCTCCCAAAACATATAACTAGTCAAATCATGAGAAACACATTGAGGAATCCCAATTGAGGGATGACTACAAAATATTTGTGGGATTTTATTCAAAAGTGCCATAGTCATTTAAAAAAAAAAGATTGAAAATCACCATAATTAAGTGTCCTTAAAGAAACAGATTGGCTGCCCATAATGTGCTATCCCCCATGGTTTTCTGGAACTGAATAAGGGAATAAGTTTTAACTGAGGAAATATGAGCAAAGCATTGAATTCTGCGAAAGCATCCATATCAGATTATAACTGTAACAAATGCATCCGGCTAATGTGGGATTCCACTCCTATGTACCAAATAGTCACATATATCATTTGTTCTGGGAAATTCAAGGGGCTATCTCATCACTAGGTGAACATCACTGAATGTACTGATGTAAACCTAGGTAGTGTAAGTCAGTTACTCAATGTGGCCTCCTGAGATAATCCAGATAGGCAGTAAAAACATGGACTAGTATAATATGACACAGTGTTTTAAAGTATTTTTATAAGTGGAGATACACTATAAAACAATGACTGGAACAAGACAGAAAATACAAAAGGCAGGAATCGCATTGCTTGTTATAATTATTAGCTACTGCATACTCCATGTTATTGCCTATTCTGTCTTTTTAAGGTAGGGAATATCAGTAGGCTTCTTTACACCATCACTGCCCAAACACATGAGCAATGCATGGTAGTATGACACTGGGAAAGCTATGACATCACTAATAGAAACACCTCAGCTCTGTTTTAATCTTAGTTTTAGGTATAAAATAACATAAGTTTATATATCTCTGTGTAACACAGAGAAATTTAACCTATGTCAAATAATAAATTATATAAACTTATACTATGGTTGGATATGCAATTCATTGTTAATTGAAACATAATTATGGGATACATAAATGTATTTTCCCAAAGGAATTAAAAACAAGCATTCATGCAGATACATTACTCATTATACCACTGTTTACAATGGGCAAAACGGGGAAACAACCCAAATGTTCATCTGAAGATGAACAAATCTATAAAATGTGGCTTGTACATACAATCAAATACTACCCATACATTAAAAAAAATGAATGAATCATCAGTTCTCTTTTGGAGTGTGGGTGCTGATAGATTAACCATGCTCCTATGGATGGTACCACAGACTATGAACATGCAGGCAGGCTAATTGGACTCAATCAGTTATTAAGTGTGGGAAAACGAGATTGGACATGGTAGCACATGCCTTTAATCCCAACACTCAGACACAGGAGCAAGTAGCTCTCGGTGAGTTTGAGGCCACCCTGTTCTATACAGTCAGTTCCAAGCCAGCCAAGGATATACAATGAGATACTATTACCAAAGAAAAGGACATGAAGATGGGGAAGTGTTGAGTTAAAGAGGTCCAGGTATAATTTGGATGAATATGATCAAGATACATTGATAACATATATAAAATTGTCAAAGAGTAAATAAAAATATTCTGGAAAAAACAAATGTTAATAAGTTATGGATACATTGGAAACTTGCACTCTGTTAATGATATAGTGCTATATCTTATAATGTGTGATAGCTCCTCAGGAAAAAAAATGCAGTTCCACTTCTGAATATATACTCTAAAGAATTTAAAACGGGGTCTCAGAAAGATGTGTGTATACCTATTTTCACGATAGAATATAACACAACAGCTAAATGGTGGCTACAAGTAAAATTCCCACAGAAAAGATAGAGAGAAAAGCATAAGTATGATAAGAACATGCAATAGCCTATCATTCTGCCTATAGGAGGAAGTAATCCAGTGCAGCAGCACACACCTGTAAACATGGGAAGTGGTAAGAAGAGGATCCAGAGAGTTCACAGGCAACCTCAGCTACATAGTTGGTTTGAATGCACACTGGACTACTTGAGATCCTTTTTCAAAATAAATAAGGAAGAAAAGCACAGAGAGAAAGAGACAAAGGAGAGAGTGAGAGAAAGAGAGAAAATGAGGACATATGATGAACATTGAGGATACTATGTTAAATAATAGCTAGTTACAAGAAAATTGATTCTATATGACTCTGTAAATATGAGATATGAAATACTTAGAGTTCTTAAAAAACCAATGATGAAATCAAGGCCACTGGGTATCTTAGTTATAGTTTCTATTGCTTAGTTAGGGTATCTATTGCTGTGATCAAACATAATGACCATAAACAACTTGAGGAGAGAAGGGTTTGTTTACACTTTCACATCACAGTCCATTATCAAAAGAAGTCATGGAAAGAATCAAGCAGGGGAGGAACTTGGAGGCAGGAGCTCATGCAGAGGCCACAAAGGAGTGCTGCTTACTGGCTTGCTCAGCCTGTTTGCTTATAGCAAGACCACCAGCCCAGGGGTGACACTACTAACAATGGACTGGGTACTTCCATAGCAATGACTAATTAAGGAAATGCACTACATATTTGTTTACTGGCAATGCTTATGGAAGCATTTTCTCAATTGAGAGTTCTTCCCAAATCACTCTAGCTTATATGAAGTTGACATAACACTAGCCATCACACCAGAGTCTAGAATGATGGTCAGAAAGGAGTTATTGTTAAATGGAGATAGTTTCCGTTTCTCAAGATGACAAGAGTTCCTGATAGATGGTGGAAATAGATGCACATTATGAATGTATTTTAAGCCACTAAACAGCATACTTTAAAATAACTGACAGCACATTTTATGGTTATGCATATTTTACCACAATATACAAAAACTGAAAAGGGGCTTGAGAGATGGTTCAATGGATAAGAGCGCTTGCTGCTCTTCCAGAGGACTGGAGTTCCCAGGACCCATGTCAGCAGTTCCATAACTGCCATGATTCAGATACCAGAGGATCCAAGGCTCTCTCTGACCTCTGCAGACACCCTTATGCACATGGCATACATTCACATAAAACATATACATGAGTAAAAATAATAAAAATAAATCTTTTTAAAATTTGAAATTTTTAATTAAAAACAAAAATGAAGGACTGATGCATAGTATAGCAAGGACAAACTTCAAAAACATAATGCTAAATGAAAGAAGTTAGATAGTAAAGGCTGCATATTATGATTCTGTGTTACAAAATATCCAAATACACCATAGAGATGTAATTTCGGTGGATGATTGCCAGGGATTTGAAGGAGAGACTCTCAGAACAGAACAGATTAAAACACCTAAAATTACACATCAAAGAAAGGCTTATTTTTCACTCACATAGAATTTAAGACAAATTCCTTAACCCTGTAGACCAGAAGTCCACCACAGGATGCCACAGAAATTCTGGCTGCTTTGAGTCTGTGACTCAATCATATCAACACAGTTTCCTTGGTTGCCAAGGAGAAGGAGGAGATGAGCCAAGTGCTCTGCAGGGCTTCTTTTGAACCTCAGCCCAGCAGTGACAAACACGGCTTCCCCCAGGAGACAGCTGGCCAGAATCAGTCACATGGCATGACTCACCTGTGGGAAGACTGGCAGGTCTGATGCTTCTTCAGTAAGCATTAAATGTCTCTGTCACAATAACTAACAAGGTCCTGATGAAATTCATAATGTAAAATTGGGCAATAATAAAAAGAAATATCAACAAAAGAGAGTCATAGCATAAGAACTTTAATCAGCCTGTATTCAGAAGGCAAGATGAAATGGGGGGAAAGGAAGGTGTACACTGCTTTTAGACCTATACACACACATGTAATAAAATAATATTTTTAGAATGTAATTAGCAATCTTCAGAACAATGGGTTGCTTCTCAGAAATGAGTGATCCAGAATTAGAAATCCTGTGCAGAAGACTTCATAATTATTTGTAATCCTTTATTCCTAAAAAGAATCATCTAAAGTACAGCATGATGTTAATATTTGTTCAAAGTTCATACTAGATACATAATTATAAACACTATTTTCCATTGTTTTCTATGTATTTGAAATAGTTTATAATCATTTTTCATAATATTTATGGCTATAATAACTTTATCTAATATATAACAAATAATTCTAAGCAATTGTTCAAAACAATATACTTACCTCACAGTTTGCATGGGCAGGAGTCAGGGCATAGTTTTGATGGCTAATCAGATTTTCATAAGGCACCATTATTGTATTGGCCAGGGGTAGCATTTCATCTGAGGCTCAGGGTTCGTTTCCAAAAACATTTGATAACTGGCAGAACTCATGCCCTGAACCTGTTAAATTCATAGTGGTTTGATTCTTCAAGGTCAGCAAATGAATCTCTAATTTGATAGCTGTATATAAAGTAGCAGAGTCATCTGAGCCATCTAATGTATCCTCATCAGAGTAGAAATTATCTCATCAGAGGACCTTCCCGCATTTAACAAGGGAGGGGGATTATCCCAACAGACTGAAATCTTGGGAGTCATGTCAGAATTCCACAAACCACAGTGTCTTAACATTCTCATAATGTAGTAGAATACAGACATAAGGACAAAGACTTAAATGGGACATGAACTACAATGGAGCTACAAGACTCTGTTTGGGTCCCCCCAACAGCTGACCCAGACAGAAATTGTTTTGCTTTATATATGAAATATCTTCCAAAATGGTTCGTGAGTTGAGGGCTTGGTCTCTTAGGTAGTGAGAAGTGGCTGGATCATGAGGATACTGATTTCATCAATGTTTTCATCCATTGATAAGTTTATAGCTGAATGGGCTATTAGGAAATGGTGCCTGGTTGGAGGAATTCAGTCATTGGAGGTGTGCTTTTGTGGGGTATAGCTTTTCTCAAAACTCTTCATTTTCTTTGCTTCCTGGTCTCCATTGTAAGTGGTCTCCTCTGCTATACTTTCTCACTGCCATAGTATTCTGCCTCAGTACTGGCTCAAAGTGGCTAAGTTAGTTGGTGGACTAAAGCTTCTAAAACTGCAAAACTAAAGTCAGTTGTACCTCCTTCACATCAGTGCACTCAAGTGTTTTGTCACCAAAAGTGTTTATAATCCAAAGATGACTAACATAGAAACATTAAATGCAGTTTATTAGGGAAGATTCCAGGAAACATAAGTGAGACAGACATTGGAGAAAAGTCAAGATAAATGATGCCATCAAAGCAAGTTACCACAGCGGGCATGGAGGCTAAGTCCCTCTGAGAACCATATAGTAATAGATTCATATTAATGCCGTTGACGAATGAAATGCTGAAGCATTTTACCATTGACTCTTTCCCACTAGTAGCTGAGGTTTTCCTATTCTTCTGATCTGTCACTGTGTATGCAGGTTTCTGCAGTAACAGATAATCTCTCAGAAGGTGAAGCAAAGATCCTTTGTGCTTCCTTAACATCCTTAAGATATTATATGCTTACCATGCCCTTCCCATGCCCTCTGTGGTGCACAGAAGACATCAAGACTGCAGCATTGGCATAGTGGCATAGATATCACCCTAATATTCAGGAAGACGAGGCAGAGGTGAGGGAGTTAACACAAGTTTGAAGATAGTCAGGCATTTATAATGAGGTCCTGACCCAAAAATTCCCAAAGGGGAAAAACAATTATCTATGACAAATAGAAAACTTGTTAAATTTATTTGGAAGAATGCTACCAAATATTAGTAGGCTTAGTAAGACTAGATAAGACTAGATACTAGACTTAGTAAGACTAGACTAAACCCCCTCACCTCAATGGATTAGTAAGGAAAAGTGTGGATGGTGAGTTTGAAAAGTAGGCAGTTTGAAGACATTTGGGAACTAAGTTAACAGCAGATTTACCATCTTCAAAGATAACGCTTCTAAAGATCCCTTGTTTGTAGAAGCAAATAACTGAGTCATGAAGAACCGGCTTCTGGCATTTGTAGATCAGATATGGGATGTTGTATTATTACACCAAAGTGGATGTGGTGGTTTGAATGAAAATAGCACCTATTGCTTCATTGGAAGTGGCATATTAAGTATGGCCTTGTTGGAAGAAATGTGGCCTTCTTGGAGAAAGTGTGTCACTGGGAAAAGGCTTTGAGGTCTCAAAACTCAAGAGAGACCCAGTGGCTCACACTCCCTGCTGCCTTTGGATCCAGATGTAGAATTCTCAGCTACCTCTCTAGCACTATGTCTGCCTGCCTGTTGCCAAGCTTCCCACCATGCTGACAATGGACTTTAGTCTTCTGAACTGTAAGCAATCCCCAAGTAAATGAATTTCTTTATAAGAGTTGTGAGGTCATGGTGTCTCTTCACATGAATAAAACCCTAAGACAATGGAAAATATAATAGTGTAGACTAGTTGCATGGCATTAAAAAAATAGTTCACAAGCTAGCCATCTCTGCCACTGAAGTTGGAAAGCAATTAATTTAACCTGTAATATTCATGAAAAAAATTAAAGCATAGATGGCCATTGAGCTAAATTTGGATGGAGGTGTTATGGTTGGCTTTATGTCAACTTGACTCCACTAAGGAGTTTCCACATTTATCTTATGTGTCTGTAGGTGTGTTTCTAGATGAGATTAAGATTTGAACAGGCAGACTGAGGAAAACAAATTGCCTTCCCCAATGTGAGGGACTCATCCAACTCTTTGAAGGCCTGAATAGCAAGGAAGAATAGAGAGAATTAACTCTTTCTGCCTGACTGTTTTCAAAGTTAGGACATCAGTCTCCTACCTTCAGGCTTGACTCAGAACAAAATTCAGACCATCTACTCTTTGACCCCAGATTCTGGCTGGAATTATACTGCATGCTGCTTGCTGATTGCAGATCACAGTTTATCAGCCTCCTTAACTCTATTAGTCAATTCCTTATAGTAAATCTGTATCTATAGATACCAATCTATAGTCAGGAATCCCTTTGACTTTCTTTCTGTGGAAACCACAGACTGACAGAGAAAGTTAAAATGGATCCTGTACTTAAGAAGGAAGAAAAGCATCCCAGGCAGACTAAAGACTATGTACAGGGAAGCAGGCACAGGGAAGAACTCAGGAAGGGTCCGAGGACCACAGACAGTCTCTGTTGACAGAAACAAAATGGATGTGAACATCTGAGGGAAGAATCTTAACTGTGGGCGGGGCTTTGACCTGATGCCCATGTGTCTGTAGGTGTGACTCCACAGTGAAGGACATGAAGGGCTACAGCATTTTAAACAAAACTATGAAATAACACTAAGGGGTTAATATCACTTTGACAACTACAAGAAAGATGCGTTGTAAGAGCAAAGGATTCTCTGTTAAATATTGTTAAATATCAACTGTCTTTGAGTTCTGTGACATTTACAAGGAAAGATGATGCACTTAGCCAAAAATTCATGGGTTTAAAGTCAGGTAGACAAGCTTAATGCTACCCTGGAAGTCTGCTATGGGAATTAAGTAGTTTGTATAAAATTCCTAGCACAATGTATGATGAGTAACACGCACACAACGTAGAAAAAAATTTCTCCTTTTAACCCTGAACAACAAAAGCGACAGCAGGAGATTATAAGAGAACAAGAAAAAAATGAGTTGGGTGAGGCTCTGACTTTTAAACACTAATAAAATTCAGACCTATGTGAGTAATTATGCCCTACAAGCAGAGGAGCCATGATACTGTGGCCAACAATTTGAAACTGAGTAATTTCAACCCAGGTGCCTGCTGTAATATACTAACTGAGTTTGACAAATGGGCAATAAAATCTTTAAAGAAGAAATATTGCATTCCAATGTGGAGTGTTCATAACAATCATAATAAATTACAAGCAAAAATGTCTTGAAATTATTTGACTCTACATTTACCACCACTTATGTGTTGTTATTAATATTATTCAGTTTTTAATGAAATGTTTGCCTCTTAATAAGAAGTTTGTGTTTCCCAACTAGATACATACTATTTACACCTTGTGGTTCCCCACAGGAAAAAGCTTATTCTGCATATTTAATTTCTTAATATATTTAATAAAAATAATTCAAGGCATGACAGAGTGAAAGCATGAACAAAATTCCCTGCAGTGAAAATCTGGAAAACATTTTTTTTTTTAATTCAAGGCCCAAATGAATAATAACTATTTGGGTTTTTATAGTAATTGTTGGTTTTAGGGGTTGGCATACAGAGTAATAGGTTTCATTATGGTGTGTGTGTGTGTGTGTGTGTGTGTGTGTGATTATAGTTTAGTTTTTATTCATCATCATCATCACTCCTCTGCTGCCCTCCTCCAAGATTTTTTAAAAGCTATAATGATGGTTGAAGAGATACCTCGGCAGTTAAGACCACTTACTGCTCTTTCAGAGGACCAGAATTCAGCCCCTAGCACCCTGTGTGTTCAAGGCTTGGCTACCACCCCAGAGTACTACTGGAGATGATGGAACCTTTCACAGGTGGTGGGAGGCTTGAGGATACTGAGCACTCCCATGAAGGTGGAATTGGTACACTGGCCCCTTCCTACATCTTTGTTCTCAGCTACCCTGAGATGACCACAGGCACAAAGGAAAATGGGGCCAATGACCATGGACTGAAAGTTCTAAAATTGTGAGCTAAAAGAAACCTTTATCCTCATAAGTAGATCATCTCAGCTGTTTTGTCACAGTGATACATAACTAAATCATTCTCCTTTATATATTCTGTATACACACAGATATGCATACAAACCTTGCTTAGAGGTTCCAGCTCCTAAAGCATTAGACAGATTGGCTCATGAATTTCAGTGGCACAGCTAGAGTAGTAGGGGATCCTTTTTAGACTTTATCCTAGTTATGGTTACTATCACTATGAAGAAACACCATGACCAAAAGCAACTTGGTTTGGAAAGGGTTCATTTGGCTTACACTTCCACATAGCTACCCAATATCAAAGGAAGTCAGTACAGGAACTCTAACAGTACTAGAACCAGAGCCAGGTGCTGATGCAGAGGCCATGGAGGGATGCTGCTTGCTAGCTTGTTCAGCCTGTTTTCTTATAGAACTCAGGATTAACAGTCTAGTGTTGGCCCCATACACACAACGGGCTGGGCCTCCCCAAGTAATCACCAGTTTAAAAAATGTCCTGTAGGCTTGCTTACAGCCCAATCATATGGCTGAGGCTCCTTCTTCTCCCATAACTCTAGCTTGTGTCAAGTTGACATAAAACTAGACAGCACAGATTTAGTCATACCAGAAGTATTTGGGAGTGGAAAATACACACAAGAATTGCTTTTAAAGGTTCCTCAGACTGTAGAGCACTGTGGAACACTTGTCAATCCTTTCCCATGGCTGCTGCACTATTAGGCCTCATGGACTTAGACTTCCTTAAGAGTCATTATTCTATGCATGGTTGCTAGTTTTAATGATGTAAAACAGTACTTATCACAGTTTAACAGGAATAAACTTTACCTGTAGTTCTTTTTAGTACCCATTTGTTTGTTGTTTCTTTGTTTTTCGAGACAGGGTTTCTCTGCGTAGCCCTAGTTGTCCTGGAACTTACTCTGTAGAGAAGGCTGGCCTCAAACTCAGAGATCCACCTGCCTCTTTAATCCCACTTGGGATTAAAGGCATGCACCGCCACCACCCTATCCTTTTCAGCAACATAAGAAGTCTCTAACCTGGTAGAACTTGACTAGAACCTAAGATTCCGTTTCTTTCAAATTTCCAGGTGATATCTAAGCTGATGATCAAACTGCCATGCTTTGAAGATCAGTTTTGTTTTCTTATTGTGTTAAAAAGCAAATGAGTGCTTGGGGGATGGTTCAGAGGGATAGGAGATGGAAAGCACTTGCCATGAACACATAAAAACCTGAGGTATCTGTAGCACCCATGCAAACACAACCAGGCATTGTAGTCTACTTTTATTCTCAGGGTTAGAGGGACAAAGAAAGGTGATCCCTGAGGCTCACTGGCCAGCCAGCTGGACCTACTCAGATAGCTCCAAACCACAGAGAGACCCTGTCTTAAAAACAAGGTGAATTCAGCCTGAAGAATGACATTCAAGGGTGATCTCTGACCTCCAAGTGCATCTGCATACTCATGTGTGCACTCATGTACTCATGGACCCTCACGCCCATGCACATGTACAGATACACAGAGAGATGCTCAGAGAGAGAGCAAATGAATTAATAAATAATATAAAATATGCATTTGCTACCCTATTATGAACATGGTATTTTTAACTGAAACAGACAGCCATAAAAGTACATTCTTAATAAGCACAGAAATTAAACTCGTACATCTAAATATATGCATATGCATGTATGCAAATTAACAAGTAAAGCTCTTTAAGTATTTTGATTATTGCTCACTTTCCAGAAATTTTATTCGCTCCTTTTTTTTTATAGATTTCATTTATATTTCTAAGTTATTTCCTTGTTTTTCCTTCAATTTGAACAGAAAATTATTTTCCATCAGTTAGCAACAAAAAAATGAATGGTTGTCATGTATCATGAAGATAGCTACTGGTTTCCCTTCCTGACTCTCAGTATAATTTTTGTATTTTTTCTTTATTTCATTTAAACTCATCTGATCTTTCACATTGAAAAGTAGAGCCATGATGGATGTTAAGTCTGAGATATGAAGCATCCAGCTCAAAGTTGTTAAAGCTCATTTGTTGAAGGCTTCATCTCAAATTTGGAGATAGAGCTTTTAGAAGTGATTGGATCATGAGAACTGTGACCTAATCGGTGGATGAATCTATTGAGATACAGTAGAAACTGTAAAAGATAAGGCCTAAATGGAGAAAGGAGGGTTTTGAGATCATTTCTTTAAAGGGTATATTTTAACACCTTTTTGCTTTTTATTAATTCTATGCTGACTACTCTTACCACCCATCTTCTATCATCTCCTTGTCATCCCAATCCACTCCTATTGGTCCCCACAAATTTTTCTATTACACTCCTGAATATTGAGTTTTCTTTGTGATGCATTGAATTTAACCAGGGCTGTCAGCATAACAGGTTTGGCGTTATCTACTAGAGCCTGATAGGCTTGGTAATGGGTACACAATGGGGAACAATGATTCTCCCTCTCCCAGAATCTATCAGTAGCTATAGAGCAGTAATATACAAGCATCTGTAAGTCTCTCTCCTATCCATAAGTGATTGTTGACAGGGCTGCTCTTATAAGGGCCCAGTGAAGATAACTATAATTGTTGTACATAATGATTACAATGATTATACCCAGTCTAGTTGATGGCATTTCATAGCCCTTCACCCAGTCTTTCAGCTCTTACTAAGGGGTACAACTTGTTCCTACCCTCTTATTCATTCTTGTTTCCTAGCCACTATGAGGTCAATTGCTTTGTCAACCACATACTCCTCTGCCTCACCTCAGACCCAAAAGTAATAAATTCATCAGACTGGATAGAAACCTCTGAAATTCTAAGTCAAAATAAACTATTTCTCTTATAGGTTGATTTTTCTCCAGTGGCTTTTATCACAGTAGCAGAAAGCTGCCTAATGTTCTGGTTACTTCATTTAAGTAAAAACATTATTTTTGTTGTGGAACAGAACCCCAGGCCTTAACACAACTGATGCCATGTTAGAGGCACTGAGGTACCATTCTGACCTAAGAGCCCAGCACACAGACCACAACACCTGCTAAAATAAAAACAAAGACCTTATCTATCTATCATAGCCCATAGTTCTGGTCAAGTCTCTAAATGCACTAACCTTACTTTTTGGCTTGTATAACTCTGATTATTGCTAACTGTTATTGCTCATTCAAGCATGTCATCCAGGATATGGTTGTTGTGTATAAAAGGCAAAGAATGGTGAGGCTCAGGGGTACATGATTTGGGCAAGCTCCCCTTGTAGCCCACCAGCCAGTGATAAAGACTTTCTATCCACTTTGAGAGTCTGCATGCTCTCTGAAAAAGTTACCTCAAAATGCTTGAGGGCTTTAAGTTCTACAACATCTTAAAGTGCAGGTGTACATATAAGCCCTTCCTCATTAAGACTAAATTTTCAGAAATGTCTTTGTTTTGCTGACTCTGATTTGAAGCCAATGTCTTAAAGATTAACCATACATTAGGAATGTACATCCCTACTCCCAAGTTATAGGAGGTCATACCAGAAAGGATGCTTATGGGAAATCAAAGACAAGACATCCATTATTATATCAACACAAAACTTTCTTGTTTAAATCTACTCTACTCTTGGTGATGTATTTGAATGGGGTAAAATATATACAGTAAACATTCTAAAACCATCTATTTTTTTAAAAGAAACAGTGGATGACAAAGGCATCCACCTGTCTAGAGATCATATACTTATCTATATATCTTCCTCAAAAATATATAAAATAATGTCTCTAAGAGCAGAGGGAAAGATGGTCACTAAAAGCAATAGCCCATCTTCGTACATCAGGCTTCTTGCTGCTGATAGAAGTTTTTATTTCTCTGTTACTGTCTCTGGATTCATCTTCTCCACCTAGTGGCAGCAGAATGTAGCCTTTGCATGGTCACCTCAGGACAGAGTTGATGGATAGTGGAGAGCTCTGTCCCCTTATGGATAGGGACTGTAAGATTTAATAGTTAACATTTCTTTTCTGAGCAAATATGTCAAGTGTAGATAAATGTCACTAAATGTTCATTTCAAACTATAATTTACATGATATGTGAGGGGAAAGGAGCTAACAGAAATGAAACTGAAAGAGTAGAGAATTTATGATGGCTGACTTAAACTTGATTCTGTAACTTTCCTAACTACCTCAGGGCCTCTTTGCATGGATCCCAACCATACTCTCACATTTTCTGTACTCTGTGGCTTTCTGGAACCATGAATCAATATTCCATGACATTCCATAATACGGCATCTTTCAAGCCTGCAAAAACAGTACCATGTGAACAATACTGCCAATTTCTGATGTATGTTCCCAATGGAGCCTGGCCTGCTTGTACCACAGTTGTATCAACCCCTATGTGCATTCTTGGCTGTGATGAACAAGCCTACCTTCATCTTGGACTTTAAAGCCATCTTATAATAAAGACAAACTAAGTTCATTCCTTCTTATGATTAAATCTCTGTTTCTCAAACCATAACTACAAATGGTTCTGTACTACCTGTTCCAGGAAACAGCAACCATGTCTTTGTTTTAGAAAGTTGTTATGACCACCTTGTAACTGGGCCTTTCTTTCTGGAGATTGTTATGACCATCTTGCAACACTACCTTTGTTTCAAATGTTATTATGAACACCTGTTGTTATGACTACCTTGTTATATGTTGCTTCTGTAACCCCACCTATTTGCCTGCCAAATTCCCCTTGAACTATATAAACCTTTATCTTATGCATGTCCAATCCTGACATCTGGAACCCCACCATAGGAGGAGACAGCCCATGTACATGAATTTTAAAAAACAACTTGTTTTAATTAATTTGGCTATGATGATTTAATGGGTCAGTGGTCTTTCTCCTCATATCTGTGGGATTAACAACTGACCCAGAGGAAATGTGTAGAGTAATAGGCAACTATAAAAATACTTCCCCATGTGGTTGTTTTTCAGTAAGAAACTCAACTACATTCTCGGTTCAGACTTTCAAATACATTTGCATTGTCTTAGGGTAGAGATTTTGATGGGAGGATCTGGCTCTTGGGGCTTGTTTCCTACTGTCCCAGGGCAGAGCAGGGGATCTCTCTTTACAATTATAGCACCTTTTTCAACATCTTCCTTGGTTACAACTTTAAAATCTCTCGGGGTCTTTTCTTTACCAATCTGTACATTTTCTATATCATTCTGTCCTTTATTCTTTTTCACTGTAGACCTAGATATGTAAAGTAAGCAGTATCCGTGCTACAACATGAATTCACTTCTATCTTGAAATTTCCTCTGCTAAAAATTTTAGTCTATTACCTTTAAATTCAACTTGCTCAAGCTACCAGTTTATAGGCCAGATTTTTGCACACAATGTCATATGAATGGCCTCTAGAGCAGTTCCTAACAAAACTCCTTGTTCCCACTCCGACACTTCATAAGATGGGCCTCCAGGATCTCCATTTCTCTCAACATTCGTGTCTTCTGAGACCCACTAGAATGGCTCATTAATCTTTGCTTATAACAAATTAGGGTTTTTTTCTAGCTTAAAGTTCCAAACTCTTCCACATTCTCCCAGCAAACTAGTTTCAAAGGCTTAAAACCACACTGTCAGATTTAGGACAGCAATGATCTACTCCTACTATATTTCTATTTTAGCTATTTGTGTCATTGCTGTGACAAAATATCATGGTGGCAGAGTCATGGCATCAGGGATTTAAGGCAGCTAGTCACACTGTGTCTATAGTCAGGAACAGAAAGCAACAAACACTAGTTCTCAGCTGTCTCCTTTTTAGTCAATCTAGAACACCAGCTCATGGAATCATATTGCCTACATATAGGGCAAATCTTTACACCTCAATTAATCTCATCTCAATAACCTCACACAGACAACCCAGGCTAACTAAATAATTCCTCAAAAGCATGCCCAGAGGCACTGTTACCATGGTCACTGAGGGTGGGCTTTGAGGTTCAAAAGACTATGCCATTCCCAGTCTGCTCTCTGCCTCCTGCTTACAGATCAAGGGGTTAGCTCTCAGCTATTCCTGCTGCCATGCCTTTGTTCCACCATTATGGATTCTAACCCTCTAAAACTGTAATTCCAATTAAACAAGTTGCCTTGGCCCTGGTGTTTTATCACAACATTAGAAAAGCAACAAAGAAGGTTTCTAAAATGCCTAAATCAATTCTCTACATTAAATACAAAAAAATATTAATGTCTATAGTTCCTATTGATATTGTTTCTCTAGAGAACTTTGATACACAGTTTAAAACATACAAAGTTTCAATCCTATAGGATGAACTAGCTATAAACATCTGCTACATAATACTGCACTTACAGTCAATGCTGTATGCTTTTTGCCACTAAAAACAGACATTAAATGTATTGTGATAAATGATGCCAAGATATTTCAAATAACAGTAGGATCTGTGGAGTAACATTTAATCTTTTAATCCAACAACATGGCTGCTCTAGCAAAGGATCACATTGAAAGGCCTGTGTGATAGCTAGGAAGTGATCACATCCAAAGGCCTGTATGAAGGGACCACATTCAGAGGCCTGCTTGATCCAGATGAAATACTCTGAAGGCAATGGTAGTGACACTTTAAATCCCAAACTCTGAGATTGAATGAGAGTGAAAAGTCAGCAGAGAGAAGTCTGATTCATAGTGAAGTCTGAGACTGAGTCAGAGTGAGGACGCACCCAACTCTCAGGATACAAAAGGACTCTCTCAGCTCACAAACAGGTCAGTTCAGAAGGAGAGTGGAGAGAAGAGAGTTGGAGAGTTAGAGAGTTAGTTCAGTTCGAATGAAGTCAGCTCATAGACAGAAGGAGAAGCCAAGAAGAGCAAAACCAATCCAGAATAAGCAGAGAGAAAGCAGAGAGTCAGAAGCAGATGGTTTACAGTTCAGAGTTCATAATACAGATTAAAAAGAGGTAGCTCAGAAGATAGCTAGTCAGAGTGAACTCAGTCAGTAAGTAGTAAGTCTCAGAGACTGAAACTAGGTTTAGGTTTGCAGATTAGATTGTATGGAAGCTGAAGCCTTCTAGGTCTAGGCTTAAAATTAGATTGTCCAGAGGATGAAACTCTCTAGGACTGAGGATTTAATTAACAAAGAATAAACTGTCCTATTTAATGAACCCATGAGAATAATAATAAAATCAACCTTAAATCTATGCTTACAGGGACACTGAAATAAGTATGTAAACTCTTAAAACTCTTAAAAATGATGTTTATTTTAATATAGACATTTTAAGGTTTATACGTTTTTTTGATCACTTTGTTGTGATCTGAAATAAATGATATTTTATATAAATTTCCCACTAGAAAGTAAGGAGTTTTGCATAGAAATTAAGCTTTTATCAAGATTTGATTTTTAAGATGGATATCAGCTACCAAATTAAAGGGAGTGAATTTTAAAGCATGCTGCTGCTACTCTCTATGGAGCTGAGAATGCTAGGTCCAGTGTAAATATCACCAGAATTGCAGTTTTAATATTCAAAGTTATCACCAGCGTCACAAATACAACAGAAGCTATTACATCTATGAAACCTTGAAAGTGTGACCTGGGAGTCTTTCCAACTTAATATGAATTACTAGAAATGAAGTGAGCTACAAATATGTCCCCAGCCTAAGATTGGAAGGCTCATGAATTACTACACCTAAAAACCCCTAAAGACTTAGCCTAGATATTACTGCAAACCTCATCTACTTTGTTGTTATGCACAGAACTATTTATAATATCGAAATAATGTATTGGGGATTTTCCCTTGTAATTCCAGTATTCATAATAGTTCTAATTTGTTTCTCAAACTACCCTTGAGAAAAAACACACATTAACAAGATCATAAGAAAGTCACTGAAGAATTGTTGCTGAGGCACATCAAAGAAATTCAGCCTAGAATGAGGATTTATTAGTATATGAGCCAATGAAATAGGCAACTGGATGGGTTTTTTTTTTCCTTTGAGTTAGATGCTCTATATTAATCTGGCTTCTCTAATACCTCCCAGGTAAATTGATAAGTAAATTCAATCCTAGCTTACATTTTTCAATGTCTGTTGTTTAGTTTGGAAATAACATATTTTCTATCTAAAATTAAAAGCTATTGAAATATACACCAGCAATATGTTGCTGAGTTTCTGTTGTAAATATTTTTACCATATTCTAACTTTCAATTACTTTTGTGATTGTGGATCTTCTATTGTGGATCCAGGAAGAGAAAAAACTGTTTCGCAAATGCTTTTGACTCAACATTCCTTGCTTAAAGAAAAACAGGTTCATAATTTTTGATCACTGGCACCATACATGTCATGGCAACGTATCCTTACAGTTTCGAAAATTAGTAGCTTGTGATTCAGAAGATTTCATCAAAATGATAAAACTGCAAATTTGAAACTATAGTATGAATAGTGTTAGTTGTACAGAAAACATCATAATGTGAAGAAAAAAAATTTATACTTTTCAACCATTTGTTTTGTGAGCTAACCTTTAGAGTTGTGCACAAATTCATTCTCAGATCAGCTCAATTTATCAGGCAGCTGCAGAGAACTACAGCTCATCTTGTGTTCCATTTAAAACCAATTCATAGTAGATTAGAGGCCAGCATGGTCTACAGAGAGAGTTCCAGGATATATATACACACACACACACAATTCATTGATGTTGCATATGGAATGTATTACCAAGAGTATAATTAATTGCCCCATTCCCTCTCCTGTAGTTTATGTATTATTATTATAATGAAGGGGTGGTAGGAAAATGAAGGGGAGCAGAACTTAAGGTTGTTAAAATATCAAATTCTAAACAAACACAGGGAAGTCACTGTTTCCTATTTGACTTCAAATACAGGATAAATTATTAGAATAAGATTTGCCACAATACTTAGACATCTTCCTAAAGTAGAATATCAAATATAACTCCAGAGCACAATACTTAGACATCTTCCTAAAGTAGAATATCAAATATAACTCCAGAGCAAGCCCAACAGTAACTACTTTCTCCTACTAATTGAGACCAGCCAGATCTCCAAAACCCAAATCACCACCAATTTCCCACTTCCACTCTCACCACTCCCTGCCACTGCTACCTGCCTGAGTCCCATAAAACAATTAGGGTAGACATCTCTGTAGAGAAACATTAGATCTTTGAATCCATCAATATAGCTGCTCCAGGGTAGAAAGAATGTTAGTACATACATTTAATTCCAGTATTCAGAAGGCAATGGTAGCACATGCCTTTAATCCCTAAGACAAAAGCAAATAGACACAGAGAGAAGAAGAGGAGCTCAGAAGGAGTCAGTGTCAGACAGGAAGTAATGGCTGAGATGAATCAGAATAAATAGCAGGCAAAGTGACAAATCAGAGGAAGAGTTAGCAGAATGAGTCAGAATGAAGACACGCCCAACTCTCAAAATATAAAAGCAGGGTTTCAGCTCAGAGAGTTAGGCAGTCTGAGGATGAGACACAGAGAGCAGTCTGAGAGCATACAGAGGCAATATGAGGCAAGTAGTCTGCCTGAGGATAAGCCAGAGACACAGAAGAAGATCAGCAGAAAAAGTCAGTATCAGAAGGAAAGGTGAGTCAGTTTGAAGCTGAGCAGAGCAGTTCAGCCAGAGATTCAGCCAGAGTCAGCAGAGTCAGAAGAGTTCAGTAAGAAATAGTCAGCCAGTTCAGAAGATGAGATTGAACAGTACATTTCAGTATATCCTGAGATTAAAAGGAGCTCATTAGAGTGGCTCACTCAGGAGTAAGTCACAGAGGTTGATTAGATTGTATAAGGGGTGAGGCTAAAGCCTTCCAATTCTAGGCTTAAGACTAGATTTTCAGAGGCTGAAATGTTCCAGGGCTACAGGACTAGGACTAGGATTGAATTCACCAAAGAATAAACTGAATTTTGAACCTGAATCTACATATACAGTTAAATGAAAACCAAATAAAAAATTTAAACAGACCTATAACCCATAAGGAAATAGAAGAAGTCATTAGAAGTCTCCCAACCAAAAATAAGTCCAGGGCCAGATGGTTTTAGCTCAGAATTCTATAAGACATCTAAATAAGAATTAACACCAATACTCCTCAAATTATTCAACAAATTAAAAGAAAAGGAACATTCCCAAACTCATTCTATGAAGCCACAGTTACCCGATAGCCAAATTACACAAAGATTCAACAAAGAAACAGAATTACAGACTAATTTCCCTTATGAACATAAATGCAAAAATACTCAATAAAATACTCACAAACTAAATCCAAGAACACATCAAAAAGATCATTTACCATGATCAAGTAGACTTCATCTCAGAGATGCAGAAATGGTTTAACATGCAAAAATCAGTCAATTTAATCCACAACATAAATAAACTGAAAGAAAAACAACATAATCATCTCACTAGATGCCAAGAAAGCTTTCAACAAAATCCATCACCTCTTCATGATGAAAGTCTTTGAGAGATTAGGGATACAAGAGACATAACTAAACATAAAAAAGGCAGTTACAACAAGCCCACAGCCAATATTAAATTAAATGAAGAGAAACTCAAAACAATTTCACTAAAATCAGGAACAAGTCAAAGTTGTCCTCTCTCTCCATACCTATTTGATATGGTACTTGAAGTTGTAGGTAGACAATAAGACACAGAAGATCAAGTAGACACAAACTAGAAAGGAAGAAGTCAAGGTATCTTTATTTCCAGTTGATATGATAGTATATATATAAGTGAGTCAAAAAATCCTACTAGGGAACTTCTACAGCTGATAAACAACTTCAGTGAAGTGATTGGCTACAAGATTAACTCAAAAAATAAAAATAAATATAATAATAATAATAATAATAATAATAATAATAATAATAATAACGTTACCCTCCTATATCCAAAGGACAAATGGACTGAGAAAAAAATCAGGGAAACAACACCCTAAACATTAGCCATAAATAACATAAAATATCTTGGGGTGACTCTAACAAAACACATTAAAGACTTATATGATTAAAACTTTAAGTCTTTGAAAAAAGAAACTGAAGAAGATCTCAGAAGATGGAAAGATCTCCCATACTCCCATACCTGGATTGGTAGGATTAACACAGCAAAAATGCCCATCTTACCGAAAGCAATCTACATATTCAACACAATCTCTATCAAAAATCACAATATAATTATTTACAGACCTTGAAAGGACAATACTCAACTTCATATGGAAAAACAAAAAACCCAAGATAGCTAAAATAATCCTAAAAAAAAATTAAAAAAAAAAACTTTCGGAGGTATCATTATTCCTGATCTCAAGCTGTACTACAGAGGCATAGTAATAACAACCACATAGTGTTGGCATAAAAATGGACACTTTGATCAGTGGAAATGATTTGAAGGTCCAAGCACAAATCCATACATTTATGAATACCTGGTCTTCAATAAAGAAGACATAGAAAAGTTCTCCTGTGCCAATGTGTTTAAGGCTATTCCCTGCTTTCTCTTCTATCAGGATCAGTGTAGCTGGTTTTAAATTGAGGTCTTTGATCTACCTGGACTTGAGTTTTGTGTAGGATGATAAATATGGATCAATTTGCACTTTTCTATGTGTGGACATCCAGTTACACCAGCACCATTTGTTAAAGATGCTTTCTTTTTTCTATTGTATATCTCAGGCTTTATTGAAGACCATGTCTGTGGGGCATTTCTTGATGCTGTTGGGGCATGTCTGTTGGAGCAGTGCAACTCCTAGATAGGTGGTTGTGGGTTGTAAAAGAAAGCAAGCTGAACAAGCCATTGAGAAAGAGTTAGTAAGCAACCTTCCTCCATAGTCTCTGCCTCAGTTCCTGTCTCCTAGTTCCTGCTTGACTTCCATTGTGCCTTTCATTGATGATGGACTGTAACCTGTGAGTCATCTTTTTCTCTCCCAAGTTGCTTTTGGTTATGGTGTTCATGAAGCAATGGAAGGCAAACTAGGAAAGTGGTGTTAGTGCAGAAGGGAATCAAATCTAAAGTCAAAGAAAGAAGAGGCTGTTAAGACACAGGTACTGATGGCCCAATAATGCTAATAAGGTTAGCTAAAAGGAAGATGAAGAACTGACAACAAACTTCAGCATCTGAAAAGCTATTAACAGTCTTAATGGGACTGATGCTAGAGTGGTGAGGGAAATGGGAGCACTACTGGAATCATTTAAGTGAAGGCTGAGTGAGAAGTAGAAATGGTTAATGGAGAAGGCTCTTTTTTCAAAGAGGTTAAGAAAAAAATGGCGGGGCATAACGCAACTCCAGTACTTGGCAGGGTAAGGCCAGAGAATAATGAGTTGAGACCACATGTACACTCTGTCTTGAAACTTAGAAAAGAAAAAAATCAAATGGGTTAAGACAAAAGAGTCAGGCTGAAGGGATGGTTCAGTGGTTAAAGAGTACTTGCTGCTCTTGCAGAGGACCTAGGTTTTATTTCCAGCATCCACATGGTGGCTCACAACCATCTTTAACTCTTCTTCCAAGGTTCTAGGGCTCAGAATTTGCAAGTACCACACACACACACACACACACACACACACACACACACACACATTTTTCTGAGAGCTGCTATATTTACCAGTACTTGTGAGTAATCAGCAGTTAAGTAGGTCTATTAGTTTCATGCAAATCAAATCATTTGGCACACTATTCTTTGCCATTTGCTTCACGTCCACAGACAGCATCCCAAGTAAAAGAGGTCCTCTTTGTAATGCAAACCAGAAGCCTTGGTATAAATTAGGTTAGTGAGACTCCATCCCTGTCAGGTTTCGTATCCCTCTGTGTTGGGTAATAACCTGTTTCCCATATTCTCAGCATTCTCACCCTCAGTCAAAGAGACTTGTTTTACCAACAGTACAGTAGACAATTAGACAGGGTTTAGAAACAGGTGTAGGTTCTATCCTCTTTGGTGTATAGGAGCTCGAAGGAGAAAACAGAGTAGGAAAGAATGAAGAGCTGGGAAGAGGGCAGCTGTTAAGTATGAAGGAGAATGTCAAATAGCAACCCTACCACCAAACCTACTCAGCCAGAGGTTCTTCATGTCAAAAGAGCTGAGCCAATGAGCCCTCCAGCCAGTTAACAGATGTGCCTCCATATCTACTTCCTTTACAGTCTTCCCAGATGCTGCTCCCCAGACACTGCACCATGAAGGTGCACAGAGGCAGCTGTTCCCTAGAAACAACAGTCCTAAGTCTATTCAGTACCTAGCATCAAATCTGCCTCATATCAAAATTGTGTGATCTGAGCTCCTAGTTCCTCCCTGATTCTGCTAGCCCCCACTCTTGATTTACTCTCCTTTCTCCACTCCCATATTCCTACTCTTCTTTTAGATACACTACATAGAAGTGAATTAAGTGGGTATTTTTGAGACAGGTTTTCATGTAGCCTAGCCTAGGTTT
Organism: Cricetomys ansorgei; assembly: GCA_026225945.1. NCBI lineage: Eukaryota > Metazoa > Chordata > Mammalia > Rodentia > Nesomyidae > Cricetomys > Cricetomys ansorgei. The sequence continues at coordinate 74,031 of JAMJFZ010004031.1, read as the reverse complement.
GAACTCACTATGTAATAAAGCTAGCCTTTAATTCTTGATTCTCCTGCATCCACCTCCTGATAACTGGGATGGTAGGGATGTGTCACCACACCCAGCTTGAGAAATAAATTTTCTTTAAGACAAGGGCTTGCTATGTGCAACATAAGGTGGTCTCATAAGGTGCTGGGATTATATGCATGCACCATCACACTTGGCTAACCCATCCCATTTCTATCTGTATTCTTCTTCTCCATTTAAAACTCATTTTCTCTTTCTTCTGTCCAATTTTCCACTGGCAATGACTTTCCAATATCAAATAAGTAAAGAAGGTCTTTGATGACTAGTTCTCTATCTACACTTAAGCTGTGTAACATACCAATCACTATCTTCTTTCTGCCACACAGAATAGCTTCAGAGTTGCCCAAATCTGTCATTCTGTCTCATAGTCCTTTGCCTCTTGAAAAGATGCCATTTCTTCCTGATACAGTTTTCCCTGGTTTTTCATACTTCAATATAAAAGTCAAGTACCAACTACTCTGGAAACCCATCACTGCATATCCAGCCCTGTGTCTTTTATATATACTGTAATCACCTGAAAGCCTTTTAAATACTACTGAGGCCCTTCTTCTGAGAGTTCAATTTTTTTGGTCCTGGATAAAGCAAGGGCATCAAGACTTTTAGTATCTTCCCAGGTAATACAAATGTGCAACCAAGATTGGGAAGCAGCACCCTAAATGGTATCAAACCCTTTCTGAGACCAACATCATGTATGTTAGCATCAAAACTTCTGGTCTTGCACATTTACTTTTCTGTAGACCACAATTTTGCTAGCCTTTGTACCTCAGTGCCTGCTTCAAAAAAAAAAAAAAGAAGACACATGCTTTTGATTAAATGGGGGGAAGAATTTTTTCTGTTTATACACATAAATTGTTTCATAATGAGATAAGAAAACCAGAAGCAGTTTGGGAAGAAAGAAAGCAATACAGCTAGATGTGATCATATGATGCCAGGTTGATGATATGCTATTTGAAGCCAGGAATGACTCAAAATGATTCCTGAGTTCTACACACAAGGCATACCACCACAGCTACCACCATCACCATCACCACCACCACAACCAGGCAGATCTTTTATGAAAGTAACAAAATGTAAAACCTGTCTCACCATCTCCCCAATATTCTAAAAATGTCAACATAAATGAATGTCTAAATTTGCCCTGGTGCCCACTGCTTCCTAAGTCTGATGATCTGATAATGTGTCAGCACTTCCCAACATTACTCTCCCAGTTCCATCTCAAACCACAATTTTTTAAGTAGTGGGGCTCTCCTTGGCAGTGTTACAGCATTGGAATGCCCATCATTTTACACTGAGATTCCATCTTTCTTCTCATACATTTAAAAGCAATGCGGAGATAGAGAGGTGGGGGGGGGGGTGGGGAGAAGAAAAGCAAGTACAATAAGTGTAGAAGGACACCCTCGTGAGCTCTGAAAAATCATTTTACTAGTACCTCCTATAATTCTGGTTATTTATCCATAAGTAAATATTAAATATCAATTCAATGGTCAGAGTAGTAGGAATATAAGTTGATTTTGCATTTAAATAAGCAAAATCTGAATTTTAGTTCAACTTGGGCATATATTATAAAATTCAGTTTTCCTTAAATGTATAATGGTAATTATACCAATGAATCAAAGAATTTGATGTATAAAAATTTTCAAATTGGGGGAAATCAAGAAAACCTGGCCTACTATTGGATGTACAAGCTCCAAAACTGACAATATGAATTCTCTGAACTTCCAAAGAACTTCAAATTTAAACCACCAATTTCAAAGACTTCTAAGATTCCTGGTTAAAAAAGAATAAAGGTATTTTGGGAAGTTGACCATGTTGAAAATAATGCTATTTGTGAAAGGATCTAGAAATCAGACTTATTTTGAAGCTAAACAAGAGAGATCATTTTTCTCTATTTAGGTCAGAATTGATTTCCTTCTTTTCTGTTTGGGTATAAGGAGGGGTTGTCTCTCCTCCTGCTGCTGCTTCTCTGGCTTTTGCAAACAATGGATGAACACCAGCACTGGAATCTGTCTGACTGTGGCTGACTCCTAGATAGGCGGTTTCCACATTCTACTTATAACTTAGGAAAAAAAGCAATTATTTTTGAATGGATGCTGATTTTAATGTCTGAGGTCACAGCCAGAAACAGCAACAAACATTTCCAGAAGCTATTCAGATAACATAACTGAAGGAAGGTCACTAGGACACAGGAAAAATTGGAAATTATTATCACTCTGTCTCCTGTTTGTCATGAGAACTTCTGCTAAAATAATTTTTTAGCTAGAAATAGTTTATTAGATCTCTTTTCAATCTTTCTTCTATGTATGCATACTTTACAAATACATACGTATCTTTACAGATGTATTCTAAAATATTTCTACACGTGAATCATTTTGCAGATATTGTCTTGTGATCTTTTCAACTTAAAAATAAAACATAAAAATTTTTCTATGCCATTAAATTATCTTCTACAAGCCAGGAGTAGCAGCGCTAACACCTATAACCTCAGCACTCAGATGACAGCAGCAAAAGGATTAGAGTTTTGAGGCCAGTCTGGGTACATAGTGAGTCTCTGTCTTAAAAAAAAAAAAAAAAAAAGAGGAAAATTTATTCACAAAGTTTTAAATACGCTTTCCATTTCTAAGTCACATATAATTGTACCTATTTATGGGAAACAATGTGACATTTCAATACCTGTATAAGATACATAACCACCCAATCAAGATAATTAGCTACCCATAACCTACAAGACATTCTTATAAGAATATTGTTTAAGATGTCACACAATAAACTTTCATTTGGCCCTAGGCACACTATATCCACTGTCACAATTAGTTATGCTGCTAAAATATCTCAGTACACAATTACACAAAAGTGCTTTCTTAGTGCAACCTATTTTAATAGATGTACCCGATGTGTAATATACTTGGCACTAGGGCCAAAATTAAAGGATCTTTAGAAATATAAATGTTTACTGAGTAGTAATATTTCTAGAACTGAAACTAGAATTATTTCACATACTAGCTTACAAGAAGATGATGAAGACATATAGTAAGGTACTCAAAACAGTGTTAGAAAATGCTAAATGAGGACTGGAACTCAGTAGCTCCATCTTCATCATCTCTTTACAATTCCACAAACAATGTTCTTCATGAACTATTAGGATTTTCACAGTTTCTCTTGTTGTTGTGGAAGTTTATTTTTAGTTGTGTTTAAAATAATTGTTTTTGTGCAGTGCTGAAAACAGATCGAAACATAGGCCTTGGCATTTTGTATTGTCTGCAGGTGTTGGATTTCTGTGAGGGATGTTTGACTGCTAATTGTCTGCACCTGAGGAGTTCTCTGAATGAATAAACACAGATGAACTTAGATGCTCAAAGTTCCACTGTCCAGGGTGGCATTTGCCTCCCTCTGCTGAGGTCTGGCAGGGCTTCCATGTATGAATATGCCTCCTTTTCTCCTTGCTGAGCTGCCACAGTAGGTGTACTACTACAAATGGTGCCGTAACATGGGGCAGGACATCATGCCAGCTAATCGAATGTGGAGACAAGGAAGAAGACGAAGAAACACCAGACCTCACAGAGTCCAGTAAAGTACACTCAGGGAAGCTACCAGAGGATAGACATTGAGGTATTAATTGAAGGCTCCTGAAGGAAGAGGAGAGAAAGGAAATAAGCTTCTATGAAGTGAAAAGGCTGTGGAATTAATAAATAAATGAGGAAAGAAAGCTCTGAAATGAGAGCCGTGCTTCAGAAAAATGATTTGGAAGAATTTTCATGGTGAAAACACAGTTCAGCTTGGAGCTGGGGGGGGGTTCCTAACTTTTCCTGATCACAGAGCTGATGCTACCTCCCATTGATGGTGGTAGCCAGAGTATGGAAACAGAAACCGGAGTGTACTGCTTTATAAATGGAGTTTGTTGATGGCTTTTTGTGTGTGGGTCTTGTGTTTGAGATCTGTGATGAAGGGTATATGATTTCCCATAGCAGGTGCAAGAAAAATGTCAAACCACCAGAATGTTTCAACCAGAGATTCTTCCCACTGGCCCAGGAACTCCTGCTGTTGGCTTAGAGTCAAAAGGTCGCTTCGTTAAATTGAACAGTTGGTTTTGTTGTTGTTGTTGTCGTTGTTGTTGTTTTCCTGCAAACTTGACTACAAGCAGTCTAGGCACTGATGATGGTGATAAGAACTCCACCTTACTACAAACAAGGACTAGTTGTTTTTCCTACAAACCAGACTCTATCTTAAAATCTGGATAGTGTTTCCTCAGGGTCAGCACACAGAAGCTGTCTTCCAGAACTGGCTGAGGTTGTATCTCATGCTAGCAGCTGAATTTGGTCCTGTAAGAGTTACCCAGTTGGTGCTGGTTTTGAAGGTATAGAGGGGTCTTGGAGAGCTGCAAAGGCTTGGCACTGTGAGAGGCCAGGAAATGTCCTTGGTGAGGATGCAGCCTCCATAGCAGCTGAAGGCCCAGATTGAAGGGGTCATGTAAAGATGAGGCTTGACACTGTGAAGAAAGCCCATAAGAGGCTATTAGTGAAAGTGCAGACCAGTTGCAGCAGAAGGCCTCAGCAATTCTGAAGATGCCAGTACCATGGGACAACCACCAAGAATAGCAGCAGAATGGAGTAGAGCCAGATGGAGCCTGGAGGACAAGCTGTGTGTGCTACAGACAGCAAAGCCAGAGAAGTGGTCCAGGTACTTTGGAGAATCCAGAAGATTGTGAGTGATTTCCAGATAATTAGACATTGATTTTTTTTTTCTGCTGTCCAAAGACGTTGCAAAAGCTTGATAGAGGTTTGGTTTCATTTGGTCATCTGAAATAGAAACCTCATAATTGTTTCTCTTGTAAATGGCTTTGCTGGTGTAGTGTTGAATTGTGTTGTGGAGATAAAGCAATTGTTTTTGGATTGGCTTATACAGAAAAAGGGAAATGTTGTGGAAGTCTATTTTCAGTTACGTTCAAAATACTTGTTTTGTGCACTGTTGGAAACAGGGATGCATAGACCTTGGCATTTTGTCTTGTCTGCAGGTGTTGAGTTTCTGTGGGGGGATGTCTGATTGCTTATGATCTGCACCTGAGGAGTTCTAAATGAATAAAAACACCTGAGCTTAGATGTTCAGGTTCTACTGGGAATATGGCATTGGCCATGATGGTGGGTCCCTCTGCTGAGGACTAGCAAGGTTTGTAGTTATTAAATATGTCTCCTTGTCTTCCTTGCTGACCCACCACAGCAGCTTAATACTACATTTTGTGTTATTGGAAAGGGATACACCTATATGTATATGAAGGTGCATTGACAAAAATAGCCTTGACAAGCACTGCTTTATTTGGTAATTACTCTATAGAACAGTGAAATAATTTTCCCAACAAAGTCCATTTTTCAACTACATTAATACAAAGCAAAACAACTTTAATCTAAAATGTGAAATAATTTTACTGATGAAAATATAATTATATGATGAAAATATAAAATATAATTATCTCTCTTTTAGAAAATAACTAAGAGCAACATTTGGTATCACAGAACGCTCTATCATTAGGAATTTGCATTAAAATGTTATGCTGGACACGTGGTATTTGTCAATCTCATCCAAATATCAAACATAGGAATAGTCCTCAAATCAATTAAATATAGCTGGCTTAAAAAATATTTGAAATATATTGCCAACTCAGAATAAGATCCCAATGTCATTGCAATTAGGCCTGAAAACATCTAGACAACTCACATTCAATGTGGCTAAAAGCCTGTCAATTTTTTTAAATGCTTATTATTATTTTTGAGGAATTTCATACATTAGTACTGTATTTACATCAATCCTACCCACAGTCTCTCCCTCTAGCTCTTTCAGTGTCCACCACCTTCAACTTCATGACTTCCTCAATTATTATTCCTACACATACACATATATGTATATACACAAATATATATGTGTATATATAAATACATCCTGCTGAGTGCTGCTCATACGTTTATGTGTTTAGGGGTGACCACTGGGATTGGCTAACCTACCATAGGACTCCTCCCTGGAGAAATCTGATCTTCTCTCTTTCAGCAGTCATTAGTTGCTTATAGCTCTTCATCAAGAGGTGGAACCTTGTGAGATTTCCCACATCCATGTTGTGTCAGTTGGTTTGATCATTGTGCAGGTCTTGTTTAGGCAATCATATTGCTAAGATTTCACGGTGTTGTGTGACAAAACTTTTCCTGGGGAGATGAAACATACTTATCTACTCACCTCAGATGGAGAATCCACAGCTGTCCAATATAGGGATACCACCAAAGTCTAACTTGGTGAACTTGAATTTTATTGGGGTTACTTAAAGGACAGAAATGACTCAAAGACGATTGCATCACCAAGGCCCATCCCAAAATGAGTGACAGCTCACAAAAATTGGGAAATCTGGAGCTCACTACACAGCCTGCAGGCAGCTCAACAGGTTGGACAGTGTCCTTTCCAGGTGCCTGTTGGTCTAAATCTCTTCCAGACAGCTTGTCTTATCCCAAAAGTCTTCTTTACAGCTTTTCTCCTCTCAGAGTCTTCTTTACAGCTGAGCTATGCTTCCCCTGGCAGGGAGGGACCTAGTGAATCTGGGCACATTCAGGGAGTTCTTGAAAGCATTTTTGTTGTGGTGGTCTTTACCTCCCTGCTTAAGGCTGGAATTTTTTAATCTTCAAGGAGACTGTCACACAACACAAAGGTGCAGTGTCCTATCACATATAGAAGTCATTGTCTCATAACAGACATACTGGTATTCTGACCCTTAAAATGTTTTTATCCCTTTTCTATGATGTTCCTTTAATCTTAGATGTAGAAGTTGTATTATAGATATATTGTGCTGACTAGATTTTATGGGACCTTGACACAGGCTAAAATTATCTGAGAAGAGGGAACTGCAACTGAAAATACCTCAAGATAGGCCTGTAGGTAGACTTGTTGAGTGTATTCTTAATTAGTGATTGACAAGGACATTCCATCCTATTGTGGGTGATGTCACCCTTGAACAAGCAAATTGAGCAAGCCAGAAGAAACAAGCCAGTTAGCACCATTCCTCTATTGCTTCTGCTTCAGTTCTGACCACCAGGTTCCTACCCTGACTTACATGGATGACGAATTACAAACTATAAGATGAAATAAATCCTTTCCTCCACAAGTTGTTTTTGGTCATGATGTTTTATCACAGAAACAGAAAAGTATCTAAACATGTATCAGTTGGGAGTGAGCACCTCACAGTCAGTTCTCTACATTTTAAATAATTGTGGATTTCTGTGTTGGCATTGTTTACTACAAAAAGAAGCCTCTTTGATGATAGCTGAGAGCTATGCTTACTTGTAGACATAAAGATAAATGTTTAGAATGCAGTAGGGACTTGTACCAGTTTAGGATTGTGACAGAGTATGTTCTCCTCTAGGGTCCATGACCTCATCAGCTATGGGTAGTTGGCTAGGTTTATAGTACTAGCCATGAATTACTTCTTAATGAGTGGACCTTAAGCCAATTAAATCACAATTGGTTATTCCTGAGATATAAATGTCACTATTGCACCTTGGGTAGATCTTGCAATACTATTGTTGTGGTCTTCAGGCTTTAGAGCTGGGTAGGACTTTTTATTGCATGTTTATATTTATATTACAGGATGGAATTACCTCAATCATTTAGTTTAGTTTGCATTTAACTATAGCAAAATGTCTCTATAACAAGGATTCTATTTCACACATTAAAATAATATTTTTAATCTGTTTCACTTCTATGTTAGAGTAAGTCAGTGTTCCCTTAATAGTTCCAAGTAAGAAATTTAGAATATAAAAAAGAGCAGGATTTGTAAATCACTTATATCCATGATACTGACAATTAGAAGAGCCAAGGTGAGCATTCCCATGCTTGTTTCCCAGATTTCCAGTATTTAAAACCATGAGAGAATTATTTGAACTACCTTGTTGATATCAGGCTGTGATCTGCCCTAAGTTACTACATTTTATATAAAACAATCGTTTCTCAGACTGTGCTTTACCCTGAGAGATCCCATTTATAAGTGGCTTTTGGGGTTTTTTGTTGTTGTTGTTGTTTTGTTTGTTTTGTTTTGTTTTTTAAGGAGAAAGAGTTTATTTAGTGCATAATTCCAGGTTACAGACAATCACTGCAAGAAAGTCAAGGCATCAGGAACTTGAAAAAATCTAGTTACATCCATAGTCAAGAGCAGAAAGAGAAGTAATATACCCATACATCCATAGATTAGTGATGCTATCAACCCTGGCCACAGACGCTTTTCCTGTGGTAGGTAACAGTACAGAGACTCAGAATTGGCCAATGTGACTAGAAGTGCTTTTGAGTTATCACACCTAAATGGAGTAACTGTAACTATTCCCTGCCCCATAAGGCTTAGGGAATACATCACAGAAGAGACAACAGAAAGAATACAAGATCCCAAGGATGCAAGAAGTACTGTGAAACGCTGTCTTCCGGAAGATGAATAGCCATTGCACCCATAAGCTCACTGCAGCTATGGTAACCTAAATAAGATTTGCACAAAATTAAGTGAACAGGATCAGTCAACATTTCAACAGGTAGCACTAACTGGACTCTATTTTATTTAAAAAGAGGGGATGATATGAATGTGGAAGTGGAATGTGATAGGGAATATCTGGGGAGTGAGAATAGGACTTGGCATAGATATGATCAATATTTACATTATGAAATTGTCAAAAAATAAATAAAATAAAAAATTGAATTTAAAAAATTAGAGAGAGAGAGAAGGGGGAGAGGGAGAGAGAGGGAGAGAGAGGGAGGGGGGGGGAGAGAGAGAGAGAGAGAGAGAGAGGAGTTTGCATTGTGCCATGGTGTACATGTACAGGTCAGAGGACTACTTTTTTGGGAGTTGGTTCTCTCCTTCCACCATGTGGGTCCCAAGGGATTGAACCTAGGTCATCAGATTGCAGCAGTGTCTTTAGCCACTGAAATTTCTCACCAGCCCCTTAAAAAATTAAATTATATTAAAAAGCAAGAAACTGACCATGGTAAAGACGTAGGAGCCAGGTTCCAGGAGTGCCCCTATTGAGCCTTAAACTTGGAGCTCCCACCTCTACAAAATCTACTGCCATGATGGATGGCACTGAACTTAATACAAATAGAAGGTTGGAGAAAGTGCAGATGTGACTTCCCCATTAGCTCACAAGAGCCTCCTTTGTCTTTCATCACTCTTGGGGAGAGCAGGTAACCATGAATTGGGAGGAACTCAAGTAGCCCCAAAGGGAGTTCTTGGGGATGAATGACTGAAGCCTCCTGCCAGTTTGCAGCATTAGCTTCTCTCAAATGTGAGTGGGTCATCTTAGCAGAGGATCTTCCAGCCCCTGTCAAATGACTGCAGCCCCAGCTGAAATTCCACTACAACCTTATAAACAAAACCAAAGCCAAAACAACTCCTAAACTGCCATTGTATTTCTGCCATAAGTATGGAAAACAGAAGTTTTCTGTCCTCTAACGCCACCAAATGTAGAATTGTTCCTGCAGAGAGAAATGCTTTCAGTTGTCTTTATATCCATTCCAGGCCTTCCTCACACAACCCCATCATCTCCTGCTCCATCACCCACACTGTTGAGCAACCATCTCCAATCTACCCTATCTCCAGAATTAGCTATAAAATTGTGAATTGGTTTGTGTTACTTCCCTTTCAGAAATCTCTAATGATTATCAGCAGCCTGAAAGATAAATTCCAAACATCCTTACATACAAAATCCATTGGAACCTCGTCACAACAGTTTCATGGGTTCATTCTGACTTCAACATATTTCAATTCATGCAGTCCAAACTACTTCCTCTTTACCACGCTGCACTTTCTATCTGTGTCCACTCCTTTCCTCCACAAAAACTGTTTACCACATTTCTTTCCCTAGAAAGATCATTTTTTTTAAATGTAAAGGACAAATGTTACATTTTCTCTAGAGTCTTCACAGATGCTGTACCCAATATAATTAGATGTTCATTCATCTGTCTTCCCTCAGTACATTAAATATGTCACTGGTAAAGTATCAAGGCATAATGTATTACATTGTGTTAGAGTTGATCAGGTGTATTTTTACCTCTTCTATCACACTGTGACCTTCTTAGGGAAAAGAGTCTTGTCTTAGCCATCATTTATTCCCAGAGTGTTGGCATGCTAAATGAGACATAGTAGGAACTCGGTGTTTTTTAAATCAATTAATTAAAGTCTGAATGTTCCATCCTATTCATTCTCATTCCTTGCAATAAACTGAAGGAATTTACAGGTCACAAGGTCCTAGTTACATATCAAGGACCTATTTATTTTATTTTCCAATTATCTTTTAAATTCATTCTTCCTTTCCACCCCACTTTATATTCCCTGACTGGAATGCTAGACTACAAGAAGAAAGTATAGGAATGTGATGTAAAAAGAGGTTTTGGTGCTGCTTAGGAGTGCATATATAGTGCATAGGAGTAAGTTCAGAGAGGGGAAAGATTAAGACATTAACACTGACACTTAGGTACATTCCCTATTTATTCATCAAAGCTATATGAATACTAAAATGACTTGGGATCATATGTATTCTTTCATTCAATAGTTGAATTTTCTTACAGGGTACATGTATATGTACATGTACAGCTATACGAAGATCCAGTGGCTATGTAGTGTACAAAGACAAAATCAGGGTAGCTGGCATTTCCACTTTTCATTGTGTTGGGAAGCTTCAAACTCCTCCTTTCAGGCTCTTTATAAAATATATAACAAGTTATTGTGAACTATACTCACATGGATGTGCTATAAAACAATTCATGACTGTATAGTGTAATTTTATTTTGATACCTATTATCCCAAATACCTCCTAACCGCTCACTATTCTATCACACTACACAGACCCTGTGTATTAGGCACCACAGTACTTTGTGGCCTTTAAATTTTTATGGCCTGTTTAGAAACTGGAAAAGCAATTATAGCTTAAGTTTAGTTACCTAATACATTAACACTTCTGCATTCCCTTAGTAAACTACATTATGGTTTAAGAACAATCAAACAATACCTTTTAACCACACTGTGAACCAAGTCAATTGACTTGCCACTTTAACAAACTTAATATTTGATAGTTCACAACCTATGTTTGTGTTTATAAACAGGAATGTATATCTATGTCCACTAAATATATTATGTATTGAAAAATGAGGTCATAAATATTTAAGCAGGGGTAAACCCCAGTCTCCTTTACCTTTTATCTCAAATAACAAAATTTGAAATGATATCTGGAGGATGTCAATTTCATAAATTCAAATGGTGGAAGTAAATGTCTGCTTTGAGTGACAGATGTCTCCTCATGTTTACACACGTAAAAAAATACAATCTATAATCTAGCTGGCCTGTCCACTATATATTCCAACTGGTGAATTCATTAACTAATGGCCTATTGTCAGTAGTGGTAAACACACACAAGAAAAAGCAGAGCATCTATACAAAACAAACTCAAATATACTTTAGTAAAAATATCATAGTCCTTTCCAAAGTTTTCTTTAAAGAAAAATCATGTACCATTAATCAGTTAAGAAAATCAAAAGAGACAAACCAATTGATTGACTTATAAAAATGGCCAGCAAACAAGAAACAAAATCCTGATTATGCCAAACAATTTTCATTTATTCAATCAAAATTTCACTTGATTTTTAAACTTCTTCTTTACATAGCATTTGTTTTTTATAGTATTACACCTCATCCTCCTAATCTATATTTCTGTACATCATAGACTAAAAGAATAATCACATTTCCAATAATACATTCCTGTATTTTGTGACCCAGAATAGCAAAAAGTTACTGACGACTATAATTGGGGGTCACTTGGTGGGGGTGGGGGTGACTTGGAAATCTAGTGCAGTGGAAACTCCCTGGAATTTAGGAGGGTGACCCTACTAAGGACTTCTAGCAATGGTGGATAGGGAGCCTGAACAGTCCGCCTCCTGTACCCAGGCAAGGCTTCCAGTGATGGGACTGGAACACTAACCCAGCCACAAAACCTTTGACCTACAATCTGTCCTGTCTACAGGATGTGCTGGGGCAATGGAAGTTCAGAACCCCACACTAAGAGAGGGAACCCAGGTCTGACTCTGCAGAGATAGCCAAGAACAGAGACTGGATAGTCCGGAGACCTTGGATCTTGGCCTGAACCAAACGTCATCAAAGAAGTTCCCTCCAGGAGCTGATGGGAGCAGATGCAAAGGTCCAGGACCAAGCATTGGGCGTAGCTCTTGAAACCCCACCAAAGAAGGGGAGGAAGGATTGTAGGAACTGGAGAGGTCGAGGTCACCAGGAGAACATTACCCATGGAATCAACTGAGCAGAACACATAGCATTCACAGAGACTGATGGAGTAGTCACGGAGCCTGCATGGGTCTATGCTAGATTTCCTACATATATCTTAATATTGTTTGGCTTGGTGTCCTTCTGGAACACCCAAAAGTTAGAGACGGGGGTGGTAGACTCTGACTCTTTTACCTTCCCTTGAGACCCTTTCCCTTGATGTCCAGTTTGTGCCAGGTACTGATACATTCTGCTATGCCCTGTGTAACTGATATCCCTGGGAGGCCTGCTCTTGTATAAGGAGAAGTGAGGGTGGAATCTAAGGAAAAGAAGAGGTAGAGGAGGAGTGGGGGGGAATGGGGAGATTAGGGGGAGTGGGAGTAGGGGAGACTGTGGTTGGGATGTATTGTATGAGAGAATAAAACATAAATTAAAAAAGAAAAGTTACTGTAGTGTTGGCTTAAAGAGAGTTAAATATATATACATATATTTATATAAATATATATTTACATATATTTTATATATGTTATCAATATATGTAAATAAATATATTTATATATATTATATTATATATATTATATATGTATATACACATGTAAGACAGGTACAAGATCATACATGAATGAGTGAGGAGCTCAGGAGGCCTCACCCCTACCTGAGGGATTTGGGGTAGATAATGATTGCTGAGAGAGGGGGTGTAACTTTCTTCAGTGATGTAGCCACTGAGAAGTTGCCCATGCCAAATAAATAAGTCCTTACCCATGCTCATGCAAGTAACCCTAATTAAATTTAGTAGATCACAAAAGAAAAAAATCATGAAAGTAGAAAGGGTTCTATTTTGTAAGAAGAGATGCAGCAGGAGGAGAATGGGACAAGTGAAGGTAATGGAGTGGTAAAGACAATCAAAATACATTGCAGACATTATGGATTTTCAAATAATAATTTTAAAACCAAATTAATAATTATGGCACCTTAGACAGTATCTAAATAAATGTCACTATTTTCTTAATTGGTTTTTAATGGCATTATATATCAAAAGGATGTGAAAGACAAAAACCAAAATATTCCACCCAAATACTGCAAAAAAAAAAAAACCCACATTCTTCTTAGCAGCTCATGAAATTTTCTCTAAAATAGACCATATTTTAGGACACAAGGAAAGTCTCAACAAATGTAAGAAAATTGAAATAATTTTTTTGTTTTCTATCAGATCTCAGTGGAATAAAACTAGAAATCAACAGCAAGAGAAAATACAGAATATGAATATATTCATGAAGACCAAACAACATACCATTGAATGATGAATGGATTGTTGAAGAAATCAAGAGGGAAATCAAAAAATCCCTAGTACAGAATGAAAATGAACATGAACACAGACCATGGCAGACCTGTGGGATATGATGAACATTCTTCTAAGAAGGAACTTTATAGCTCTAAGTGTGTACATTAGGAAAACACATCTCAACTGAATAATTTGCTGCACCTCAACATTGTAGAAAAACAAGAACAAGCTAAACCCAGAACCAGTAGACAGAAAGAAGTAATAAATATCAGTGCAGGCATTAGTGAAATGAAAACAAAAATAACATAAGGAATCAATGAAACATAAAATTAGTTCTTTGAAAAAATAAGCAAGATCAACAAATTCTAGCTAAACTTACCAAAAGAGAGAAATCAAACCAAGTTAATCAAATCTGAGTGAAAAAGTAGACATTACAACAGGTGCCAATAAAATTCTTAGGATTTCCAGAGCATAGTTTGAAAACTTACACTCCAATATATTGAAAAATCTAGAAGAAATGGATAAATTTCTAGATGCCTTGGACCTGCTGTAATTAAACCAAGATGATGCAATCTTAAATAGACCTGTAATGAGGGATGAGATGGGAGCAGTGATTAAAAGGCCTCCTGGTGAAAGAAGCATTTACCTTACTTTAGAGTTTATCTACAAGCAGAAGAAACGAGTAGAGAGGGGACACAGGGCTAGAAAGAAAACTCTCAAAGGACATTGACATCTCAATTGGAGGTACAGTCATCCAAGGCTCAGCCTTACAGGGATCAGAAAAATACAGACCATATTTTGGAGTGTTCATTTATGGTAATGAATTACTACCTGCATTACTATTTGTTCATCTTTTCTCTGCAGTGACAGGAACCAAACCCCAAGACAGTGTATGCTAGACACATGCTCTACCACTGAGACACTGAGTGCCCATCCTCTGCACTTCCAACCCTCTGTGTGTTGGTGGCTACGGCCTGCCCCACATGCAGCAGTGTCACTCAGAAAGGAGGTGGCTTCTGAACATAAAAGAATTGATTCTCACCAAGCTTCAGGGAATATGAAGACTGGACCATTAACTACAATGAGGACAGAACTTACTTCAGTACTTCAGTAAATTAAAATCATTGCATTCCTTCACTGATATTCTAGCTTTTTCTAAATACCAGAAGCAATTTCTTCTGATTCTTTTCCTCAGATGCCTAAGAGTGTTATTAAATATCTCATTTAATGTATTAAATATCTCATACCTGACATGGGTTCTTCTTTTCTGACCACACTAACTGATAGTGGCAGTGTGGGAATAAAGATATGCAGATATTCAAGAAGTATTTAATATTCAGAAAATTTTCCTTGATCAATTAAATAGAAGTATTAAAGAAAAATCTATAATAATCAACTAAAGTATGACATATAGAAAAGTAGACATGAGCTAGGGAAATGGTGGCAGACACCTATAGTCCTAGCACTTGGGAATCAAAAGCAAGAGAATCAGGAGTTCAAGGTCATGCTGGGCTTAACCTAGCAAGACTATGTCTCAAACAGGTAGACTTGGGGCTGGAGAGATGACTCAACATGTAAGGGTGCTTGATGCTCAAGCATGAGGACCTGAGTTCAAATCCCAAGCACCAATGCAAAATACCAGGGTCACCTATAATCCCAACTTATGTAGCAGGTGGAGACAGAAAGATCACTGGGGCTTGTCTGCACCAGCTTAGTCCAGGGTTCAGTGAGAGGCACAAGTGACATCTTCCTTCCATGCATGCACTGACACACACAGGTGTACCACTTACTTACTTACCAGGCCAAGGTTATGGTCAGTGAAAAATGGAAACCACTCTGAGATGGAGGGATCCCAGCAAGACTGAGGCTGTGACAAGTTTATTGCAAGCAATCAAATTTTTTATACAAAATTATCCAAAATAAAATATAATGGTGATTGCCAGGATCAATACAGTGATCAATACAGGACACAATGATGTTTGCAAGCTATACATGGTACACAAGATTAATATTTAAGACCAATTGTCCTGTCAAATTTCTATATGTTTCATTGACTTTTAGGGAACATAGAGAAACACAAAGTGGTCTGCATGCTTCACTGCCTGAAGGAGTGCCTCAGTTTCTCAACAACTGAAAGGCACATAGTGCCCTAGAAGCCATAGACTATAACTGAAAAACCTATGATGCATGCCTTGCAAGGCAGCTAGACCAGGCCAACTCCATGGTTCTCTCTCTCCCTCTCTCTCTCCCTCCCTCCCTCCCCCCCCTCTCTCACACACACACACATACACACACACACACACACACACACACACACAAAAAAATAGATTTGTTCTAATTGGAAAGAGGGGCAGACAGAGAGAAATAATTACTTTTCACATATGTAGACTTTGATGAGATGCTAGCACATTTAGATAATAACTATACTCATGAAATAATTTGACAAAATTGTGAGTGGGATATTAGGGTTGGTGACCTGGATTTTAAAGTCATCTGAGTTCCAGTAAAGTTGAGGCTTGTTGAGATTTCTAAGAAAGACTATTTGAGCTTTTTCTTTTTCAGTAATTTCTCTGTTGTAACTCTGGCTGTCCTGGAACTCACTCTGAAGTCCAGGCTGCCCTCAAATTCACAGAGACTCGCCTGCCTCTGCCTCTTGAGTGCTAGGATTAAAGGCATGTGCCATCCCCGCCTGGCTTAGAAAGAATATTTGAAACGAGAGTAGGTATAAACACTGAAGGTATAAGGATCTGGAGAGCAAACTGAGAAACTGCCAGTAGGACATGGTAATTAAAGTGAACAGACAGTCCTGAAAAACTGAAAAAGAAAAAAAAAATTTAGAACTGACAACAAAGTCAAGTAGAACAGATTTGTCGAGAAACACAGGGTCCTAAATTATCTTCTGAAATCAATGATAATGAAGATTATTAGCAACTGAAGGAAAAGCACTCTCAGGGAGCAATTTGGACAAGGCTTTATTGAAGCAGGTTGACTACTGAAGATTCACTGTAAGAGAAGACGGAAAGGAATGCTACTAGAAAATTATACAAATGTTAATGTCTATACTACGAGTTGTATAAAATTTATATATGTGTGTTGTTTATTCAATTTCATTAAAGCACTGTACATAGAAATACTTGACGACTGTTTCAAATTTATTAAATATCTGAAAAAAATTCAGTGGTTTTTTTTGTTTGTTCTTGTTTTTTTTAATTTTCCATTTTTATTTTACTTTATGTCTATGGGTGTTTTGCTTATATTTATTTCTGTGTACCCTATGAATGCCTGATGTCTACAGAGGCCAGAAAAATGTGTTGGATCCTCTGGAACTGGAATTTCAGTTGGCCATGAGACACCATGTGGACACTCAGAATTGAACCAGGATCCTCTGAAGGAGCAGTCAGTGTTAACTACCAAGCCATCTCTCCAGCCCATTAGTAGCTTTTAAAAACTTTTTTATTTATACTAGAAAATAATTTCTTTATTTTGATATACTATTTTAGATATGGGTATTCATGCTCCATATAAAACTTTCCATCATATAGTAATATCCAATAAAAGTTTCTGCTCCCCGTATACTCTGGATGTTTAGCTGTTATGGTGCTTCTGTATTGAAAGCAATAAAGCTTTTAATATGCTAGAGTGGCCCACCAGGCACTTGTGTTAATTGAGAATTTGTCAGTATGTTACTCCTGGCTGCATGTGGCTAAGTCACACTGGTATTAGTAGGATTACAGTAATGCAGCATAATAAGGTTTTACAGCCTTTTATTTTTAACCTAATTCATGGCTCATGGCATACACTATTTCTTTAAAAATGGAATTTAGAAAATCCTTTGCTGGGCACAACAGTAGCAGCATTTTCCCCTCTAAATTAGCATTTACATCTGAAGTACTTTCTAAAAATCTCTATCAGCCTATCTTAACAAGATAGGTTCTCTACATGAGGGGCTACATACATCAAGACATATTCCAGCGCATTTTTTTTTTCAAAACACAGCTTAAGAAAAATTAGAGATGTATTATATCAACATCATTGGTTGCGTCAATGTTTGTAAAGGGAGGGAATGAGAAGAATTGGATGGTATGGCATGAAATGGTAAAACACCAAATATAAACATCATTTTTATGAAATTTAGTTTGTTTTGTGCATAGCATATATAATGGAATGATATGCATTTCAGTCTATGTTTGAAATTAAAATATTTGAAAGGTACTCTTCTGAAATATCTCATGATGAGGGTCAGGTGGAGAAGTGTTTGGTAACAGACATTTCAAACTAATAATACAAGTGTGTGATGAAGGGATTTAACATCACCTTCAGGGCCACACGAATTTTTAAGAAATAAAGATATCTACTAGTTGTAGTGTTTAAGAGCAGATTACTCATTAAATAAAATTTTAAATATATTATCTGAAAATAATTTATAGTAATCATTTGGAAATATTTTATGCTTTATAAATTCTATAAAACAATACACCTAATTATCAGTACTTCATGGGCAACAATGGCATGCCCTTTAATCCTACCAAAGGAAAGTGTTATGGAATTTTTATCTACAAATTTTGTTTTAGGCTTTGTATTTCTAGTTGTAAAATATGCCTTAAAAAATATAAGTCCAGCAAGATGATGTGGAAGAATAAATATACTGGCCAAGTCAACAGCCATAGGTTCCCTAACCTATCGGTCTCCCATCTTCACTACCTCTGCTGTTAGAGTGCCCTTTCTACAAAACAACAAAATGCTTCCCCTCTGTGCCAATGAGCTTTTTGTCAACTTGACACAAACCAGAGTCATCTGAGAAGGAATCTCAATTGACAAAATGCCTCTATCAAACTTGCCTATAGGCAAGCTTCTGGGGCAATTTCTTGACTAACAATTGATGTATGTGGGAGGGCCTAGCCCACTGTGGACAGTGCCACACTTGGGCAAATGGTCCTGGGTTGTACAAAAAGAAGCAAGCTGTGTAAGCCTTGGAACTCAAGAGAGTAAGCAGCACTCCTCCATCACCCTGCTTCAGTTTCTGCCCCTAGGTTCTTGCTTTGAGTTCCTGCCCTGACTTCCTTCGTAATGGACTGTAAGCTATAAACTGAAATAAACTCTTTCCTTTCAAAATTGTTCTTAGCCATAGTGTTTATCATGGCAATAGAAAGCAAATTAGGTTAGCCTCTATTTAAAATTGTTGGTTACTCCCCAGAATTTAATGGTAGGACCCTATTGCTGAAAATATCACATACCTGAGTCATAGAACATGGAGAAAATCAAGCTGGTACCAACCTAAAAGATTGATATTGACTGGCTAGCTTTCATAGTGTACACTAACAGATGAGAAAACTCATTTGCAGTCTACTCAACTGTGAACTACAATGATTAGCCTAACAAGACAGTATCACTGGTGAAATAGTGACACTAATGTTATTGGAGTAACCAACCACTTTCTGAATGTATTTAAAGCCTGTTCCACAAGATACAACCCTTGTCTGATACTATTACCTCAGCCAAAAAAACTGTGGCTGTCTAGGTCATAGGCTCTAGGGTAGAACATAGTGCCATTATTCTGCTAAATGGACATACCAATAAATTGCCCTTTAAGTTCTTATCTTTATCATAAATTGGTGCATCTCTTAATTCTCATCAGAAAGGATTCTTTTTGCAGCAGAGGGCCATGAATACAGAGACACACAACTGGTCAACATATGAACAATAAGATACTATGGAGATCTCATCTCTAAATGGGATATCTGTATCTCACACCCCCAAAGCTCAGGATCATTTCTGAAGGGGGAACAGAAAGACTATAAGAGCCAGAGAAAACAGAAATGTCGCTAGCACAACAGTATTTTCTGGACAAGATAATCAGTTGTGAACATGAACTCCTAGTGGCTGGGACTACATATGTAAGCCTTACACAAAAATCAAAAAGCCAGAAGAATGGGAATAAGTGCATGAAGCCTTACCCCTATCTCTGAGGAGCTATTGGCAACTGATGGCTGCAGGTGCTCCAGTAGCGCCATGTCTATGAACATACAGACCGCACTATATGGACACAGGATTTGGGGGTTTTGTCTGTTTACTTATTAGTATTGTTATTTGTTTTGTTTGAGATAGTGTCACTCTATGTAGCCTAAGTTGTTCTGGAACTCTGTATGTAAATCAGGCTGGCCTCAAACTCACAGAGATCTGCCTATCACGCCTCCCAACTGCAGGAATTAAAGGCATGGGCCACCTACCCAGTTTGTTAATTTGTTTTTAAGACAGACAAACACATGAAGTTGGGAGAAGAAAGTGTACAGGCATAGGGTAGGAGCTAGACAGGAAGGCAATGGGTACAGATTTGATCAAAACACATGACATACATGTATGAGGATTAAAAAAATACTTTAAAATAAATAAAATCCTAAGTAAATAAGTAAATTGTTCAGTGGATTATTTCTGATGAATAAGGTCCTTAGTGTACAAGGCTTTTCTATCAGCTTGTCCTCAAAGGCATTGATCCTACTTTACTGCCATTATTTCTCCAGGTCACAACTCTTGAGTACAGTTAGTCTCAGATGTTCACTATGGTTCCTACCTGCTTTCCAGCCACATTTCTCACTGCCCTTTCCCCCTCATATGAATATCATTTTCTAGCAATACTGAACCATTTATTGGTGCTAGAGGACACAACTCTAACAAACGCTGTTGCCTTTTCACAGACTAATCCTAATTAAATTACTAATTTAATTAGTAATTTTATTACTAAATTACTAATTTTATTAGTAATATACAGTTGTATTATTATAATACTGCTATCATTGTTTATAAATTTATTTTTAATAAATATTAAACCTTCAAAGCTTAGAGTCCCTTTATCTTTGAATCTCAAATATCTTATACAATCTGACATGTAAAAAGTAAATCTTTAAAAGGTCTTTAAAATAAATAAATCAACATGAGATAAAAACAGAAATATCATCAGATGATTGTTGAGCCTTAAAATATAAATAAAACACTCCATTATTTGGATATGTGTTCAGATCATAAGTTAAAACTGTCAGTCTTAAAAATGAATATTGTTGTCATGTATTTATACACAATCAAAACCTATCTTTTTGTTACTATCATCTGTTGTTTCCACAATTAAAGACACAGCTCAACTTTGTCCAGATCCTTTCATACAACAAACCTGTACTTTGCATCATGTAGAGGAATAGGCCTGTGTGAAAGCTAGGAAGGGATCAAATCCAAGGGTCTATATGAAGGGATCAAGTCCAAGGGTCTATATGAAGGGATCAAATCCAGGGGTAGATGTGAAGAGTCAGAGGCCTATGTTGTCTGGATGGAATGTAGAAAGATTGTTAAGAATAGTGGTACACACCTATAATCCCAGTATTCAGAAGGCACAGCATTTAATTTGAAAAAGGCAGAGACGGGAAGCAGAGCTCAGAAGTCAGTGTCAGACAGGAAGTGGCATCTGAGATGAGTCAGAGTGAAGGACAGGCAAGAATCAAAGGAAGAGTTAGCAAAGTGAGTCAGAGTGAGAACACACCCAACTCTCACAATAGAAGAGCAGGCTCTCAGCTCAGAGAGTAGGAACAAACACAGAGACAATGAAGCAGTCTTGACCAGGGATAAGGCTGAGAAGCAGAGAGGCTGACAGAGACAATATGGGGCAGTGAGAGCTCGGGGAAACAATGAAGCTGTCTGACTGAGGCAGAGAGGAAGGATGAGGATATTATAAAGAGGCAATGTGAGGCAGGTAGTTAGAGGAGTCTGAGACAGAGACACAGAGGAAGCTTGGCAGAAGTCAGGTTCAGAAAGGAAGAGTGAGTCAGTTAAAAGCTGAACAGAGCAGTTCAGTCAGAGAAGTTGCAGAGTCAGCCAGAGTCAGAAGAATTCTGTCAGAAACAGTCAACACCTCAGAAGATCAATTTGAACCAGTCAGCTTGGAAAAGAGTTTGAGCCAGAACAGCGAGTGAATTGATTCAGCCAACCAGAAGAGCTGAGTTCAAAAGAAGCTAGTCAAAGTGACTCAGTCAGCAGTAAGTCTTGGAGACTTAAACATTTTAGATTGTTCAGAGACTGAAGCATTCCAGTTCTGGACTTAACAGCAGATTGTACAGAGGCTTAAATGCTCCAGGATTCCAGAACTAGGACCAAAGATTGAATTAGCCAAAGGATAAGCTGCCATTTGCCCTGAATCTTTGTCTACAGCATCAGGCAGCATCCTTTTTACAACATGGGAAAGCAAGAGCTAGGAGAAAGGCTAATAGGCAGGAAGTGATTTTGTCCTAGTAATTAACTCTCTTTGTGACTTAGTAAAAAAGACCCTCAACCTTTCATTCAGAACCAGTTTCTCACTATAATTTCTAGCATTTGCTTTTTCTCTGAAAATCAAAACTCTTTACATTAGCCATTTCTCATAAACTAAGACTCTCTCCCCACTGAACCTTGGTTACTTCTCTTTTAATCAGCATTCTTCAAAAGTTTCCTGTAACTCTTTGATCAAATATTGAAGGTCTTACTTACATTTTAAACCATGGTTTAGACAGTGCAAGGACCTGAACTCATTGAAGTGACAATTCTTTCCTCTCTTCTCACCAATGTTAGGATTCAATTCTCTCAATTACATTTTTGTTGTAATTTGAACAAATAAATTCCTATTATTTGCCAAAATGGAAGCATAATCTTGGATTTTTCCTAACATCTGAAGCATTACAACTGTTCCAAATAACGGACCTTTACTTACTTCATTCTTATCTTCTTTTTTCTTGACTCAAAATAGATTTTAATCACATTTTTAATTATTTGTAATAGCAATTCTAAAGAGTACATTGTAAAGCTTAGTCTCCTGGCCATGTGTCTGCAGGCCCACACCGCTCTGCAGTAATTTTCTTCCTGTCTTCTAATGCAGATTCTAACATTGCCATCCAGCATTTTCTTCAGGTTGGTTCCTTCTTCTGTAGTTCCCCATCTGTCAACAACTGAGCCTACTGCACACTTTGCATTCACTGTCAGTCTCCTAGTCACCTTCAGTCACAGTTCCATTTACATCTCCAACCATAATTTCATGCCTCTTTTTTTCAGAAGTTTTTGGGATATTTTATAAAGTCTGTATCTATTTGATATGTTTAGCAACCTATAGACATTTCACTCAAGTTGAATGTCAGTTCCACATCATCAATCAATTCTTTCTTACTTGGAATTAACCACAGAATTGCAATTCCCTTCAGTCTTTCTTGACCTTTAGAGATGAGATTGTGAGCAAAATGTGGTAAGAATTTATCAGAAAATCTGCTTGTACAAAATTTGATTTCTTGTAGCTGTGGAGACAACTGTGATGAAGAGGAGTATATTCAAAATAACTTGAGATTAGATTCATAAGTTTTGACTCCTGTTCTAATATCATTACTTGTATGACTTCATGAATATGATTTAACATCTCAAATCCTGCTTCTAAATTGAGAAATGAAGTCAAAAATAACCTCTATGATTTTTAAGGATCAAATGAAATGATTATATTAATTTAATTAACAAATAGTGTGATGATATAAACTATAAAATATTTGTTGACACTATTATATTATCCTGCTAGAAATATTTAGAAAGCATGATCTGTTACTTGAAGGTAAAGGGAAAGTATGTAAAAAATAAAAATAAAATTTACTAGAAATCAGTTGCCTTTGCTAAGCAGACTACTGCTGGGAAAGTCTGATGGTTTTTAGTTGTTTTTTGGATCTCACTGTATGTCTGTATCTCTCAAGTTTTTAAATAGTAAATTTTCAGTCTTTTAAAAATCCTTCAACATTCAATACCTGTTTCTCAAAAAATAACCATTCAAAAACAAAATGAAACTGACATTCAAGTTCACTGAGTCCTAACAGTATCAAAAACACAAATCTGTAGTCACAAGGTAAAAGTCGGTCTTTTAAAAAAGTTTTTACATGTGTTTATGGGTAGGGGTGCTCATTGCCAAGGGGAATGTTTCCCAGCATGCATGTTGAAGTCAAAGGAAAAACTGAGTCAGTTTTCTCCATCTACCATGTGAGTTCCAGAGATTAAACTCAAGTCAACAGCCTTAACAGCAAGCATTTGATCTGCTGAGCCCTCTCACCAGCTGAAAAGCCAGTTTTTGAAGAAATTAAAAATGTAGTCAATGACTCTGATATTTGTGACACATGAAGAAAAAGGAGGAGGGGGGAGGAGGAGGATAGGAAGAAGAAAAGAAAGAGGAGGAGGAGGAGGAGTTGTTAGTCACTGTGTGGGCTTATCACCAAGAGAGATAAGGAGGCATATTCATAGGTACAAATCCTCCCAGACCTCAGCAGAGGGAACTACCATCAGGCAAGCACCATACTGGATAGTGGAACCCTGAGCATCTCATCTCAGGGGTTTTATTGATACCTAAGCTCCTCAGGTGTCCTATTAATGCCACATGCAGATAATGAGGAATCAAACATCTTTTACATAAAGCCAACACCTTCAGACAATACAAATGCCAAGCCCTAGGCAGCCCTTCACCCAACAATGCAAAAAACAACCATTTTAAACATAACTAAAAATAAACTTCTGCATGGACAAGAAGGAGTAGCAGCAGCAGCTAATTTCCTGATTCTTCCTGAACCTTGTATGCATTCCTTTTGCAGTATGTTACAATTTCTTTTCCCAGCCCTTGAAGCTTTGGCCAACTAACATGAGGCACCAGTTTGAGCTTCAGCTTTATGAGTTCTGTGCACCTCCACTGTCTTCTGGAACCCTGTCATTACCCAAGAATATGCCAGAATAGACTGGTTGGTGACAAAACAAAACAGAACATAGGGACCGAGATAAGTGAAAGTCAAGCTAGATCCACCAATCCCAGCAGAGTCACCTACTCAGCACAAACCCCTGAGGAGGCATTAAACAGACCAGGTCAGAATATCCACACATTCATCAGCAGAACTTAGGCACACTGAGGTTTTGTGTTTTCTTTTTCACAGCATAATTGTGATGACAGATAACACTGAATCTTGGTTCAGAAATCCTCCAGTTGAAACACAGCCATAACAGCAGGTCCCTGAGATCATTGGCCAGCTCTTCTGCGTGGCCGCACAGCAATCTTTGGAGCTTTACCCTCATCTTACCCCCACAGTAGGAGACCAGACAGAAATGTAATGTGAAAGGAATCAGACATGAATAGCTAAAGGGGAAAAAAAAACTGAGCTGCTGCTGTATCTCTAAGAAACTGAGGTCCTGGACAAGTTATTTCTCTGGAACAAGTTTCCACAAAAATCTTGCTAAAGAAGAAAAGCACTGAAGTTTAATGTGATACCATCACACCTGCCATTCCAGTATGGGAGGATCGTGCATTCAAAGCTAGCTTGGATAACATAGTAAAACCTTATCTCAGAAATAAGTAAGAAATAAATAAATAATGAATAAAACAAAACAAAATTGGGAAATTTCTTTGTGTTTTTTAGTGTTTGTTTTGTTTTTAATGTAAATTCCCAAATCAGAAGTAGTGCCAAAAAAGAGCTATTGAAATTTTATCTGTAACTTTGAGGTCTCAAAGCCTCAGTTCTCCCATTTAAATTATTTCTGTAAGTTCTAGAAAACTTTCTTTGTGATTAGCTTTTTCTTCAGTAAATTGTATGTAAGAATAAATTTACTTAAGCAATAAATAAGGCATTAGCTCCTTAATAGAAACCTTCTCTAATTTTGAATTGAACACTCCCTTGGGAGAGGGGGGTGAAAAAGCTTCTGTGTTTTCTAAGTAATGTGATATTTACACACAATAAATAAGAGTCAAGTGTGAGAAAGGGAAATTTCAAGAGTTCCAGTCCCTGCTTGTCTAGGCACTTTCACCCAGTTATTCTGACAAACATTAGGTGTTGATGTGAAAGCTCTGTGTATACATAATTAATGCTCCAAAACAGGCAACCTTAAAATAGCATGTTCTCAGGGTACCCATAGCCAATTTGTCCACATCCATAAGCCCTTTAAAGGAACTGCACTCTTTCTGGCAAATAAAATTTTTTAAAAAAATAATAAACTCAAATCATGAGAAGGACTCAGTGGAAAGGAGAGTCTCCTTTGGCCAACTGTCAGTGCTGAAGGAGCTGTATGGCTTCACAGATGGCAGAGCAGTCTCTGAGTGACTGTCAGCAAGGAGATGGGTATCTCAGTCTGACATTGCAAAGAACTTAGTCATTCACAACCACCAGCACTTCAAGAAAGGACATATCCAACTGAGCCCTGGATTGTAGCCTTGTGAGTCCAGGAGCTCACACTGCTGATGAGTCCTGGCCAGAAATCTGATAGATGCCTGACATTTCAGAGGCTGTGCTGTGCTTGCTCTAGTTGTTCCACAGCATCACAGAACGAACACACTGAGGAAGTGACTTTTGTTTTTGAATTTTAGTTATTAGAAGAAGTCAAGCTTCATTTGCTATAATGTATCACGTGACTCCTTTAGTCAGATTTTCTTCCTGTGACAAAAAATACCTGAGATAAACAACTTGGGTGTGGATGGGCTTATTTTGTCTCACTCTTTCAGAGCTTCCGGTCCATGCTCATTTGTCCCCAACACTTTGTGCTGGAGGAGCAAAGACAGAGGAAAGCTGTTCTCATCCTGGGTTGCCAAGATACTGAATTAGAGAGAGGGCAGGGTCTAGGTCCCTATGTCCTCTTCTTCAGAGCACACCTTCTACAAACTCATTTATTTCTACCAGGTCCCACCTCATGAAGGTTTCACCATTATCCAATAGTGTCACAGGCTGATGTCTAAGCCTTCAACATGTAACCTTTGCCCTGTTTTATAGAGGTATATTTAATCTTTTAATCTATCAGC
This sequence comes from Cricetomys ansorgei, assembly GCA_026225945.1. Classification (NCBI taxonomy): domain Eukaryota; kingdom Metazoa; phylum Chordata; class Mammalia; order Rodentia; family Nesomyidae; genus Cricetomys; species Cricetomys ansorgei. Next base: position 47,613 of record JAMJFZ010004031.1, on the reverse strand, counting down.
ATGGCTGCTCTAGGGTAGAAAGAATGTTGGTACACACCTTTAATCCCAGTATTCAGAATGCAGTGGTAGCACATACCTTTAATCCCAGCATTCAAAAGTAGTATTGGTGCACACCCTTAATCCCAGCACTTGGGAGATAGGAAGCAGAACTCAGAAGTCAGGGTCAGACAGGAAGTGACGTTTGAGATGAGTCAGAGTGAAGGGCAGGCAAAATGACAAATCAGAGGAAGAATTAGCAGAGTCTATCAGAGTGAGGACACGCCCAACTTTCATGATAGAAAAGCAGGCTATCAGCTGAGAGAGGGAGGACAAGACACAGAGACAATGAAGCAGTCTGAGGATAAGACAGAGGATCAGAGAGGTTTACTAAGGCAGTGTGGAGTAGTGAGTTACAAAAGCAGGCAGGCTGGTGGAGAGATTCAGAGACACAGAGGCAATTTGGCAAAAGTAGTGAGTATCAGACAGGAAGAGTGAATCAGTTTGAAGCCAAGCAGAGCAGTTCAGTCTGAGGCAGTCAGAGAATCAGCCAGATTCTATCAGTGTCAGAAGAGTTCAGTCATAAACAGTCAGCTGGCTCAGAAGATCAGTTTGAACCAGTCAGATTGGAGAAGCATTTTAGCCAGAACAGGGAATGAGTTGAACCAGAAGAGTTAGAGTTCAGAAGGAATTAGTCAGAGTGGCTCAGTCAGCAGTTAAATCTTGGAGATTGTATAGAGGCTGAAATGTTCTAGATTGTACAAAGACTAAAGCCTTCCAGTTCTAGGCTCTACAGTGGATTATATGGAGGCCAAAACACTACAACTCCAGGACTAGGACCGAAGGTTGAATTAGACTAAAGAATAAGCAGGCTTTTACCTTGAATCAATACCTACATTGATAACAATACTTTAAAACAAGGCAGAGTAGCATCCCATAACAAGATTGTTTAATATTATACAAGCTAGTATAGTAAAGAATTAAATACCCTTAAAGAAAATGCAGAAATAAAGTTTGGACAAAATCTGGCATTCTTTTATTGCGTTGAGAAAAATCTCTCTATAGGTTAATTGTAATTATCAGTCTAATAGGCAAAACCAAAAAAAAATATGGTATTCAGAAAAACCTCAACTATCAGTTTTGGTACTTTCTAAATGGTGTTATTAGTATCTGAGATCTTTCATCTTTTACTGCTGATATATTAATTAACTCTACAATTTATTCTTTAGTTGTACTATTTAGTAGCCAATTCTGAGTTAGTAATCTGGTAGAAACCACAGGTCTGGAGACCAGGAAAACAAAAGGGAATCAATTTCTTCAGTTTACCTCATAAAATACTCTGAGCAATCTCTTTAGCATACTTATACCAAAATATCCTCATTTAGAATTTACTTCTTTTTTTCAGTGATTGCTTCAGTGCTGTTATTAAAATAAAGAAGCTACTTTAGGAGAAGTACTGTGATAAACTGTCAACTTAATACTTACTTTACAAAAGGTGTTTACTGCCATCTCTTGGACTGTCTAAGCATTTTGCTCTGAAAAAAAAAATCAGGTTACTGTTTATGTCTAAGATTTCTTTACAAAATAAAAGCTGTAAAGAGTTGAAAAGCAAAAATGTATTACTGGCATGTACTTATTTCCCTAGAAATTTGTTTTATAAAACTGATACATTCCTGTAATTTCTTGAATATATTGAAAAAGAATTCTGGAAACTAAAAGCCAAAAACAATGTGTGTATTTCCCTAATTTTAAATGTAAAACATTTGGACCTCCACCTCCTGCTTCTCTTCTCCCTCCAGGCTGCATGAAGCACAGCATGCTGCATGCTACCCCCTGGCACAGAAGCTAAAATTCCAAGGCTGATGAAGCCATTCTGACGTTGATTGACAATACTAATGCATGAGAAATAGTTATGGTTCCTCAAGAAAACTAAGTTTATTTTTACCCTACAGGCATTATGGAGTTAAAAATGAATAGGACAGGAGAGATGGGTCAGTAGTTAAGAGCACTTGCTTCTTCCAGGGGACCTGAGTTCAGTTCCCACACCCATATCGGGCTGAGGGGCTCACAGCCATCTGTAACTCCATCTCATGTTTTCTTCTGACCCTTGTAAATGAAAACACACAAACAAATAAATGGCTTTTTTAAACTAATGTGACAGCCAAACCTAGTGGAGCATGCCTTTAATCCCAGCACTCAGGAGGCAGGCAGATTTCTGTGAGATCAAGGCCAGTGAATGACAGAAACACGTTTCTAACCTGACTCATCATTTTTTCACCTGTACATATTTTCATAATGTTTAGAAATTAAATTAAAGTATTTGAGAATGATTAGTCTCTATATAAATATATCCATATGTAGTTTTACTATAAGTCTTCAAAAAAGTAAAACAAAAGCAGTTTCTCTATCATTTAGAAGGAATCCTCTAATCTCCTGAAAACACCAAATGAAAATTCTTAATTCTGCTTCTCTAAGTAGTGACAGTTGTGGATAAGCGCAAGCACCACAGTCTTACCACTGGGGGGCGCTGTGTGAGACCTGTGCAGACCTCTGTCAGCAATTAGCCTTTAACAGCAATGTGCAATTTTGCAAGAGGAAAATTTTGTCACTTTGAAGAACTTTGGATTTCTATTTTTAATGTGTTCCATTAAGTCATTAGAGAAGGTAACAAAAACACCATTAATTGCTTCTGGGTTGTGAAATTCCCTGAGTATTTGAAATGATCCAACTTTAAAATAATTGTGATTGCATTACTCAGTATTGAGAATGTACATGAGCCGAAATTATCTGCTCTCAGCAGGCAGAGAATCTAGGAAGAAATCTGTAGAGAGCATAAAACTTGTGAGTGTGGTATGCACATAAGAATATGAATTTACTGGAGTTATAAAGTCCGCATTGCTTGGCTTCTTAATTATATACGAAAAAATAATTATTGCAAATACACAGAAAGTTTGCTTGTTTGTTTTTAAGTAAGTGAACAGAAAGAGAATCACAGTTCTTATCACCAAGAGAGAAATGTGTTGGTGCTGCTGGCTTAAAGCCATAACTTCTTGTGACACCTGGTGGATACCGTTGAGAAGACAAACGGTAGCAGCATGCTGCGTAGTGACTTCCTCCAGCCTACAGAGCATGTGAAATGAAGTGACCCTAAATGGAGATACACTGTTCAAGTATCAGTGTGAAAATTCATAATGTCTCACTGATCATGTTCCATACTGACAGTGTTATTAAAGACATAACTGTTAAGACTGTATCTGTTAAGATACACTAATTCTGATTCTTTTTTTTTTTTCTGTGTGATGACTAAAAACTCTAAAGTTTTCTCTAAGATTCACATTCATGGCTTGCATTACATTTCTACGATATGATGCTGTGATAACACCTAAGGCTTAAATATCATAAATATAAAAGATATGAATATATAAAATATATAAATATATAAAATATAAAATATAAAATAATAGAAATATAAAAGAGATAGGAAGAATCATAGTTTTATGAATATATGGTAAGCAGATTTTTAACTGTTTTGTTGTATTTAGTGGGGGGGTATATGTGTAGAGGTGGGAGGAAAACTTTCAGGAGTCAGTTCTTCCCTTCCACCTCAGACTGAACTCAAATCATCAGCTTAGCAGTGAATATTTTTCTGAGGTACTCTGATGGACTCAGACTTTTTAAATGACTCTATGTAAACTATTGCCTTTGTATGAATTCTTCCCTGTGTATTCAAGGGACCTATGAATAAAAGTCATTTATTTCAGTTAGTTTATATTATATAGCAAGAGAAAAGGGATTTTATGACTATAATTAATTTTATGAATTTAAATTGATATGAGTTCATCAAAAAGAAGACTATGCTGGATGAGTCCAAGCTCCAAAAAATAAGCTTTAAAAGATTTTACTTTTACCAAAAGTAAAAACAACAGTCTTCTGTAGGCCTAAAGAAGCAAACTACCATGCAGGTAACAAAGTCACATGACAAAGAGTGACAGGCACTCCTAAGGCTCTGAGGGCCTCCATCATTCAGCTGTAATAAGTCAAATCTTCCAAATAAATAAACAAACAAACAAAGAGGGCTTGCAAAGGGAGTCAGCCTCGTGTAAGGCTGCAGATCTGCACAGTAGTTTTTTTGCTGTGAGATCTGAGCGGGACCCAGCTGAGCTGTGGCAGCATCAACCCACACACACTGGGCAAGATATATTCTTTCTGATTGTAATATTTATTTGGATATCTTGTTACAGAGTAGAAAACTAATATACTATGCCTTTCAGTTGATTCTTTTTTACTTTATTTTTTGTGTCAGAAGACTACTAACATTCACTAAATTTGATTTTCTTTGTTAATCTAAGACATATCCATCCTAAAAAGTCAAAATCCTCAATATAAACAAAAACGTTAAAGAAAGTAATACTTTCCCGTCACTTTTATTATAACACATACCTTTTTATAACATACACAATGGAAGCAAATAAGCACAAGGCAATTATAGAATGCTAAATATAAACCCCTCAGTAGAGCTGTAATTATAACAGCCCAAGCATATTTTTTGAAATTTAAAACTATGATGCAACTTCTTGTTCATCCTGACTGAAGTTCTTAATGTCTCAACAGACTTAAAGTCTGTTCGCCCTAAATGTCAAAACAAACTGAATGAGGGGAGGGGGAAACTGGGACTGAACTCAAAGACCTCGTGTCTGTCAAGTATACTCACTATCACTAAGCTACACCCTCAGCCCAGAGGTCAATAGTAAGTGACAAAGGTCACCAGAGTAAGGAAAGCAAGGCGATTTTGTGGATTACACCCACTAATTTCACATCCAGTGAGAAAAGCTATAGCTCTGTCTGCTCAAAAAACTCTCACATGCACAGGATTGGAGGTATGTAAATATACAAAGTAAATAAAAGCAAAAACTCCTCCTTCTGTTTATCCCTTGACTACCTATCTGAAATTGGATATGAGTTACTCCTAAATTCCTCTTTATTTACATTCACATGTAGTTATAAAATAGGTAGTTGTTGAGCTCTTTTTTAATGACTTTATTTTTTTTTGTGTGTGTGGTGGTTTGAATGAGAATGTCTCCCATATAATCTCATGTATTTGAATACTTGGTCCCTAGTTGGTGGAGGTGTTATCTTGCTTGAGGAAGTACTCTCTGCAGGTGAGCTTTGAGAATTTAAAGTCTCTTATCACTCCCAGATCACACTCTCTACTTCATGCATGCAGTTTAAGGTATGAGCTCTCAGCTTCCTGTTCCTTCTGCCATGCCTACCACTAGCAGCCATGCTTCCTCACCATAATGGACCCTTATCCCTCTGTAACCATAAGCCCAAATAAACTTGTTCCTCAATAAATTCTGTGAGTCATGGTGCTTTATTTTAACAGCAGCAAAGTAACTGATGGTGTGCATGAGTGCTTTGCCTGCATGTTATGTCTGTATATGATATGAATGTAAGCCCGGTACTCACTTTTTCTGAAGGGTGTCAGAGTTTCTAAAACTGGTGTTACACACTACTGTGAGTGGGCCCATGAGTGTTGGGAATCAAACCCGGGTCCTTTGGACGAGAAGCAAGTACTCTGAACCCCTAAGCTTTCTCTCTAGCTTCCAACCTAGCTCTTTCTTGTGTGTCTTTGAGTTGTTAAGCTAGTGAATATTTTTTCCTATTCCTGTACTTTGATGTCTGATGTCTTAGAAGAGAGCTGTTTTCTTAAGTAACGTTTTATTAAATCAACACATTTTCTAATTACTTACTGCAAGTCCTGCTTTTACATTCTATTGCATTTCCAGTCGTATCAAGGTCCTGTTAGTTGTTTTTGGCACTATCATTGGAAACTTCTGCTGGAGAATTCACAACACTGGTACTAACTGTTTCAGGCCTGTGTTTGCCACTCCATCTTACTCAACTTCATATGCTTCATCCCTAGAAAACAATAAAAATAAGATGAAACAATACAAAATACACTAGCTCTGCTTATTTAAAACTTCACTCTGTTTAATCAAAGCATTTAAAACAAATGCATGCTATAACCAACAGTAAACATTCATTCCTCTACAAGGAGCTGAGAGCTGAATTAGCTGAACTGTAGCTATATTGTCATCAAATGCTGAGTGGAAAAATAGAGGAGACGGAAGAATAGGGACAGTTTTCAGTCAAGAAGTTGCTAAAAATACCACTTTCCTGTTGATGAATGTGGTATTGTAGATTATACAAGAAAAAGAGAGACAAGGTAGAAGAAAGATATCAAAAATTAAAGCCCTGTTTCTATTTCTTACACTGAAGGTCATGAATGTCTTTGAGGTGTTTGGTTAGCTTCAGTTCTTATTACTCATGATATTTATTTTGATAATTATAGTACAGAAAGGTTTTCCTTCAAGTGAACATCTTGTGGTGCCTATATTTACCTGAGTTTTTATCTCTATATGAGCTGAGCTACTGTCTGAGCCTATCTCAGCCAAGTTTATTGGCAATTCCAGTTTATTTGCCAACAACTTAAGAAGCATTCACTTTAAACTAAAGTGCATCCCAGTCCTCAGATGCAATCCTGCCTCAGATTCATAAAGCCAAATCAATAGAATCATCCAACCCAAGGTTAAATCTTATCTTGGAATCAAGATCAGTCCTATTGATTAAACTTGTGTGTTTCCCTTATTATGAAGAACAAAAGAACCTGGGGAGTCTATAGGAAGAAAGGCATCATGAATACCGTTTTTATGACCCTTAGTAACACCAATTAATTCCTATAGCTTCTATTTCCAATTTTATCTCTGAAGTATAACATGACTGCTTTTACCTAAGAATTATTCTTCCAGATTGATGGAAGTCTTTTTCAAATATAAAAAAAAAAATTGTTAATGTTAAAAAATTGTTAGTGTTTTTTAAATATATTAGAAAATAAGAGAAATGGGAGTATACAATATATATTACATGGGGAAAGTCACCACTGATTTCTATAATCAAAGAATTAAAAAGAGAAGGATTATTTATAGTAATGAATCTGTTTATAATTAATATTAATTTATAAAAGTTACTAGAAGAGTGTTCTATTGAATGTTCTATATATACATATATGTATATTGTTTGTTTGGTTTGGATTTTTTTTTTTCAAGACAGGGTTTCCCAGTGTAGCCCAGGCTGTCCTGGAACTTGCTCTGTAGACCAGGCTGGCCTCAAACTCAGAAATCCTCCTGCCTCTGCCTCCTGAGTAAGGGACTAAAGGTGTGTGCCACCACTGCCTGGCCCAGCCTTTAAATTTTTCTATGACACCAAAAGCAGATAAGTGATTTTAGAAATAGAAGTCAATTTAAAAAAAAATGATGTTTTCTATAGAAGGAAGAATTCTGCCTCAAGACTCTATCATCAATTCTTGACTGAAGTTTTTTTTTTGTTTTTGTTTTTGTTTTTTTGGCGGGGAGGGGGGGCTGATTTCTCCTATTTTTATTTTAGAATTTCATACAAACATACAATGTGTTTTTATCAAATCCCTAACATTTTTCTCTCCCAACTTCATGTTCTTTCTTTAAAGCCCACCAAGTCCACTTAGTGCTTGCAGTGTGTTCATATATACTGGGCATAGGGCCACATGCCGGAGCACAGGCTTCCTCAATGATGAAACAACAGATAAGTTGCCCATGCTCTGGCAAGTAATCCGACACTCCTATTCCTATAAACAACTCTAGTTAAACTACTGGGTCATGAAAACAGATGTGAAAGTAGAAGTGGGACTAGCTGGCTAGAGAACAGGAGTCAAGGAGTGAGAGGGGACAAAGAGAGTAACGAGTAAAAGTGACAGAATACATTATACACATGTATGAGAATGTCAGTGAACCCATTATCATATAATTAATATAAAATAGAAACTAGTGTCTACTGTTCTGTCAATGTCTGCTGTTCTCTTAAGGAAAACATTTCTTTCTATCAGTGTTTAACAGAATTACCTAATCCATTACAGGGTCTGTAACAAATGTTATTAACTAGATAGAGTATAAATAACAGAAATTTATTTCTAACTGCTCTGGAGGCTGGAAACACACAACCAAGGAGGGAACAGATGTGTTACTCGTTATTATTCTGAATGAATTCTGAAGTAGCACAAATATTCAAATCATAGCAAATATCACTAGATATCGATGCTTTGACTTGTGTTGAGGGTAGTGTCACCCCATTGCTCCAATGTCAGTGCAAATGTTAACACATGTAAACAGCAAATAATGTTGCAATTTATTATGAAAATGATTTTCATTTCAACTGCTTGGAAAGGTTGAGAGGACCTTCCAATGTATATTTTCTGTTTTTTTAAGAACTGTTGATATAATATGTGGATCCTGGGATATAAGCAACTGGTGATCACTGAACAGCTACATCTTTACGTACAGATTCCAAACTTCAAAAAAAAATCCTCCAGAATAAACAGGAAGCAAAGTTCAAGTTTGCATAAAACAGATTAGTAAAGGAAAACCAGCTAGAGGTCATTCAAAAATAATGTAACTAGAAGGTAAGTTGTAAACTGGACATGGTGGCACATTCTGTAAATCCAGCACTCAGGAGATTGAGGCAGGAGGACTGAGTTCAAGGCCAGTCTGAGTCTCACAGCAAAACTCTTATTGAAAGAAAGAGGGCAAGGGGAGGAGAAAGAAAAGGAGGGAGGGAAGGAAGACAGGAAGGAAAAGAAGAAGAGAGGGAAAAGGAAATAGCAAGATGGTGAACTAGGATAGTTAAGTGACAATAGAAAAGGAAATGTACCAACTTCAGAAGTAGTATTGGAAACGTCAATATGCCTGAGCTTAGGGAAAATACAGAAGAGAGACAAAAAGATAATGTCTCCAATCCAGAGAGGAGGAAAGAATCATCAACACTAAACAGGAAGAGAAGAAATGATGACAAAATGACTAACTTTACTGACTTTTCACTTTTCTAAGCACTTCTGTTTTTAGATTTTTCAGTTTTGTTTTTAAAAATATAGCAAATGTTTTTATGCATTCATCTGCTGATGGACACAGGCTGATGCATCTCTACTGTGAATAGTGATGCCATAAGCAGAGATGCACAGGTATCTTTGTAGTTGCTGGCTTATGTGCTTTGCATGTGAGCCAAGGTGGTACAGCTGGACCACACAGTAGTTCTATATTTAGTTTCTGGAAGTACTCTCACTTTGATTTCCATAGTGACCAATCTAATTTTCATTCCCACCAGCAGGGTTTCCTTCCTGCTCACTCCATTTCGCCAGCATTTTTGTTATTGTTATTCTTGTCACTATCTTCTTATTTTTTGGGTTATGAGCCCATCCTTTAACAACTGAGCCCATTATTAGTCTTTTTAATGATGGCCTTTCTGACTGGGCTAAATGGGAATCTCAATGTTGTTTTAGTTTTCATTTTCCTAGTGGCTAAGAATGTTCAACAGGATTTCATGTTTATTCGGCATTGTACTTGTCGTTTAAGAAATGCCTGTTTTATTAGTTCACTTTTTGATTAAATTATTGTGTGTGCTCATGTATATGTGTCAGTTCTCTCCTATTTTTGCGTGGGTTCTAGGATCAAATGAAAGTCACAAGCAAGTGCAAGTGTTTTTACCTATATTTGATCCCCAGAGCCCACAAAGTTGTCCTCTACCCCCATATACCCTATATCTAGGTTATGGCACATGTGTCCCACACACATGCAAACTCACACATCATATATATGTGTACACACACACACACACACACACACACACACACACACACACTAATAATGAGATAATTAAGGGAAGGGTTGGCAATGTACTCAGTTCCTAGAATTCTAGAATGCTTGCTCAGCATGCATTAAGCTTTGGGTTAAATCTCCAGTACTGTATAAACTGAAAACATTCTTGAAAAGTAGAAACAAATGGATCAGAAGTTCCAGGTCTCTTTTGGCTACACACTCAATGCAAGGCTAATGTAGGCTACACAAGATTCTTTCTTTTAAAATACGTATAAATAAATAAAAGTTCAAAGTTTCACTAGCACAAATAAAAGCACACTCCCAGGAAGAAAATCCATAAATACTGGATGAAATTAAACCCAACCACCAGTGAGATCTGTGCTATGGGATGGTTTAAACACCTTCTGAAGCAAGAAGTGGGTCTTGCCTCTCCTTTCTAATAAATGACTCTGCACAATGAATGTAAATTGCAGTTTTCTCTTGAACCACCAACATCTCCACAAGTATATCTTCAAAACCAAGTATTTTGTAAGCTCATATTAGGAAAAAATACCCAGAAACTTTCTAGCAACTATAGAACAGTTGGAAGCAAGAAAGTAAGAAAGGCTATCACAATATGCTTACTAAAACTGCTTTTCAGATTACAGCCATTTACATTTTTTCTGTTTAACTGAAAAAGTGTGTACTGGTTTTCAGCCTTGATACATGGCATTTATATGTAAATTATATATTATATTCACACATATACATTAGGGAAACTTTCCTGGATTTACTGCATTTGTTTCATTTGATCATACTAATCTGTTTCATTTCTATAGGAAATTGGTAACTTGAATGATGCTGTAAAATGTGTTTTGTGTTTATCTTCTTTGATGTGAAGGCTTTTCAGATCTGTGTATGCCACCTTCCCTTCAAGGTGTTAAAAGGTAATCATATATTGAAGAATAGCATTTGCTGTATGCATTTTGGAGTCTCACATTTGACATCTGAATTAAATGTACCCCAACTCTTCTTCCATACTTGAGAATTTATTATAATTAGAAAACCATCTGTAGGGAATTTCAGTAATAAATTTGTTTAATAGATCATCAATCATTGGTAATACATGGGTGTAAAAAAGCTGCACAAGGTCAGGCTCTGACCTAAGGCTCTGCCCTTCACAGGGCACTCAATACTGAACCAACCTGCTCTACCTTCATCTTTTTGTGGGCCTCAGTGAAGCAATGGAAATTCTCTTCCTCTAATACAAGTCAGGTAACATATTTCCTTTAAAAAAGGAAAAATATCCTTTTCCCAGAAAACACATAAAAATATAATAAAACATACATTTTTAATTTTTTTCTTACATTTAACTTAGTGTATGTTTGTGTGTAAGGGTCAGAAGACAACTTGTGGGAATCATTTCTCTCCTATCTTCAGTTAGGTTCCAGGGCTTGAACTCGGATTATCAGGCTCAATGAATCACCTTTAGCACTGATCCATGTTGCCACCCTAATTGACATGATTTTCTCTAGCATTACTAGATAGTAGTTGAACAGGTCACAAAAGACAGGTAAAGATAAGTCAAGGAAAGAAAGACTGAGTGGGAAGGGAGCTTACAAGTTGTCTGCCTGGTCACTCTGCTCTTTATAATCAAATAATAAAGAGAATGACATAAAGGGAAAGGAGAGGCAGCAGTGAGGTAGGAGAGTGAGAGAAAGGTATTTTATGTCCCAGACTCTAAAATTTTGTGGTCAGTTCTGCTTCTAGTTTGTTTGAAATTGTATTGGATATAAACCAATTGATCCCAGCCCACTCGAGAAAAGGGAGCGAGTCTCCCCATCTTAAAGATCATCAATGAATATATGCACATGTCTTATGCTAACACATGCTTTCATATTCTAACCCCCTGGATATTACTGTTACTTGTAAGTACCACATTGGCTCTCTCTTTCACCTTATTCCGTCTTCCACCCTGAATGATTTCAACTACTCCCAGGAGTTCTATTGACATATAATAGATGGATCTAAAATTATTTTTATCCTAGCCTCTCTCTGTGTGAGCCCATATTTAAATTTTCAACTGCCTATCATCCCTATCCAGAAGGCCATCCCAGCCTATCCAAAACTAATTTCTTATTTTCCTCTCCCCATGATCTCCATTGCACTCTTTGCTCTAAATCTTCAACCCTGTTATCCAAACACAAACTTGTTCTCAGCTCCTACCCGTCTCTCTTGCCTCTCATATCATTTGATACAAATTTATCGTGATCATTTATATGTCCTAAATAACTCAATTGAATCCCTTATCTCAATCATTACTATCTGTACAGGTTGTCATTCATCTCCTACTCTACAGCAGTAACATAAAAATTGATTTCACTGTCTAGTCTCTCACCATCCTAATTTATCTTTTGTCAGGTTTATCTTGGCTAAAATATGGATGTGAGCCCATACATCTCTATAAAAGCCTTGAAGGGCTCACTAATAACTTTATTTTAAAGCCCAAGCTCTTTAAGGTTATATATAAGGCCCTAAAAAAAAAAATCTATCTTAATGTGTTTTAGCTGCATCTCCTGTCATTGTCTCAACACTTCTTTAGCAAACCATTATCATTACCTGAAAAATACCATGTACTTTTACATACACATACATGGGCACATGCTATTTCTTCTACCTAAAGACCCAATACTCTCTGCTCTTAGAGTATTTATATAAACTGTTATATATAAGCATGCATATATATATATGCTTAGAGTATTTATATAACTGTTTCCATAGTTTGAACAGCCCCTTTTCTGAAAAGCTAACTTCCCTCGGTGAAAAGTTATTTCACTTCCTGCGCCGCATAGCAGTTTCAGACACTGATGGTATTTGTCTGACACTTGTATATTGTAAACGCTTTTAGGACTGTTTCAATTCCAAATATTCTATCTTACCCTCATAAGAAGATCAAAAAATGGCGGTGGAGATATAGTTTAGTGGTCACAAGTCCCTGATGCTTTTCCAGAAAATCAGAATGTGGTTCCCAGTACTCATATAGGTATCAGAATGTGTTCCCAGTTCACAGCTACCTGCATCTCTAGCCAGGGATTGCAAAGCCCTCTCTGGTCACTGCAAACAGACATATACACATATACAAATAAAAGAAAAAGTTAAAACAGAACATGAATAAATTTGTCAGGCCACGTTTTCTACTTTTTAATTCAGAAAATACAAGTGCCAGTAACACCACTGGTCCCTCCAGGAGGCAGAGATTAAGCTGTTTTGTTTGTTTGCTTGCTTGTTTGTTTTGTGAACCAGTATCATTATGGGGGAGGGGTAGTGTCATTTCAAACCTAGAGCACAAGTAAATAGTTTAGTAACATTAATACCTTTTACATATTGACCATTACCCATTTTTCACAATTCCTAAAACACTATTACACATCTTCATTCGATAATAAGCTGTAATCAAGAATACTGATTCAAAAGGAGCCTACAAATATGTGCACTAACATGGAGACTTTTATCCTCAAAAGCTCCTTCTATTGTGTGATTCTGTTGTGAGTTTGGAGCACTGAGTAATAATTATGCATCCCATGGTTACTAGAAAATTCTCCAGATGGGCCTGAGTATTCATATCGTCTTGCCACAGAGGTTTTTATTAAATTTAATCCCAATAACAAAACTAAGTATAAAATAAAATGTACTACCGCAGAGAAAATGGGGAAGGAATTCTCAGCTCTCAGGCATCGTTCATTTTTGATGTTTTGGTTGTGAACCTGGGTTTTAACAGCTGAGTCATCTCTCCAGCCCAGCAACATTCATTTTGTTGCTCTTTGGTTGGTCTGGTTTGGGTTTTTTGAGTTTTGTTGTTATTGTTGTTGTTGTTTTGAGACAGGGTCTCTCTATTTAGTCCTGGCTGTCCTGGAACTCACTACATAGACCAGGCTGGTCTCAAACTCACAGAGCTCTACCTACCTCTGCTTCCCAAGTGTTAGATTAAAGGAATGTGCCCCTATGCATGGCCACATCATTCATTTTTATAAATACATTCATTGAGCTCTAAGAGACAATGTGCACTTAGTGCTGTTAATGTAGAGGTAAACAAGACATCAAGGTCTTCCTTGGAATGGTCTAACTTGCTGCTTTCATCATATAATCTTCCATAAGAAAACTTCTTAGTTAGAAACAAGACTCACACTTATTTAATTTCTGTTTAAGAAGAAATATGCGCGGTTTTATGGAAAAACAAGAACGAAATCTAATCATTTATCCTAGACCATTCATAAACTCCAGAAAAGGATGAAAATCCTTATAGGGTTTAGGTTTGGCTTGTAAGACAGTATCTGTTGACATCTTTTAGAGGTAAAACTATAACTATAGAATGATCATCAATGTAATATAAACATCTTAAGTTTGTTGGTAAAATAAAATCTTCTGGTGAAACCATTCCTATATAGCTAGCTAGAAAACATTTAAGTAATAGGGTAACATTATCAAAGTCCTATAAGAGGGCTTACTTTGAAAGCACTACTGTTTGAAGAAATTGGAACAAGAAAAAGAAAGTAAAAGCCACCTTCTAACAACCCAAGCAAAAGATGCAGCCCTGAAATAAGGCTGTGAGATTGAAAGCAGACATCTATCTGAGTTGTACTGAAGAAGAGAGCAATGTGGCTCACGATAAACCACATGCTTATCATGCATGAGGCCTTCAATTCTACCCAGAATTGAGGAGGATGGTTATGATACAACTGGGTTTGGGAGGTTAAAGAAGTAACTCATTAAAGGTCCTAGTTATGGCACCCAGATAGAAGAGAAAGACTTGTTCTTTTCTTTTTTTTTCTTCTTTTTTTTTTGGCATATATGTAAGCCTATGAAAAGCTCTAAGGCATGAGACAGTAATGAGTGATATATGCAGATGGGACACAGGAAAAGTTGGCCTCAAATGGGGAATATCAACTAAAGAGGCAGAATCTAAAAATCATTTACTACTGTTAGGGAAAGTGCAGACTCCTTGCATTGAATTCAAGAGGACACGGGAAGCCATCAGAAAGCTATTACTAGGGAAAAGTCATGATTGATGGGGATCATGAAAAACGGTTTAAGCTTCAGTGAAGCAAAAAAATATTTGGAAACTGTGCATCCCGATTTCTTGACAAATGCCATAATAGCTATTATAATGGTAGCAAGAAGTATTTCAAATAGAAACAGATAAGTCATCCACTTAAGAAAATTTTATGTCAGTGTAGGTTGCAGTGAAGGGTTGCAGTACAGAAACTCAAAGTGACAAACTAAAAGAAATTTTACACGCTCTGCCAAAGCACTGGCAAGTCTTTTGTCATACTTTACTTTGGGGGGAAAGTGTCTTCAAGGAGACTTCCTGAATGTTAGAGTATTTTGAAGCATTAAATATTTAAATAAAAATACTTCCTAATAGGTAGCACCTCAACTCATGAGATGAATCAGCAACTTGTCAGTTATATTATGACTCAGCATGGTCAGTTATATTAGTCTTATATTTATCAAAAGAATTGGAATAAAAATAGCCTCTGCTCACCAGAACAGCAGTATTTATACTGTAGTTCTATCCCTTACTTCAGTAAAGTTTTCATAACAGAGTGATGCATACTTAGCACTTAAACAATATGGAGGCTGTAAAAGATGAACAGTAAGGTACCATGTAGCCTAGGCTGGTCTTGAACTCACTGTAGCCATAGATGACCTTAAACTCTGATTCTTCTGTCTAAACTCTGATTCTTCTGTCTCCACTTCCCAAGTGCTCGGATTACAGGCATGTACCACCATGCCTGGTTTGTGTCATACTGGAGACTAAACCAAAAGCTTTGGGCATGCTAGACAACCACTCTATCAGCTGAGATACAACCCCATTCCTGTGTTTGCTTTCTGCCAAGGCCTCTCCTTGGCTCAAATAGCCACCTTCTAGCTGTATCTTCAGGTGATCTTTCTTGCTTTTGTACACAAACCCTAGTGGCAATTTGTATCCATAGATCCTTTGTTACACCAAGGCCTGGTGACACAAATCTGTAACTCCAGCTACTTGGGAGGCTCAAGAGGGAGGATGGCAAATTCAAAGCCAGAGAGTTCATGGTCAACATGAACAACTTAGGGAGACCCTGTCTCAAAAAAATTTTTTAAACTCAAATTTTCTTATTTTATAAGGACTCCATTCAGATTGAATTAAGGTTTACCCTAAAAGTGTCATTGATCACAGGGTCTACCTTTAGACTGACATAAGCCTTAGCTGGAAACCAAGAGCAGCACAAGATAATCAGCTACGATTTTGAGACTCTAGATTGTTTACAACTTTCCCATATTTATATTATAATGATTGCCAATAAAAATCCTCAAAAGTTAAATGAATCACTAAAAAGGAAGGAATTAAGATAACTACATTCTACTCTTACAGGAAGTCTTAAAGCGATGAACCTCTGAAGAAATAAATAATACAGAAAGTAAACTAACACAGTGTTCCACAAAAGCCCCTGTTGGCTTGGATGGCACTCCTGAGGGGTGGAACACATAATGGGTGAAGGAAGGGAAGTCAGGTCATTGGGGTAAGGTTTTGAAAGGAATATTGGTAACCCTGCCCTTAAGTGTCTCTTTGCTTCTGTTGCCACCAGGTGAACAAGCTTCATCCAGTGTCCACTCCCCCATACTAGGAATTGTGTCACTACCTGACCAAAGCAGCAATTTTCTCAAGAAAATTATTGAAAAATTAATAACTCTCTTCTCCGGAAGGATGATTCTTCGGCTACCTAACACCACTTTACTTTAAGGTAAAACAGTAATCATGCAAAAGAACAACTATTCACTGTGTATTTTTTTAAGTTAGTATTTTGGTTGTAAAAATATTATTAGACTCATTTACTTACCAAGGACAAGCCATACTTTTGAACTAAACTGCAACAGAAACATAAGCCTTTAAGCAAGATGGCCCAGGCTGAAATCCTTATCTCAGACCTTAAATTTAGGCACCTTTCCTTGTGTTTCACCTTAGAAAAAGCGCTAATAGTTAACCATTCGTACCTCAGTGTAGCTATGATGAGTGAAATCGTGTGTGCAATGTGTCAAGTCGTTATAGAATTTACCAAGCACTTAAACTAAGTTTAAACTGGACTTAACCCATAAAACGGTGAGTTTCAGGAATCATTAAGGCACTCCCCTGGAACCTAAAATTAATATAGGACTTCAAAAGAGAGAAAGGGCTTCATTCAATAGGACTCCACTTTTGACGATCTCCAAACGAAATTTCATTTCTCCATATTTTCAGTGAAGGTGGTGCATTCCGACCCCGCCCCTCCCAGGGACAAGCTGAGAATTGCTGCAGCTGCTCCGTGATCACCCAGGATGGTACTATCTAGTACTAACTAGCTCTAGAACTATCTAGTTCGGGAGTCCTTACAAGTGAGGAGACTCGACTACACTCGCCGTGCCGGAGAAGGAGGGAGCAGAGCGAGTACCAAACCCCACTCACCGAAGCATCACGTGCTCCGCGTGTTCCCGTTCCCACGTCTCATCCACGCCCCCTCCTGGCCAGCGCAGCCTGAGCGCACGCGCAGCTCCACTTCCGGGCGCCTCTCCTCGCGCCCCACAATGCCGTGCGGCGCCGTCTGTCGCAAAGGCCGCATCCGGGCGGCGAATGAGCGAGTCGCTTTCCGTGCGCTGCGGCGGCGGCTCCGTCTTCCTGCTCCCGCCGTGCTGCCGGACGCCCCGACGGTAGCCATCTGCGCCGCAGTCTGCCCGGCGCCCCCGCCTCCGCGATGCCCCCCAAGAAACAGGCTCAGGCCGGGGGCAGCAAGAAGGCGGAGCAGAAGAAGAAGGAGAAGATCATCGAGGTGCGTACCCTCCCCCTCCGCGCGGGACCCGGGCTCGCCCGGCTACTGAGCGCTGCTCGGGGGCCACGTGTCGGCGCCCGGCGAGTGGGTCCCGGCCCGGGTGGCGCTCTCCACCCCTCATCGCAACCTTGAGGCGGCAGCGCCCGGGCGCTCGCCGCGTCTCCACCCACGCGCCCGCCGCGCCCACTCGGCCGCCCTGTGACCCCCCGGCCCGGCCTTCCTCTGCTTTCGAGTTGGAGCCGTTCCTAGAGTTGTGCCTGAAGAAACAGGCTGAGCGTCATTCTGGAAGGCCTTTCCTGACAGACCTTATGCCTCTTGTTGTTTTGGGTTTTGTTTTTTGTTTTTCTCCCCAATCAGCAGGCACTGAGACGTAGCACTGTTAATTAAAAAAAAAAAAAAAAAAAACCTTGGGTTTTTTTTGGCCCATCTGGGAACTTCGTTGTCAAGAACCGAGATGTCTTGAAAAGTGTAGCCCAGTAGTCTTGTTAATGCTCTGCTCATAAAATAGTCTGAATTAAATGTGTAGGCTGTGTCACTCCTGTGTTGAGTACGATGCTCCCAGTTTACCTGCACACACAAGACACGCGAGTGTCTTTTAATGCATTGAAAACCTGTAGGCCTTCAGTGAGCGAGGCAAGATATTGGTGTGCTTAAATGTTCCTCAGCATGCTTACAACGATTGTATAAGTGAGTTTCCTTAAGATAGTGTTAAAGGTTCCTGACGATCCAGTTACTACACGACACACAACTCACTGATAAAGAAAATTTTACTTGAGTCAAAAATTAAGAAAAAGGAAAAAAAAAAAAGACTGGCTACAGAGATAGCCAGGGACATAGTCTCAGAACTAAGTTCAGGACTCTGACACTGGGTTGGGATATTTTAGGGGTGTTTTAAGCTAAAATGTAAACAAAACCCGAAGTCCTTCATATTTTTAGTCCACCATTAACAAAGAACATCCTGACCCCGGGACATAAGGATCAATCACAGTCTATCAATTTACAGAAAACATCCTGTGTTAAGAATTACACCACCTTATCAGGAAAGCCAACAAAAGAGGAGGGTTAAGAGTCCCAGGTAGCTTGACCCTGGGGAGTCTGAGCTTTCCTCCTGTGAAAATCTGGCCTTAGCTTGTCCTGGATTTTCTTTTGGGTCCATTTCAATCCTCCCTCTCAGCTGTTACCTAAGTCAGATCTATGACTCTGTAGATCAGTTTAATGGTACCCACATGGGAATTTATATTTATATAAATTTTTATATTCAGTTAAACCATAATATAAGGGCTGACAGTAATTAAAGCTATACAATAACTTTGTTTTGTATAAAGAAGATTGAGTATCTTACCACATTGTAGAACTATTTTAGCTAATGAACTTACCTATTGATAGATCTGGGTGTATCTGGCCTTAAAAGGTAACTTTTTTCTCCTGTACTACTCCACCTCATATTTAAAAATAAATGTTACCTCATAGATTTGGGGTTTAGTGGGGAAAAGTTGTGACTGTTTTGTGGCATAACATCTGAATAAAAAATAGTCTTTTATAAGTTCATTCTTACCAAAATACTAGAATGAGTGTTTTGGTGTTTTGAAATGAGATTTTTGCTTATGATTGTTTTTCAACACTTGATTGTTACAACCTTGAAAGATAGCCATGAGAATCCTCAGGGTTCCCTTGTACAAGTCTAATGAGAACTTGTATTGTTCTATACAAGATACAAATATTTGTATTTGTTCTATACAAGATAGTGTATATTGTTAAAGTTGGCTGATTTAATTTAAACAAAACTAATATGAAGACATCCAATAAACCTATTGTAGTTCTGAAGTAGAACTTCCATAACTAAACATTTGAAAGCAAAATAGTTGTCACCTTTACATCTGAAAAAAAATCAGTATCGGGGTGACTTAAATAAATCTCTGGAAATAGTAATCTGATGGCAATTGAATACTATTCCAACAAAGGGCATTCAGAGCAATCATTTTACTTAAAAACTACTGAGATTAAACTAACATAACAGACCACAAGACAGTAAAACTTCCTTACAAAAATAAATGTTACATAATAACTTAAAATATACTTCATGCAATATAGAGCTTTAACTGCTATTAATTATTAAGACTAAAGATTTTTGTTTTTGGTTGGTTGGTTGGTTTGGTTTGGTTTGGTTTGGTTTTTTTCAAGTCAGGATTTCTCTGTTCTAACTTCTGGCTGTCCTTGAACTCACTCTATAGACCAGGCTGGCTTCAAACTCAGAGACCCACCTGCCTCTGCCTCCTGAGTGCTGGGTTTTAAAGGCATGCTCCACCACTGCGCAGCAGAGGTATTTTTTAAGAAAAAATAGAACACTGGAACACTTGAAACACTGTCAGTGTTGACTTTCTTCTGCTTCATTTTTTTTCTTAAACATATTGCAGGAGCAGAAGCTGGCCTATAAAGGGAGCAGGATTGCTTAAGGGTCAGAAGAAAAAAGAGGTCAGAGTTGTAAGTTAAGTCTGGAATTAGGTGTGTAGAGACTCAGAAAGCAGTCAGTTCTTTTTTAACAGCCTCTTTTGTACTCCTTTTCATTCAGCTTCTGAATTCATCTACTGAAACATACTCTTCTTTCCCAGTAGCTAACTTTGAAACCTTACTCTCCTAGTTTTATTTTGTAGTTTGGGATTCACTGCAACCTCCTTTTCCTACCTAATACTTCCCACTCCCAAATCCATGCTAACTTTTAGGTAAGGGTTTGTCCCAAGTTCAGGAAAAGGCTTTATTGAAATAGTTTGGATTGTAAACTATTCTACTTTTAAGATATACTGGTGTTATTTCAAAATGTGCTGTTTAGATGCTATAGTTTAGAAGCTAACTGAAGCTATACTTCAGATAAAGTGCTTGCCTAGTACACATGGAAGCCCTGGGTTACTCTATAGTACCACAGAAACTGGGCACAGTGCTATGTTTCTGTAATTCCAGCACTTTAGAGATAGAAGCAAGATCAGAGGTTCAAAGGACATCCTCAGCTACATACCCAGTTTAAGGCCAGCTTCGTGGTAAACCACTCATCTATAACTTAACCAGAACTCTGAAAAACAGTTTTTCATGGTGGAAAGAGTAAGGACATAGATCAAATACATTTTAGTTTAAATATGTCATTTAATAGTTAGGAGGTATTGAGGTAGACATCATTTCTCGGTATTTTGAAGACAAGGGAAAAGCCATATATACATGATACATAACTCCTTTATTTGTCTGAGAGATAAGTATTAGTACCCATGATACAGTTGAGATAACAGGCACAAAAATTAAATAACTTACCCGAGGTTACTAAACTGGCAAGCAGGAAACCAGGATTTAAACCTAGAAAGTCAGGCTCCCAAGTCCTTGCTGTCAGCCACTTTTTATAGTGCCTCACTGTTGTCTTTTAATTCAGAAAGTTAAGGTTAGAGTCACTTTGCCATAGCAGTTATCCAGCTCAGTTTAACTCCAGATTGTGTGTGTGTGTGTGCGCGCGCGCATGCACACGCGCATCCACACTCACAACACGTACATGGGATTTTTGGAGGCTGGTTTTTGTTTTTTGGGTTTTCAAAGTTTGTACAATGCTTCTATGTCAGAGTTTCTACACTTACAGTAAGAGGTATTTTAGGACTGTGAAGAAGATTCAATAGAGTATATATAACGTTTTTATATACATGTTTGTGTTCAAGATTATACTTGGTAAATGAGTGCCCTTTCTGTAGAAAAAGCCCTTGTCCAAGAATAAATTTATATATATATGTGTGTGTATATATATGTATATACACACACATACATGCACACATATATACATATACATATTCTCTCTAATTAGAGACTTCTAAAGTATTCATTAAACTGGTTAATTACGTCCTTAAACAGTACTATTAAACCTGGAAGCTTGCTGGTTTTTGTTTTGTTTTTCCTTTTCATATCTGTCAGATCTGGAATTAATACCGCTCCTAGAAACTGCTGTTATTTATGGTTTACTGCTTCTCTGTACTTGCATATAGAACATATAATGCTGATGCACTTTGGTCTTGATGTTTTACCTGGAGTTTCCTTTCCCACTTATGATAGCTCATTACTGTACAAAGGAGGTAGGCCATGTCATACTTAGTTGCAGCTGTGTAGTCATCTCTCCCATCTAGCAAATGACCCTTGACCATCTTCCTTTGGAATTGGCTGGAATATTGAACTTTGTACAAAAACAGGAAACGTCCATTCATAAAAAGCTTAACAGTGACAATTTCAGCTTGTGCTTTCATCTTCATATGCATATGCTATGGAATATGCATGTATAATTTTGTAATACTGTATTGAGAGATTAAAATATGAGGTAGACATTTAGATAAGTAAAGCAAAGTTTAAGTATACAATAATGAATAAAGCAGTATTTACAAATGAGAAGTAACCTTTTAGATCAAAACACTTTGAGCTTTTTACTGTTCAGAACATTGAAAGACTATTGAGTTTAAGATGTAAGCTATAAACATGTTGTGTTGCATGATTTCAGATTGTTCTTGATAGTATTTGTTATTTTGGACTAAATGCTTCTCAGAGGATCTCAAGTTTCATTCAAAATACTTTCTTTGCCTTCTGTAAAATCACTCATAAGCAAGAGAATGAGAAGGGAAAATGCAAATTCTGTTTTGAGATTTGGGGCCATCTGTAATGTTGAGCTTCTACACATGAAGGTTGGCAGCTCCTGGATGAGTTGGCTATAGCGCAAAAAAAGAGAGGCTGAAAACTGGATTAAAGGTGTTAGAATAGCTAATAATTAATTCCCACTACTACTACTACTCAGTAAGTGATTCCACCACAACAAACAGTGTTTACTAGGTAGAGGGACAGAGTGGTATGCTCTTATCAAACTCTACGCACAGAAGCTATGGGAAAAGTGGTTAAAATGTGAGGCTGATGTCATTCAGCAATTTTTGATATTCTAATTTGTGTTAATCCAAACTCTGCTGTCTTCACATTGCCCTCTCAGTGTGATCTCATTTGAACGTTATATCCACAAAGACTTGTTTTGATATAAAGTCACATTTAAAATGTGGTGGATAGAAGTTTTCAAGGGTATCATTCAACTCATATAGCCCCAAAACCATATGTACACATCCTTACATATATAAGATACTTCCTAAAGGCTTTTGTTCAGTATACTTATAAATAGGAAGTAGAGAGCCAAGGATCACCATAAGTGCTGATCACAAAATGAGAACCTCCATAAAATAGGAAACCTCTGATAAACTAATAAAATCTTAAATTTAACTGAAATACTGCTTTCCTGTTAAATTTGTGTTATTGTCCTAGGAAAAGAGTTAAGAATATTCTTCACAAAGCATTTTCCCCAATTTGTTTGATTGTTGGCCTACTTGTACCGTATAACAACTCCACGGGTCCCAAAGAACTGATAATCTGAAACATGCCGTGGAAGAAAATAGCATAGTAAGATTTAATGGTGATAGTGAAAGTTTTAGAAAACTATTGGTATGAAATTGTGAATAGACCTACTTGATATTTTGGATGACAAATATGTTCATACTCATTATGTTGGCTGGTTTTTATGTCAGCTTGACACAGGCCATAGTTATAGTTATTTTGGAAGCAGGAACCTCAATTGAGAAAGTGCCCTTGCTAAATTGGCCTTTAGGCAAACCTGTGGGCATTTTCTTGATTGATGATTGATATGTGAGGGCCCAACTCTCTGTGGGTGGTGCCACCTCTAGCCCAAGGAGCTATAAGAAATTAGGTTGAGCAGGATATGAGGAGCAACCCAGTAGGCAACACTCCTCCATGTTCTCTGAATCAGTTCCTATCTCCAGAATAATGGACTACAAACCATAAGATAAATCCTTTCCTCCTCAACCATTTGGTCACAGTGTCTTAATAGAGCAATTGGAGCAATTTTTGCCTGGCGTTGTAATGTTTTATATATTTTTATAGCATAAAGAATATTATTTTCTGAGGCTAGAGAGATAGCTAAACATTTAAGAGCACTTCGAGGTTTATTTCCCAACATCCACATGGCAGCTCACAACCAATCACCTATATAACTCCAGTTCCAGGGCATCTTGGCACCCTTTTCTGTCCACGGGCACTATCCACATGTGGCGCCAAGACTTACATGCAGGCAAAACACACATATACTTAAAATAAATCTTATTTTTAAAAAAAGACTTTTTCCTATCAATAAATATGTGATTTTTTACACATTGAAAAGGTAGTAATAATAATTTACCAAGATATTTCTATGTTCTTTCTCATTTAGGACAAAACTTTCGGTCTAAAGAATAAGAAAGGAGCAAAGCAACAGAAGTTTATTAAGGCTGTCACTCATCAAGTGAAATTTGGTCAACAGAATCCACGTCAGGTAAATAAATTACTGTATTTCTGATGGATGTAATACAATATAGAATCACATATTACTTGATATTATAATTACATTGCGAAGTAATATTATCCTACGCTCTAAACTTCTTGCATTTTATCCTTTTTTTTAGTCTTGTCCAGCAGTGCCTCTCAGCCATTTCTCCAAGCTGTGTTGGTATAACTCAGTTTTTATAATTGCATACTATTCCATAGTCACGTGTATTACTTTATTTCATTGTTCAGAAATGATCCCTTTGTTTACAGTTTTTGACACTTAGAATACTTCCACAAGAAATGGCATTGTACGTAATGTCATTAAATGTGCTTAAGCTTTTATTACCCGTAGATAAATCATCTACAGACTTTCTGTCTCTACATTAAAGAAAATGAACTTAAAATTCTTTTTACTTTACCAGTTTTTTTGAGAGAGGGTGTCTCTGTTGTAACACTGGCTGTCTTGGAACTCACAACTCACTCTGTAGACCAGGCTTGCCTCCACCTCCTCAGTGCTGGGATTAAAAACATGCATCACCACCCCCAGCTTATTTTAGTTTGTGTGTATGGGTTTACGTACCATAGTGCTTTGTAGGGCGCCAATCCAACACAATGCTAAGATGGCATCGGCTTCCGGACAGCTTAGTAGTAAACAACAGCTTTGCGCATGCGCTACAGTTGAGAACAGCTTGGCTCTTGGTAACACACCCGTAACAAACCCGCAAAAGCAGATATGCAAATGAGGTGTTGCAGAGGTAGCCTATCATTAGGAACCACGATTCCTGCAGTATATATAAGCAGCTTGCTCCTGGGGCTTGGGGTCCTCCCGCATCATGATGAAGTGCTCCTCACAATAAAGGTGTTGAGAAGAATCCGGTTGTGGCGTCTTACTTGCTGGTCAAGACGGGCGGGACAGTGCTTGTCTGGACCTCAGGAGAATTTTGTGAGAGTTGGTTTTCTATTTCCACTGTGTATATACCAATAATTGAACTGAGTTCTGCAGGATTGGTACCAAATGCCTTTACTCATTGAGCCATCTCTCTGACCCTGAATTTAATAATTTCAATATGTTTGTCTGAACAAATTCTGTGAGTTAATATTTCACATTTTCATGTCCTTTATGTACTAGATACTAAGGTTTCTTAGTGTTCCCCAGATAAATTTAAAGTACCATTTCATTGTTTTCCTCACTGGTAAAGTGAGTCTCCTCATATGTTTGTTAGCTAAGTCTATGTGTCTGTGACTTGTCTGTCCTACCCAACTACTCAAAAATATTGGTTGCCTTTTTTTTACAAATTTGTAAGAAATACTTTTGGCAGCATTGCAGATGATTTGTTTCATTTCTGTTTTGCTGTACAGTAATTTCAGGAGGTTCCTTCCTCCCATAATTTACAGTTTTTATATTGTCAGATGAGTGGTAAACACATCTCACTTTCCACTGGATTGTTATGCATGATTTTCTTAGTTTCTTAGGTTTAGTTTTGTTTTGTCTTTATCTGGTTGTTTCATCTTCACAGTCTGGCTTGTGAAATATTTTATGTATCTGTAAGATCATCTTTAAAGATGAATAGCTATTTGGTCCAGCATCATATTACCACTGAATTGGACTATTACTGCTGATATATTAGGATCTGTTTCTGGATTCTCTCTTATGCTCTTTTTATCATTGCTTCTTCTTAGATAATTGTTCTTACATAAAAATTGGTAACTTGTTCAAAAACTTTAGTCCTATTTTCATCAGATTCATTAAACCTTTCACCCCATAAAATTTTACAGATACGATTTTTATTTTTTTTATATTTTCTTTTTTAATGTCTCTCTTCCCTAATTCTTGACACTTTTGAACATAGAAAAGAAATTCTCAAGTATGTTTTCAACTACAGTTTTTAAGTCTTAAGTATATCAGCATAATATATCTGAGATTACTAATCTCTATCTAAAACTCATCTCTCTTCTTCATACTGTCTCCAAATCAGTGTCTTTTTTCCTTTTCACAACTTCATTCTAGAGCCAAGGAATAGTGCTCTTTCAAAGTGCTAACTTTACCTTATTTAAAAATGTCTGGAAGTTCAAAAATGTTTTGTAGCTGGGCAGTGGTGGTGCACACCTTTAATCCCAGTCCTTGGGTGTCAGAGGTAGACGGATCTCTGAGTTTAAGGCCAGCCTGGTTTACAGAGTAAGTTCAGGACAGCCAGAGTTACAACAGAGAAACGCTGTCTCAAAAACACTTTTGTTTCCTTTTTTTAAAAGAAAAGGTACATAGTTGTTAGTGTAATTAGATCTAATAAGAGTCATGTGTGTGCTGAACAGGTACAGAGTCTTTAAAACTATAGTCCCCTAAGCAGTGCAGTGTGATGATTATGTAGCCTGCATTGCAGGCCATATAAATTATTATAAGTAATATTCAAGGTAATTGAGCTACCATGGATTTAGGTGTCTGCAGGAGTCCTAGAATCACTACCCTCAGGTACCAAGGAATAACTATACTAAGCCTTGAAGACAGATAGATTTGAGCTGAATCCTATCTTTTTTGTTTCATGATTTTAAATTGATCATAAATACTAGTTTTTATTCTACAGTAGAACGGCAATTGTAGGATTCCCCTGGTGGTTGAAGATAGCTCCTTGTTTAATACTATTCCCTCTTCCTCTGACATCTTCCTGGTAGTTTGAGTGGTTATTTCAGATTTAATAGACCTAGAAATGTTATAAAATTCATAGAACTACTTAAGTATGTCACTGCATTCAGCTTTATATTTTTGATACCTTTTTGGTAGTTGGTCTAGCATTGAACATAGTATCTAATTACTCTGTGTTACTTTGAAACAGAGCAGCAATCCTGTTTGTAGACCCGGATCTGAGGTTCTACTCTGGATTATGTGTTGTGGAAAATGGCCCTACTCATTTCCCAGACACCTCTCCCAGAGGGTTTGGCCATCCAGATTTCTGTACCATAGGTCCCCATAATAACTCTATCAGCATGTAAATGTTCCTTCCTCATGCCCATCACCATGGAAAATATGTTTTGCCGTCAATTTAACTAAGAGCCTAAGGGAAGTATGCTACGGATACAGGGCAGAGCGTCTACTATACCACTTCCTCTCTATCACTTTCTACCCTCTAATACATACATAGCTATGGGGACTGACTGCATTGTCACTGTATTGCTGCTAATAAGCTTTGTTGAGCATTTTAAATTTGAACCTGACAGGCCAGAAGATAAGTTTGTCAACTAGAAAGACAGCTATTGATTTAACATTTGTTGATCTCTGTCTTCTTGCCGTGGCCTCCTGAGTACTAACTGGCCTGTGCCACCATGTCCCAATTGATTTCTAACTATAAATATTCCAAGTGGTTTATGGGTCTCCAATATATTCTTCTAGATGCTACATATGAAATGAGCATAATCAGCAATGGCTACTTTTATTTTTTTTTAAAAAAGAAATAATTTTTTGTTATTAAAACACTTCTACTGTGGAGTTGGAGTCAGAACTTGGGCTGACCTAATTGTAACATTTGTTCATTCTTCTCCCATGTTTGTTTGTCATTGTTGTTTTTCCTTTTTGGACACTTTTTCCTCTTATTGATTTATTTTTCTTACTGCTGTTTCTTGAGGTTCTTTAACAGATTAGGTTCTGTTTTATTTCAAGACTAGACCCTGTCTAGTTGCAATGGAGGCAGTATTGTGGTCCAGTGCAGCTGCCTTTGAGCAGCTCCACCCAGATGCTCTGTAAGCATTTCATGCTTATATGTCCAAAACTGAGCTCATCTCCACCTCCTGCCCTGAAACCTGTTCCTCCTGTATTCCCTGTCTTTTTCAGCAACATTCATTGTGTATATGCTAATAATCTTGGGCTCCTCTTTCTCTGTTATGGCCAGAATCCTTTAGTTCTGCTTCCTAAAAGGTTCTCTTTTCTTCTCATTCTTACACTAATACCTGTTTGAAACACTAGTGCTTTCCTACCTACAGTTGCAGGAGAATCTTTTGTCTTCTTGGATTCCTAGTCTATCCTCCTCAAAGTTATCATGCTGATCTTTATAAAATGAAACCTGATCCGGTTCCTTGTTTTAAACCACTAAGTTATAGTCTGTCACCTACTGATAAAGTCCAAACTTATCATTGATGTTTCTCATACCTTGGTCTTCTCTGGTCCTTTGGTTTACAGTGGCACGTTTGTTGTACATTCCTTTCTTGTTCATCAGAAGAAATCCTCTGTAAAGTTATCAGCTCAATCTAATTTTCTAAGTATGTAGACACTCTTTGTTTTCCGAGTACTATGTATATTGTACTATAGTTGTATGTCTGTCTTCCCACAATAAACTGAGCTTCTTTAAATAAGCATCTTGTTTTCTGTCTTCTGTTTTTGTTTTTGTTTTGTTTTGTCTTGTTTTTTTTTTTTCCAAGATAGGGTTTCTCTGTATAACAGCCTGTCAGTCCTAGAACTCGTTTTTGTAGACTAGGCTGGCCTGAAGATCCACCTGCCTCTGCTTCCCAAAGGCTGAGATTAAAGGTGTGTGCCACTACCACCCAGCACACATTCTGTCTTCTAATATAGGATCTGAGGCATAAATGTTTAGAGGAATACATTAATCGTGTTAGGTATGTAAAACATGTACCTAAAACTATGGATGTGTATTGTATCTTCTGTTATCTCCTACACTGATGAAACTAATGTTTTTCAACAAGGGCACTGTAGTTAGTGATGGCTGCTAACCATTATTGTGTCACTGTACATGTCGAGATATTCTCATCTTGTGTCAATGCATTCATAAATTTCTGGAGAATAGATTGTTTTCATTGGAAAAAATACTTCAATTGAGAACCATTTGCTAAATGCTTGGATTAAGTGCTTATAAATGCTTGTTACCGTCAACTTTTTTTAACCATGAGTTTTTAATGTGCCTATTTATAGGACAAAAAAATTTGTTATGAGGTTTATCAATTTTAATAGTTTAGTCACAATACTTAATGTGTAAGCCACTTAATGTAAAGACTGCATACATATAAATATGCAGTTGTCTGCTATGTTAGTAATTACTGTATAGTGAAAACAGTTTTGTAAGCAATCAGATTTACATTTTTAACTTGGAAATGTAGGTAGCACAAAGTGAAGCTGAAAAGAAATTGAAGAAAGATGACAAGAAGAAAGAACTACAAGAACTGAATGAGTTGTTCAAACCTGTAGTTGCTGCACAAAAAATAAGTAAAGGTAAATTTAAATATCAGAAGTGCTATTTTTATCAAATACAGTTCGTGTTTCAAATGATTTGTGGGAGCTGGAGTAATAGCTCTTTCTCTTAGAGAAGATCTGGTCTCAATTCCCAGCACCCACAGCAGCTGGATCACAGTCATTTATAACTCCAATTCCAAGGGATCCAACACCCTTATTCCAGACACACAGGTGATAAACATACATGCATGCATGCAGGCAAGCATTCACATATATAAAATAAATAAAAATATTTTAATTATATTTGATTTGTGCCTGGTGTGGTGATACATGCCTTTAGTCTCAGCACTTGGGAGGTAGAGGCAGGCAGATCTGTATGAGTTCAAGGCCAGCCAAAGCTAAACAGCAAGACCTTGAAAAAATAAAAGCAATTTGATTGTTCTTTGTATTTTGATGAGGGGCAGTCTTTAGGACCCAAGACAAAGCTATGGTTTCATAAATTTTAAGTCACATACATCTTTGGGGCAGTATTCTTCCATTTATTTTTTCTTTACCTCCTGTTCTCACTGACTCCACAGCCAAGGAGTAACCTATGTATTTGGTTTTCCACTTCTGCCACTTAATTTGGTAAGAATTAAATAATACAAAATGCTATGGAAAGAACTTCAAAGAAATAACTAACCAAACACTTGTGATATTGTCTCTCACATTAGTAAATGAAAAACAGTAAGTTAAACAAAAATAATGATATCCCAAATACAAATTACACCTTATCTCACAGCCTGTAATAAAGATTTTTTATTTAAGGGGGAGGGGAGGGGATACAAACCAAGGAGATTTTATTGAGAACAGTAACAACCAACCCTGCGGCAGGAAGGATTTTTCATTCAAAAAATGAGTTGCCTGCCTGTAATATAGATATTATTCCATTTGATAAAGGTGCAGATCCCAAATCTGTGGTATGTGCATTCTTCAAACAAGGACAGTGTACTAAAGGTGATAAATGTAAGTTCTCTCATGACCTCACTTTGGAGAGAAAATGTGAAAAACGAAGTGTTTACATTGATGCAAGAGATGAAGAACTTGAAAAAGGTATTTTTTCTTAACTTTCTCAAAGTTTAAAAATAAATCCTTTTTTTTTTTTGTTTCTTAATACTTATTACTTAGTAATAATGTTTAGTATTGTTTGTAAAGAACAGATGGGGTTTTACACAAAGTTTAAATAATTGATGCTTAGAATACATTGATGTAATATGGATTTATCAGTCTTCCCTCCCTGCTACCATCTCATTTATGTAAATTGCTTTGGGAGCTTGGGTGAATAATTGACAGTACTGTTTATGCTTGCCATTGCTGCTTCGGAGAAAATTGTTACATTATTAATATTACAGTGGAGTATACCTATCTGTTCAGAGGCCTATATTGTAGGAGCAGGAGATAAAAATTGTTTTTTCTTTTTATTTAGATACTATGGATAATTGGGATGAGAAAAAGCTGGAAGAAGTAGTAAACAAGAAGCACGGTGAGGCGGAAAAGAAAAAACCAAAAACTCAAATAGTATGTCCTTTTCTTGAATTGAGTTGCTGTGTAGCATTTATTATTAGGGAGCATTATGTGACAAGGCTTTGCTGTTCTTGAATGGATTGTTGAGTATTAGGAAATTGCATTTCACCAACATAAGTTATAAAATACATCAGGCTTTAATTTTAAATTTACAAATTGTTTTTTTAATTAGACTTTTTTATTAAAGTTGGTCTAAAAACTGAGTGAAAAAATGCGGTTTTCTGGAGTGATTGCTCTTCCTCAACTATGAGTGAGGATAGCTGGACATGGTAGTATATACCTTTAATGCCAAATAGAGAGATTACAAATTTGATGCCAGCCCAGGCTACATATATATACTCTGTCTCAAAAAAAACAAAAAACAGATGAATAAAATACATACTTAGATGAGAATCTTCTTTCTTGTGAATAGTGCTAGAAGTAGGCCTATTAAGCCAATTCACTTAATGAATTGTTGGGTTTTAATACTATGGAAGTTTTTTTTTTAATTACTGGGGCAAAAATTACATATTTTTGTATATGAATTTTAAAAGATGTTTTTTGGTAGGTAGTAGCTCTAATATTCTGGAAAATCTGCCTCTAAAAATTCAGATTATTCCTCAGCTTTTGTGCTCACAGCCATATATCTACCTTTAATACATGTCCGGTGAGATCCTGCTTTGCTAGAAGACAAATAAATTTTAGTTCATAAACACTTCTTGCATTTTTAAGGGAATGGATACTGGTGCTTTTTCTTTACCTGGGAATATTATTGCCTGTTGTTTTAGCACAATAGCTCCTTGTACCCATTTGTGCTTGAAGAATCACTATTCTTTGTATTGTGTTCCTTTTGAACCTTGTACTCTTATGACTTGTATACAAAGTTGCCCATTTAGTCAAGTAATCCAAATAGGGCTTATGTCATTATTGCATGGGATTTGTGTTTTTGTTTGTTTTCCATGCAATGCATGGGATTAGACCTTGAGCTGGATTTATTTTTAAAAATCAGAATTTTGGATTATGTTTACAAAAGAAACTAACTGTAAATTATTACATCCAGAGTAGAGGCTTGGGGGATTTTGCCATTGTACTATATGGTTTGGTTTTAATTATGTATAGTATTAGTGTCTGCAAGTCAGAGCTCCTGGTGCTAGAGTTGTAGGCAGTTATAAGCCTCCTGATGTTAACCACTGAGCCATCTTTCTAGCCCCTGGTTTGGTTTTTTTAGGATAGGGTAACCCAGGCTGGCTACAAACTCTTCAACAGTTCTTGCCCCAGCTTCCTTAGGGCTGGAATTGAAAAGGTATGAGCCACTAGGCCTGGCTTTTATTTGAAGTATTTTCAAACGTTTATGTATATGCATGCTTTTTACATTAGTGGTTAGCCTCAGGATGTGAGTACTGTTGCTTGTTCAATATACTCAAAGTGAGATGAATTTACACTGCAACACCACTTCTGAATAATATTGTCTCTATAGGTGTGCAGACATTTCCTTGAAGCTATTGAAAATAACAAGTATGGCTGGTTTTGGGTGTGTCCTGGAGGTGGGGACAATTGCATGTATCGCCATGCACTTCCTCCTGGATTTGTGCTGAAAAAAGACAAAAAGAAAGAAGAAAAGGAAGATGAGATTTCATTAGAAGATCTAATTGAAAAAGAGGTAACAAGTGTCTTTTAAAAGCTATTTTTAATTATTTTTGTAAATTCTAATATTTACCACTTGGGGGCAGTAGCAAATTATGAGAGGTGAAAATAATGCTCTTTCCTAAAATTGCTCTAATTACTCTTGAGTATCTTAAATATAAATTTTACCATATACACATTAGCCAAACATGCTTTAATCATAGGAAATGTGTAGAGTTTTGTTTTTTTAAGTACTAGCTACTGCTGTTTTCATACCATGGTGTTATTTTTATGCTATTCTGTGTCTCGTGTTGTTGTGACTTTTAGGTTCTTTCCTTAGTGTCCTTTTTTAACGTACTAACGTGTTTGGAAGGAAATTACTCCTTTCCAGGTTTTGGTTATATTATCTATCCAGTTAGAGGAGAAGTAGTCTTGCTAAAGAGCTTCTTCAGGCGTTCTTCTCTAGCACAGTGAAGTAGATGATTTCTTCTGTAAATCAGACAGCATTGAGGATAAGATGAAATTGGGATTACTGGGAATACTAGATTTATTGTTGTTTGCTTCGGTATGTGTATGAGTTATGTTAAGATTGTATACACTTCTTAAATGGCATGTTTGTCACACAGGATAAAATAATGGCGTATGGAAATTAGAGTCAAGTATGTTTGAGATTGTTTTTACCCTCATTCCACCACTTCCTAGCTGTTCATGACTGATAAATACCCTGTTAACTCTCTGCCTATTTGTGGCGATTAACGTAGTATAACGCTTTCAACACTGGATGTCTGGCAGATACTTATTTTCCTACCCACTTATTACCCCTTAGACGTACAGGTGATATTTTTGTTTGGTTTTATCTCTCATCTGAAAGAACACAGGTGAAACTTGGATTCATTATGATTTTTTTTTTTAATGTATTAGTTTTACCAACAGTTTTTCATTACAAACTTTTCTACTAAAGTTAAGAAATTTACCTCCAAGTGTTATGTTTTAAATACGTGTCTGGGTTCTTCTTTTGCTCATTGCTTTGCAAAGTGAAAGTACCATAATTTAGATTATGTACTACTTTAGGGAAGTCACAGGGAAAGAATTCACTACATTAAAAGAAAAATGCTGTTTAACACCTCTAAAAGTAACTTTAACTCTTTTATCTTTGCAGCGTTCTGCCTTAGGTCCAAATGTTACCAAAATCACTCTAGAGTCTTTTCTTGCATGGAAGAAAAGGAAAAGACAAGAAAAGATTGATAAACTGGAACAAGATATGGAGAGACGGAAAGCTGACTTTAAAGCAGGGAAAGCACTGGTGGTATGTCCCAAACTCACACCAATGGTCCTTCATTCTTCTACTTTACAGTTTTTCAAATGCAAGATTATCTTTCTTTAATCTATGCAATATGTCTAAAATGGATGGTAGCTCTTCCCCTGAGGTGATATATTTGTGTGTCTGAATAGATCAGTGGTCGTGAGGTATTTGAATTTCGTCCTGAGTTGGTCAATGATGATGATGAGGAAGCAGACGACACCCGTTACATTCAGGGAACAGGTGGTGATGAGGTAAGAGGAAGCTTTGACTCCAAATGTTTATCATAATCGTGGGGAAACAAACGGTAGAGAAAACAAATGTGGTTAAAAGCACCAGCGCTGGGCCAGAGTCTGGGGTTCAAGTCCTATTTTCATCAATAAGAAAATCTTTCTCCAGATGTTCACTCTTATCTGCAATGCACACATCATAAGTAATTCCTAGTCCAGGCTGCTTCTGAGGATGAATGTATTCATTGGTGTTTATTTATAGGGTGGCTTTCTTTATAGAACTTAGCATGGTGCTTGGTGTTTCTGATTAAGTGCTATGTACAATAGATGGGAAAAAAAGAAAAATATTTTTATCCTTTAAAATAATTTTTTGTTTGTTTACAATTTTGTTCTGCAAAAACAGTCAAGGAGTAAGGGCACTATATAAAAAGCAAATAATAATAGCAGTTCTTCAGCAGGTCTGCTAATACATCATATACATAAATTTTTTGTGTGTGTCATTGTCACGTCATACTCTAAAACCATGATTCCAAAGAAAGAAACTTCAAATATAGTTTTTTCTTATAAAAGTTTCAGGAGAAGGGGAGAGTTTTCAAGCAGTAATTGTTCATTTGTTCTCATTCTATATTAGTAATAATTTTGTTTCCTGAAGATAGTGTGTGAAGGTTAAAAGTTAGTTGAAGAAACTTTATTTGTAACAACTTTTTGCTTTCTCTTTATTGTTAAAGGTTGATGATTCTGTGAGTGTAAATGACATAGATTTAAGCCTGTACATCCCAAGAGATGTAGAAGAGACAGGTATCACTGTAGCCAGTCTGGAAAGATTCAGCACATATGCTTTAGATAAAGATGGTAAGTATGCTGCCTTTTTTAGAGTTCTAAGGAACTAGGAAACTTGAGTGGGAGCTAAAACAGCCTAAGCAAATCTGGGTATATACAGGTTCCAGTCTGGAAATGTGAACATTTGGGTAAATATAAAAGGTAGTGGAAGCTATAGAAAAGAATAGCTTAGTAGATATTGAAACCATTGAATAAACTCTTGGAAACAAAAAACAAAGTTTAGAGAATGTAATTTTTAAGTGTTATTCTTTAGAATTCTGTATTTATAGACAAAACAGGCTGAAAGACATCTGTACTAGTGTCAGAATGAATGAGCTCAGCCAGTCAGAGTGCATAGAATAACAATCTAGAACATACTGCACACACCAGTGTTCTAGGACAGACAATAATTAAAAGTCTCTTCTATCCCAGCCTGTGCCCTGGCTAGTACTCCTTTGTGCTTTTCTCTCATAGCAAGTATCCTTAACTTAGTCTCCAAATCCCTTACTCAAGGTACAATTAGATATAAATCCCAAACCTTTATATCCATATAGTACCCGGAAAGCCTTCCCTTCCCTTCATTCTTACACTAAATTGTTACTTATACTTCCAGGACTTGTTTCTTTTGTCTCCTTTTATTTCTTTCTCTTTCTTTTTCTTTCTTTCTTTCTTTCTTTCTTTCTTCCTTTCTTTCTTTCTTTCTTTCTTTCTTTCTTTTTATCCTTTACTAGAGCCCTTTTCTTTATTTGACACATATATCCATGTCTCTATATCCTAAAAAGATCTCTCTGTACTCATTTGTCTCTTATTTCCCTTATCACTATATTGTCCTAGTAAACAGGCATCTCTTTGCATAACTACAACTAATAGATTACTCATAATTCTACTTGCTTTTTTCTGAAACTCCTGTCTCTTAATTTTTCACTAAAACTCTCCATGTTTTCTAAGCACTTCCTGACTTTTAATTATGAAAGTGTGAAAGTTGTAACTTAAAACAAGTGGCTTATCCTCTAGGGCTCTGAGATCAGTAGCAGTATAAAGACTGGTTTACTCTTTTTATAAGTGGGGGTTTGGTGACAGTAGGCACAGAAGCTCTAATTCCCATGACCTTGTAATCAGGGATGCTTAAATTAACTAAAATTTAAGCAAGACAATTAAAAGTCTTCATGATATAAATGTTGCCACTGAACAAGAGGAGGAGGCATCTTTGGTTTCTCATTCACACATAGCTATAAGCTAAAGCTACATACCACTAAGAGCTAATGTACATGTGTGGTATTAAAGACCAAGCCCAGACCTATTCCCAAGCTATATTTCCAGTCCCCATTCTTAAGAGTATCACAACCAGTGTGGTCTATTTGTTAAACCAGAAGCCAAGTAATTGCTTATAGACACATTCTGTAACCATTTAATCAAACTAAGTATATGTGGAAATTGAGTATTTGAGAACCAAATTAATTACTAAGTTGTGTAAGGAACACAGAATTATAGAAGATTTATCTTGCCCTCAAATGTCTACAAAAAAGAGGATTTTATTGTGGACACAGATAAGTGATACAATCTAGCTCAGAACGAGACCTGCCCTTGTTGCAGGAATTTAGGGAGGAAGAAAGGTATTAGTTTGAGCTTTCAGTTACTACTGTAGTGATATCTTCTATTTCTAGGCCTTACTGATTTCAGGTTGTTGTTATTGCTGTTGCTATTTTAGAAAACAAATTAAGTGAAGCTTCTGGAGGTCAAGCTGAAAATGGTGAAAGAAGTGACTTAGATGAGGACAACGGAGGGGAGGGACAAGAAAATGGATCCATTGATGCTGTTCCTGTTGACGAAAATCTATTCACTGGAGAAGATCTGGATGAATTAGAAGAAGAATTAAACACACTTGACTTAGAAGAATGACAACAAACAAGTTGAAGAAAATTAGATCAGCTCAGTATGATCAACATGAATTGACATTGACTATGTTAATTGTTTTGCCACCTAGAATCAACAGGATGTTTATTTCCCTATGATGATTCTGGAGGGATACTGTCCTCCAAAACAGGAATACTCTCCCTACGTCTTCTCTTCTGACTTTGACTACATCTCATAGTAAGTTCAGAGTAGTTGATGACAAATTAAAAGTGGTCATTACAGGAGATGATTGTTGTAACTGTCACTCACGTAGGATGTGTAACTGCTTTTCCAGCTTTTGGTTTTCATTGGGCATGTGTTATTTCCAGGAACAACAAATTCATACTTAAAATACTTTCCGTTTTGTGCAGTTTTTAATGAGTGGTTTCCTTTCCTTTGTATTTATGTTTCAAAGACTGACTGAAAGGTGCGCACTGTACTTGGTAAAGGAAACTGCATATGCAGATTCAGTATTGTACATCTTTGGACAATTAGATGGACAATGAGAATGGGACTTGTTCAATCTGGCAGGGTCAGCCACAGTGCCCTGTATTAAAGCTGTTTAAAGTTCTCCCCCTTTTTGCCAATAAAGTTGTAAATAAAGAACATCATAAATCCAAATCCAACTATGAGCCTTTTTTAAGTTTTTTCTGTGAAAACTTTTAAACATTCCTCTCTTGATACTTTAATTAAATATTAATTATATGGGTTGTAAGTGTAACAAAGCAAAGATTTAATGGATTTTTTTAGTTCATGTTATATAACCATGGAGTATTGACAGTATTAACAATTGTTATTTTTCATTTCCAAAAAGAGTAAGTACTATTACTTTAATTCTTGAATTGTTAGATCTCCAGCAGATTTAAATGCCACCTACAGTTAAACTAAACATTTCCTTGAAACAACATTGCATAAAATTTGATTAAGCTTTTGCAAGTAGATAAAAGTTTTCAATGTCACACTTAGCACTAGATAACTTTAATCATCATGGTATTGTTTTTGTTTTTTTTGATGGGTTATTTGCAAATGTGCGGTTTTAGAATAATTTTTTTTTCAGGTATCTAAGAAAGCATTAAAATATCAGATGACCAAAGCCCTAATCTCTTTTCTGCCTCAGAGACATTATACATTAAATTTCTGGGGTTTAGTTTTTTATCTCTAAATTTTAGTACTGATTGTGGGACTAGGATGTAGCTCACTGTAATAGTGCTTTCCTAACATGTGCAGAAGACCCCAGTTCTAAATTGTTTTTAAAAACCTGTTTTCTAAGAATGCTTTTGAAATCTAAACCTAAGAAAAAGATTGTATATCTTGTTAATTGTTTTCTAGCTCTTGGTTATTGTAATTAACATTTTCAAATGTAGAATATCATGAACCAAGTTTATTTCCCACTACTTTTTATATAAAAATACTGTTTTATACCTTATATCTACAAAATATTTCTTCCATCCTTTTTGTGAGTTTAAGATTACTTAGTTATTTAATGACAAAGTATTTTCACTTACATCTTTCTTGTATTGTTGACAGTACAGTTACTCTACATTAGTACAGTTAATCTAAAGTTGAGTGCTTTTTCAGACTATATCTAAGCTCAATTTTAAATATTTTGTATTCTGATTTCATTGTGTAACTTAATTCATTTTAAGAGATCTGCAGTTCAGAAAATCAAAATACAATAACTTTTCTACAGGAAAAGAAATATAACTTTGCACTTATTTCCATCTGCTCTATTAAATGAACTCTTTTCTCCTTACATATATTAAATTTCATGGGACCACACTATTATCCTATGTTCAATGAGCCCGTGGTGTGACCCTTTGTTTGCCAGAGTCTAATTCACAGTAGTTAGACTGAATTTTACTTTATCTTTGCATAATGGTTTGTCATAATTTAAGCCCCACCATACATTAATTAAAATTGTATAATTGTATATTGTATCTTTAATTTTGACCATTGAATGACTTTACAA
Organism: Cricetomys ansorgei; assembly: GCA_026225945.1. Lineage (NCBI taxonomy): Eukaryota > Metazoa > Chordata > Mammalia > Rodentia > Nesomyidae > Cricetomys > Cricetomys ansorgei. The sequence continues at coordinate 9,225 of JAMJFZ010004031.1, read as the reverse complement.
TATGATAGTAACAAAACTCCAGTTTCAGAGTTTAGATATAGGTCATTAGGGAAGCCTTAAAGTGAGCCTCAAACACAAAGGGCATTTGGGACAAACGGACATTTGTGGACAAAGGGCATTTGGAACAGAAGTGGGTAGATTATTGTGAATATCTTGTTCGAATCCAGGATGAAAGCGTCATATAAAGAATGTTCATCATCACAGACTGTAGATCTTCATTCTGTTTGTTCAGTGTAAGATTATTCTAGAATAAATATTGTTAGGTAAATGTTTCTGGGTACTTAAATCACTACACAGTCAATATGCTACAAACTCAAATGTGTGTTTCATTGAATGAATTTCAAAAAATACCAGAATTAAAAATGGGCTACCAAAATCTTCTGTTTGGGATTTTTCAATCCTTATACATATATTCTTAATGATAACTGTTTGCTGAACAAAGAGTTCTCAATTAGTAGAGATTAATAGATGCTTAATTTTAAAAGTAAAAGTTGGTGATATGTCTTGAAATTTTTCATATCTTCAGAAACAAGCCTAAATAAAACATAAGTACAGAGTGCTTTTAATACTCCTTATGTTTTATATTTTCTCTTGTATTACTGTTTTCTGTTAATATACAAAGAGATTGTTTTTGTCTGTTCAAGTAATAGGTAATTTTGTACTTTTTCCCACATAGACAGCATCTTTTTGGTGCAATATATGTAGCCTGCATTGTCTAACCTATTTTACGACATCATCTCTTTGTGTTTTAAGTAAATGTCTTAGATGGGGAATTTCAGAAATGATAGAGTCTAGTGGCCTAGCCATTAATACGGATACTTTTCAAATAAGTCTGTGATCAAACATTGTTGTTTTATTATTTGTATGTTTGCTTGTTTTGGAAATGGGGCTTTATTGTAACTCAGGCCTTGAATTTATGCTGTAGTCAAGGGTGTTGAACTCTCCCTTCCAAAGCATTGGGATTACAGGAGTATGCCACCAAGACCAGCCTTTTGAGGTTTTTTTTTTTGTTTTGTTTTGTTTTTGGCAGGGTTGGAGGAGTTTCTTTATAGGATTTCATTATGATTTGTTGTCTGGGTAGGTGGGAGGGGCAGTTAATGGAGATGCCCTTTGTGAAAATAATATAGTGGGTGTTTATCATGCAAGGGAGGTTTTTTTGTTCCTGGTTCTGATAACCAAAATCTCTGTAACAGCTGATCTCACTTTCAAAGGAATGTATCCCAGATTAGCAAACTCTTGTTGGGCTCAAGTACTGGGACCTAATGTGCCTTAGTCCCATCTAGTAAGCCTTGTCCTATAATTGAAAAGACATTAAAGGCTGGGGACATGGCTTGGTGCTGCAGGGCTTTCCTAACATGTACAGACCCTGGGCTTGATCCCCCTAACACTGGGGAGTGCAGGGAAGACAGTTGTAATAATACCTTAGTTTCTTTCTAAATGTGGAATTGTGTTTCATTCAATCTATGAATCCTAAGTTGTACTTTTATGTCTTAGGAAACATTTTAGTGACAGTGGTCATCATTATGACTTCTAATATTGTACATTTTCAGAACAACCTCACCACATGTACAGAATGTAGCAAAGAATGTACAATTGGGGGAATTTAAGCAACTGAAATTTGAGAAGCTACAAGCATATTATGTGATAATATGGACTAGTTTTAGATCTTTTTAGTAGTGTCTATCCTTGAGTGTTCACACTGCTAATAACCAGGGAAAGGAAAAAAATAGAGTAGGTAAATCTGGTTTGGGTCAGTAATTTTGTGATTTAACATTTGATCAGAAAACAGTTACTATGTGGAGCTAAGTATGTTAATCACACACATTGCATCACTCTATTTCTATTAGCCTGATATGCTAAGAACGATAAAGTATTCCTAGACATCTTTGCACTGGTTACCCACAATAGAAGGAAAGAGTTGTGTTTTGTTGTTGTTGATTTCTTGTTTTTAACTTCTTATTTTAATTTGACAAACAATGTGTAATAGTTATGTTTATTTATGGTTCGTTAATGTTTTTATACTGGAGACCCACCTCCAACACCTTAATAGGAAGGAAATTAATCCTTTGATGTCTTTGGCATGTTTCGTGATGTAAAACTGAAAGAAATATATATAATCTGATTTGAGCTGATCCAGTTTTGTGTGTGTGTCTGTGTGTCTGTGTGTGTGTTTTCCCTCAAAGCAAACTGAAAGGACAAAGTATCTGAAACACAGCCTTATGGAAAAGGGCATGGTAGCTCATACCTGTAACACTAACACTTCAGAAAACTGAGAGGTTATGAGTTCTAGGCAAGCCTAGACTATATAACAAGACCTTGTCCTTAAAAGTTTTAAAAATAAAATGCAGCCTCAGGACCACGTAGCTATTATAGGAGGCCACAGGCATCCCCTGACATCTACTGTGCCCCTGTGATCTCCTGAAAGTGTTTTTTCTCCCTTCCCTTTCCTCTGTCTAAACACTTCTGTATACCCATCCCAACTCTCCTTCAAATTTGTGGCCTCTTTTCCTTATTTGTTAATGCATGCATATATTTATACATATATGTTCCTGAGTATAGCCTGCCTAGTCTGTACTTTTATAAATGTAATTACCTCAAAATTAGAGACAACTAAAAGTAGTAATGGAGAGTTCTGTTACTGGATAGTTTCTGATTAGAGACATATCTGAAAGTCAAAATTATGAAAATTGATACATTAATTTTTGAAATATGAGGTACAAATAATAGAGGTATTAATACAGCTGAATTATCCGTAAGGTGAAAGCAGGTGAGCTAGAGTCTCATAATGCTTATAAGGCCAGAAGGACATTGACAGGAGCAAAAGCTTAGTAACATGCTAATATTCGTATGCCTCTGTGTCCATATGTAGCATGCTACTGTATAAAAATAATACCTATAAAGAGATGTGCCAAGGAAAAGTGAAAATACAAGTTAGAATTTTTTTATTAAAAGTGTTTTTCTAGGGCTGGAAAGGTTAAAGCTATTTGTTGTCTTAAAGACGATCCAGGTTTGGTTCCCAGCACCCACGTGGTAGTTTGCAACTATTCACAACTCTAATTCTAGGGGGTATGACTCATCTTGTAACCTCTGTGGGTGTTAAGTATTCATCCATGTGGTATATATACATCCATGTAAACAAAATACTCCTACATACAAATCTTTAAGAAAATATTGGTTGTTTTCTGAAGCTAGATGTGATAAAAATCATTTCCATGATAAAGTAAGCATGTTGAATTCCATCTAGTAAATGCTCATAACATATGAATGTGAAATAGAACGCTCTAAAAGAAAAAACAATTTCCTTCTTAATACAAGAATCTACTTCCTTCCTAAGAGGCTATCCTTATAATGCAGATTGGGGGATGACCAGAGACGTTTAGCTGTTTGAACTTGCCATCTCTACTGAGGGGTAAACTATAGATAGTTAAGCCATCAAAACCAAAAAAGCCACATGTGCTTGTTTGGGGATTTTGCTACCACAAGCTCCAGTTTGATTACACAAGTATAATTCAAAGAAATACAAGGTGAAATTAAGTAAATTTGTGTTGGTGAGAGGACGCTGAATAGTGTACATTTAGAGCTATTTGTTAGAAATACCAAGTTTAAATTTTCAAATGAATGAATTTCAGGACAAGTCATGCCAAAATGTCTTGTGCTTTTCTCGTCTTTAAGTCTAGGCAGAAACTAGAGTCCTATGGAACTAAAATTTTGTTTTGTCTGTGCTAGCAGTTGAACCCAAGGACTCTGGCACTTACTGACCACTGAGCTGTATCCCCAGCCCAAAAATTGTTCAGACAAGAGTATCTACCCCAACTTTTTTTTTCAGATGGTTATTTTTAAATGTGCATACTAAGTATTTAAATGCTTAAACGCTGGTTCTCAGAGTTTTTCTGGAGATTTCAATTGCAAGAACTGGTTAGAATACAGAACTAGAGACAGTCACATGGAAGCACATCCAGGCAGGGGAAGCACTCCTTTAGGATGGCCTGTTAGTTTTAGAAAATTAGCATGTTTCGTAGCTTAATCAAAGTTTTATTGATTCTGTCTTACCTTCTTTTCCATGATTTTTATTAATAAAATAGCTTGTTTACAAATTGAACAGGACCTTTCTATGTTTAGAGGTCTACCTATTCACTTGGAAATCAAGTGAAAATAGGTACAGATTTTTTTATTTTTTGATAAGACCCCATGTTCCCTGAACAGAATTGCATGGCATAAACAATTTTTTTAAGATTGTCATTCCTTTTTCATTTTTCTCTTTCTTAGGCGGTTGAAGACCAAATGCAAATCTGACTGAACTTGTCCTGAAGCAAATAGTAAAAGCTTAGGGAAACATAAAAGTGAGCCAGTAGCATTTTAAGTGTTGACCACAGACTTAGGCGACTAACAGGTTTCTTCTTGTGTATTGCTGCTAACAGGTTTGTTCTTGCACTTGGGTTTTTATGTCTTATTTAATTGCATAAGTGAATGAGTCTACACATTACCCATAGAAGTTCAAAGACCCTTCTGTGAAAAATAGAGTAAGTAGTATTTTATACTAGGTTTTTCAAGGAAATTGGGGCCACCATTTTATGTAAAATACTTTTCAAACTGTATGATTAAATCATTAGGCCAGATGGGATGGTGCACACCCTTTAATCTCAACACTCGGGAAGCAGAGTTTGAGGGCAGCCAGGGCTAAATAGTAAAACCGTCCCAAAAACCAACAAAAATCATAAGTTAATACCTAAGTATAAAGTAAACCAAGTCTCAAATAGGTTGATACATATATTTTATTAATAAACTCCTGTGATAGAACTAAGTTTTCAAAGATATTTACTCAGCTTTTAGCAACTTTATTATTGGACAGTAGAAATCTGATATGTAACAAGTGATACATTTACCGTGTGAAAGCATAATCAACATATAATGTATGTTTATCTCCCCAAAAGACTGTTCATACACCTTTGTAGTCCCTTCCTAAGATAAGTACCTTGATAAGTCCCCAGGAAAGCACTAGTAACCACTCTGGGTTAGTTCACATTTTTTTATAATTTTGTTGGAACCATGTATACTTTATTTATTTATTTACTTACTTATTTGCTTTTACTAGACTTAGTTGGAAATTTATTACAGGTATAATAGTACATTTCTGGAAATTGCTAAGTACTGTTTGTATGCATATAATGCACTTTGTCCATTCACCTGTTGGCTGGTATTGTTTTCTAGTTAGGGGCCTTTACAAATAAAGTCATCTGAACAGTCATGTACAGATCTTTGTATGAACAAGTGCTTTTGTTTCTTTTGGCTAAATACAGTGGCTTGTGGTTTGTGTTTCAAATTTCACAGTATTTTCTAAAGTTTTGCTGTTAATTCCTATCAGCAGTTTATAAAGACTCCAACTTATCCTAACACTTGATGTGTTCTGTTTTAAAGCCGATCTGCAAACCATTTGGACTAAAATTTTGTTGAAAGTTTTATGATTTTATATATGTGCTGGTGTGAGTTTGTGTACGACATAACATGCAGGAGCACATGGAGGCCAGAAGAGAACATCAAATCCTCTGGAACTTGAGTTACAAATGGTTGTGAGCTGCCATGTGGATACTGGGAACCTGAGTCTGAGACCTCTGCTAGAGTGTTAAACGTATTTAATCTCTGAGCCATCCAGCCCCCAAAGTGGAGTTTTTGCAAGTAGCAAACAATCTGATTGATGTAACACCAGTTGTCGAAAACTAAATACATTTTACACCTTTGTGGGCAGTCAAGCAGTAGTTCTGTCTTGTTTGTATGTTTGTTTTGGGTTTTTTTGTTTGTTTTCCATATTTGTTTATGGATTGCCTGCATACTTTGGGACTAAGGTAGCATTCTTGCCTTTTTTATGATCTTTCTTAAATGGAAAGCATTTCATCTGCACCATGAACCAGTGAGGCCATCTTCACAGCCTGTTGTGTTTATTTTAATTTCTGGATTTAATTAAATCAAACTAGCATGTCGATGAATTTATCTGTAGTTTACATTTGTGATAGTGTTGGGAATTAAATCAGAGCCTCATATGTGCCAGTCATTTTCATGGTTCCTTTGAATTCCTCATTCAGTCTTTAATTCTCTAAAAAGAGGGACTCCCAAATAAATTGTTGCTTTCTATCCAAGATCTTTTAATATAAAAAGCAGTGATGAGTACTTAAAGCCCTGTAGAACTATAGAAGCTCAAGTGTTCAGTGCATGGCGTCTGTCAAGGTAGAAATACAGTGCTACATTGTTCCCTGTTGGGTACACACTGAGAACTCCTTTAGTTTCATCATTGTGGGAACATCACAAAGAGCACTAACAGAAACCCAGATGATGTAGGTAGGGTCAAGTGGATCCCTCACTCAGCAGAGAGTCTCATGATACAGACAGATGTAAACATGTGTGAGGCTGCTGTTGGCATAACTCAGCATGCTGTTTCAACAATACACTTTTTTACTAGAATCCACTTTTGTTTGTTTTTGAGATAGGATCTCGTAATGCAGACTAGCCTCATAGCTAGGGTGTATAAGAGGATAACATTGAAAATCTGGCCTGCTTCCACCTTCTGAGTACTTGGAATTGCAAGCCTGTGCCATGCCTACTGTGCCTGGCTTAGATAGCCACTTTTTTTTCTCACACTCGTGTTTTTTGAGACAAGTTTTTTTTGTTTTGTTTTTTTTTTTTTTGTTGTTGTTGTTTAGAACTGACTGTCCAGGAGCTTGCCTCGATTAATGTTAAAATATAGCGAAGTCATAACCCCGTACCCTGATTGTGTATTATCAGCTGTTTACTGTGCATAATTGGGGGCAGGGGTGAGTTGGCTAGTGTGTTTGTTTTTAGATGGGTTCTTACTATGTTGCCAGGTCATTAATTTCTCCTGTGCTCCTTCCACCTCCACCTCCCTGGAATTATAGGCATATTCCCATACCCTGGCTTCTTTATATGCTCTATTTTTGTGCAGTTGACAGCACAATAAGTTTGTTTACAGCAGCATCACCACAAATAACATGTAATGTCTTGTTTGGACATTAGAACAGCTGCGATGTCACTAGCATAGGTATTTTCAGGTCAGTTATTCTGTGGAACCATCAGCATATGTGAAGGAAGCACTGAAGTAAGGATGTGTCTAGGATCTGAGCTTTTAAAATTAGGCTGTAGAAATTCAGAGGGCATACATTATGGATAATTCTAAACCCATCACTGATGGGATCATTTGGCTGTAAAATTATTCAGGAGAAGTTGCTATTCATCATCTGCATAAGTTGATAAAGTTCCAAACATACTACCAGTGAGCCAATATCATTTTACTGTAATAAATATTGCAGTCTGGTTTCAAAAAAATTGACTTTTTAGGAGCTCTGGAAATGGCTCAGCAGATAAATTGCTTACTGTGCAAGCAAGAGGAGTGGAGTTTGAGCCCCAGTAAAATGTTGGTGTAGTTATCCCAGTGCTGAAAGGCAGAGACAAATGAATCCCTGGAGCTCATGGGCCTGCCAGTCTAGCCTGATCCGAGAGCCTCGGGTCCAGGTAAGAAATACTGTCTCAAATGGCTGGTGAGATGACTTAGTGAAGGTGCTTGCTGCCAATACTGATGATCTGAGTTTGATCCCAGAGACCCATGTGACAGGAAAAATCCAACTCTTGAAAGTTGTCCTCTGACCTCCATGTGTGTGCCATGGTACACAGCCCTGCACATAATTATTAATTTTTTTTAAGTACACATTTGTGGTAGTTTGAGTAAGATGTCCCCCATAGTCTCAGGCATTTGAACACTTGGCTCCTAGTTGGTGCACTGTTTATAAGGTTAAGGAACTGTGGTTTTGTTGAAGGAAGAATATCACTGGAGACAAAACTAATAAGTTTAAAAACTAGAGCCATTTCTAGTACATCCTTTTTGTTTCATGCTTGGGATTAGATATATGTGTAAGTTGTTCCTGTAACCATGTCTGCCGGTGCTTCTGCCATAATGAGTGTTACCCCTTTAAGGACCAAATGCCCAAATAGACTCTTCTATAAAGTTATGGTGGTCGTGGTGTTTTATCACAGCAGTAAGAACTAATACAGTGGTTTACACAGAATGTCACCTGGCATGTCCTTGAGCTCCACACATGTGCACCCAAAGCAAAGTTCTCCATGGTGACCATACTGAACACAGGGTTTATATTTGGAAAACATACTACCAACATTAAGAAAAAAAAGTGGTTGCCTTGATAAGATAAAGACTGTACCTTGCAAATTGCTACAACTGCCTAAATTCTTCTTACAGTTTGGCTTTCTTAACTCGATGCACACATTTCTCTTCCAAGCAGGAACTAAAACACATTACCTACTTTCAGAGAATTGTAGCCAAGTTGGTATACTGCGTCTGCTGTTTTTGATACAGTGTCTTACTATGTGGGCCAGGCTGGCTTTGAACTTGGTCTATTTCTGCTCCAGCCTTTCTCTTTTGCCAAGAATAAGCGTGATAGAAATGCTAAGCAGGAAATGCTGTGAGTTGTCCGTAGGTCTCCTGACCAGCTACTTTCAAACTCAGCATTCTGCATGGGCAGTTGGTAATTGCGTCTGGACTGACAATGAAGCAGTTACAGAACTGCCTGTAACTTTATTTGATACTGAAACTTGGAGGACTTTGCAGCAGAGCCTTTGGGGGTGCTCCAGGCTCCTCTGCTGTCTTTGCATTCTGTTCCTTGCCAGCCTTGCTTGATTGCAATAATCACTTCCACATGAGTGACTCTATCTCTAGCCCCACATTTCCAATAAACTACCCACAGCAGCATGTGTTTCCTGCCAGTATTTTAGATTCTAAACTAAAGTCATTTTTCCCCCAAAGTCTAGATGATTTTTTTTCCTTTCTTTTCCCTCATTATTGGGATTTTATTATCAAAAGACTTGGACTAAAAACAACCAGTCATTGTGCCACATCAGGATATCCCCTACAGCAATGCTCTTTTCTGTTCAAATGGCCATTGCCTTTTACCCAGGCACACACCTTGTTTATCTTGACACACCCAGTTTATCTTCCAAACCAGGGACATTTTACAGTGTGAGGACATGGTGAAGGGTGAGGAAGGTTCTTTTAATAGAAATACTAAGACAACTTGTATACATTGAGACTGCCCTTTCAACCTGGAAATATGGTCACCAAACTTATCATTAACCTAGTTCCTTCCCCTGCCAGATTTAGCTTCTTAAGGACCTAGCTTTTAGTTTCATGAGTTCTCTCTCTTTTGTAAT
>JAMJFZ010004030.1:0-60442 GCA_026225945.1 Cricetomys ansorgei | reverse complement strand
CTGAAAATATTAGGATCTTCTGAGAAACATGTTTTCGTTTCTTGTATTTATCTTTGATTTTATAGGTTTAATGTTTGCATGATGCATGATCACCGTACATTGATAATGAATATACTTTTTCTATAAATGAATCCCTTAGGCATGTGTTACTATGGGCTTGAATTAACATGGATTTGTATTTGCAAGGCTTTAATTTTGCTATTATTTGCGCTAAAAAATTATATGTGTCATATTACTTTTGAGTTGTTTTAAAAACAAATTTTGATTATTAAATGAACCACTGAAACTTTTACAAAATTAAAGAAATGGAAAATGAAAGGAGTCAAATTCACACAAGGATAGTAAGAAATCACCATTGGCCATTAGATTTTAGAGTATAAAGTAGGGGACTCAGTCTAATCTATGTGATTATCTCTAAATTTTCCAGCAGAATAGTGAAATAAACAACCACAAACACTACAAATAAAAACACTTCAGTGTATGCTTTTACAAGTAATTCCCAAGAGAAAGGATTCTGGTAATGAGGAATACTTCATCTATTCGTTTTTGTTTTTCATCTAAATGATCAAAAAAAATGTCAGTGCTGTGTAAGTGTATGGCTTTTTGCTTGAATAAAGGTGAAGACTTTATTCAGAAATGAAGACATAATGCATTGTTAACTGATGAAGCATCCCAAGTAAGAAAAATTTTTATACTTAATCAAAGTTTCTATTATAGAAATTTGATCTATATTGACTTACAAATGTAAAGATAATCCTTTTTTTTCTGTCCTCAGTCTCTACCACACGTTATCAACAAATATATTTGAAGGAAATAGAAGCTCATCCACATTCAATATAATAAAAAGGAAATATCAAATTAACTGACAACACATACACAGCTTCTATTCTCTTAACCAACAAGGTCAGAGAGTAAATACTTTTCAGTTTATTGACTGTATTTGCTATATTATTTCCTTAAATGAATTATAATACACAACCAATTTCTCATGTAATAAATTAAAATTGTTTTGGCACCATTAGTAGAATTATATATCATTTTCAGAAAATGAAAAATGGTTTATTTAAAGGTTTGACTTCTCCTCTTCAACTGTACACAATTTTTTAATTGCTGTTTAATCACCATGATCCAACTTATGAATATTCAGAATACATAAGAACCCAGAAAAAGAATTGGGAATAAAAGAGTTTAAGCAATACCACTGAACATTTTGTCTTACAAAATTGACTTTCATTTATCTGAAATAGGAACAGAAAAAAAAAATCTGTTACATTGCCTGTTTCCTATCTTAACATGTGAATTTGTGAGTTTACAATGTATAGTGTTCTTGGGTATCTTTATCATTGTTGGAAAAGGCAAATGTGCATTGCTCTTTATAATCATCAACATATTATGGTTGCTGTTATATACAAACTGAGTTGTTACACTTTGCTATATATAATGTAGACTATCTGTTATTATTTGAATGAAACTAGAAGAAATAAAAAAGTTGTCCACACTACATCATGGATGCACTGATTTTAAAAATAAATTGTACACTAATAAGATATGTCTTAATAAAAGTAAAAATATCCTATACCTTTACAAACCTTATACAAATAAATTATGGCACACAAATTCATAAATATCTGAATCATATGTATTCTATCATAAAGTTCAGGATTTATGTAAGTACATAAGGAGATTAAGCTATGTATTCATCTATTCATCAACTGTATTCCTCATGTTTCAAATTACAATGTTAGTTTTCTTCTACTTTTGCAAGTAGCCATCATAACTCTACCTGAGCCCTGTGAGTCGTTCCATCTTTGGTTGCAATGCCAGAACAAATTGGATGATCACATTTATTTTCAATTGGGAATGTTGGGACATAATTCTCTTGAGGGCCAGGCTTCCTTCTTTTCTTTTTTTTTTCTTTATTCTTTTTAATATTAATGTTGAATTTAAACAGCTTCTTTGCTCAGTATTTTCCTGGGAATACTCAACAATTGAATCCCTGTCATTTTCACAATTTACATTTGATTCTGTTGATGAGTGTAGAGATTGCTAGGAATGTCTATTGGGAATTATAGTGAAACTCACTAAAACAGAAATTTCTCTTTCCTTAATGATTTCTACAACCTACAGTTTTCATACTTACCCTTCTGCCTTTTAAACATTATCCTCCATTCCCAATTTAGAAGAATGATAATCCTACACGTTGTTTTCATCATTTTCTGAATGTGTTGTCAATTCTATAGCAACTATATGCATTTCAATTACTTTCTGAGTGATCAGACTTTTGAACACCCAATATATTCCTTTTGATTTCTCATATCTTTCAATTTCACTGAATTCTGACACAGTCTTACATTGATTCATTTAGCAGTACGATCATCCCAGGTATTTCATGTGTATAATGAAAATGAATAGTTAACAATTTCTTCTTATTTTATACATTCAGTCAAATGTATATATGTTATCCTTGTGTTTTCAGTAAATTCAATCACTGCTTTAAACATCAGAAAAATATTATGGAATAAATGGACAAAAAGGGGGACTTTAACAAAATACAAGTGTCTATAATTCTCTTTTTAGAAAGATAGCAATCACATTCACGTCGCTTCACTACACTAGCATCTTGAACTCTCATTACCTATTAAAGCCTGTGGGGGAGATGTGTGTTCTGTGTGTGTGTGTGTGTGTGTGTGTGTGTGTGTGTGTTTACATTTAATATCTCATTACCAGTGTCCAAAATGTACTTGAAATATCATGTTTTCTGTCATTTGATCTTATTGCTTTCTGCCTATTTTACTTACCAATCACAATACAAATTATTGATGTTATAGAGATACAATGTCCAGTCTTCAGCAGAAATCATTTATACTCTCATTTTGAGAATAAGTTTTAAAATGAGGTGGGGGGATAGTATTTCAACAATGCTTCAAGGATATTGTTTTAAGAGTAGCAATTTGGGAGGGATGTGAATGAAGAAAAGAATTTTTTTTCCTTTATGAAAAATTGAGAGTGTTAAAGAAGGAAAGAAACAATGTTAGATTAATTCACAAACTAGATGACTGATAGCCTTTGCACACAAGCACCTACCTATGGTTCTTTCCAATATTCTTCATAACTTATTCTACTTAGATTTGTTTATTTTCCAACTGGTGTGCCTTAATGGCCACATAATTGCAAGTCTTATAATAATATTCCTTCCTGAAAACCATGTTGTATCACTTCAAGAATTTGCCAAGATCAACAATCATTATTAATATGTGAACACATGTATAAGACATTTATATATAGCTTTATTTATTTTTATATGTATGTGTGTATGCTTGCACGAGTTTATCTGTACCACATATATGAAAGAATCTGTGATAAAAAGAAGAAGCTCTCATATGATATGGAACTGCAGTTACAAATAGTAATGAACTGACATGTGTGTTCTGAGAGTCAACCCTAGGTCCTGTACAAGAAGGGTGAGCCATCTCTTAAACGCCAAGAAATTTGTTTCATACTAATTTATTTATTATTCTTTATAGGCCAGTGCTTATAAAAGAGTAGTCAGTATGGCAAAGCAAGGATGTTTCAGTGAAGCCATCTTATTTTGATATTAAAAAAATAGTGAAACTTGGAGAGAAATATATGAAAAGCATGATTCTCCAGAGAAAATTGCAGGTAGGAGAGATGGGTAGAGAAAGCTTGGAATATCCCCTTAGCAGAGTTGATCATTAAGACTGAGAAGGAATAACATGTTGTAAAATAAATAAAGCATCTCCCACAACAGTTTCCTGTTTCCATGAGGTAGCTCTGCTGTCTGCTGGCCTGCAGGAGCTAGGTGGCTCCTAGGCTGGAAGCTTCAGAGACTGTGGATCTTACCTTGCACCAATCTATTCTTTGGTTCGAGTCGTGTGAACTGGTAAGACTGATCTAGATTCTCAGTAAAGTGTTGTCAATGGAATATCTTGATTTATTGAAACAACACTGGTTACATTTATATGATAAAGGCAGGGGAGGGTCTTTGGTACACAGGGATAGAGGCCATTGATTAAGACAAGGGTACTGGAATAGTCCTATTTGCATGTGGAACTCAAGTCTAAGTGTCAAAGTTGTGCAAGGGCACCTTCTGCATAACATGTGGTGTGACAGGGAAAAGAGAAAGACTCCTTATCAGTAAATGGTCTTTGCCCTCTCCTTCCAGCTATAGCTCAGACAAGTACCAACCAAGCCATTGTCCTATGCCAATGATCTTCTGTGAAGCAGGCAGTATTTAATATTTAGCTGGGTTTCACCAGGGCTAAGAAAGTGGGAAGCAACCACACTCCTACCACTCTCAGGATGAGAAATTCCAGGTACATGGTGCTCTCCATCCCACTCTTAGTTCTAGGACAGCCCCACAATGATGTAATAATAGGAGATAGGAACTCTGGAGATGATATTTAACTCAAAATTTAAAATAGCAGATATTATTAATCAATCTTAATATTTGAATAAGGAAGCAATGTGAAAAAGGACTGTCACTGAAGAAAATATTAATCTTATTATACCCACAGTTACATAAATGGAATTACAATGAATATCAAAGTACCTGTCATTCTTATTTGGCAATCTCCAGAAGTGAGCTTGGCACTCACATGCTTAATATGCACAGTAGGTTATAATTTTTCTGTGACCACACTAGCTACACAAAATTAACACAATAATTTTTAATATACTCACGATTATCCACAGCCGATATATACACTGAGCAAAGTAGAAGGAAATAAAATTAGCATACAAAAATCTGTAGCCTTTCTATCTAAAGATAGCAAGATTACAGAGAAGTAAATCAGAAAAACAACGTTATTCACAATGACTTTTAAAATATCTCAAGTTAAGTCTAAGAAAGTGAAAGACTTGCATAATGAAAGCTTGAAGACATTCAAGAAATAAAATGAAGAATGTAATAGACAATGGAAACATTCTAATAGTTCAGTAGGCCTAATATTGTGTAAATGATCATCCCATTAAAAACAATTTACAGATTTATCACAGTCCCCACCAAAATTATAACTCATTATATAACAAAAATTGGAAAGAAATCTAAAATAGCATTTTGAAACCAACAACAACAAAAACGACAGTACAGAAAAACCAAAACTTGAATGACAAATGCAAACAGTAGCACCATCCCAGAATTCAAGTTATACTATATAGCTATTGTAATAAAAAACAAAGAAACAAATAAATAAAAAACAGGATACTGGAATAAATCAGATTCATTCATCAGTGTAATAAAATTGAAAACCAGGATATAATTCAACAAACCTTTGGCCACTTGATTTTTTACAGAGAAGCAAAAAATGCACACTGAATAAAAGACATCTTCAACAAAATGATGTTGTCAAACTGGATAGCTGTACGTAAAAAATGATGCTAGCTCCTTCTCTCATCCTTTGCAAAACTCAACTCCATGTGTGTCAAAGACCTTAACATATGTCATGATTCCCTGAAGCTGATAGAAGAGAAAGTAGGAAATAAGCTTGAGTTTAAAAGCACAGGAAAGGAAGCTGATTAGAACCATAATAGCACAAGCATTAAGAAAAACAATTGACAAATAGGACAACATAAAACTAAAATGCTTCTGTTCCCCAGGCCCATCATTCATGGAAAGAAGCGGTTGAATGAGGAAATAATTCTTATCACCTATACATATGCTTGAATCAAGAATATGCAAGGAGCTAAAACAATTAAACATTTTTAAAAAGAAAGATACAAACAACATAGCCTTAAAATGAGGCACAGTTCTAAATATAAATGATTGAGAAATAGTTAAAAAATTTCAACATCTTTAGCCATCAATAAAATGGTGTACACAGCTAAGCAGATAATACTCAAAGGAGAAATCTCAAATGTCTGAGAAAATCTTAAGGAAATATTCAACATTCTTAGCTACTCAGAAATCAAAACTACTCTGAGATTCATCTTACACTTATCAGAATGGCGAAAATCAATACCACAAATGACAGCTTATGCTGGCAAGGATGTGGTGCAAAGGATAACCCCTTCATTGCTGGTGAGAGTGCAAACTTGTACAGCAACTATGGAAAAAATTACAGTGATTCCTCAGGAAAATTGGAATCAACCTGTTAAGGGCTGAAGCCTTATTGAGAGTGTGGCCAGGCCTACTCCATTCTGCCGTTTAGTCAAAAAGCTGCTCCGAGTCATGTGAAAATTGGAAAATTTCCACTCCTAGTTGTTTTTCAGAAATGTTTGCTTGACTAACCTGACCTCTTTCTGTTGCAAGATAGATACTTTCTTTCCTGTGCATCTGGCTTTATTACTCCCCTCCCTGACTCTTCCTCTCATCATTAAGCAGAACAAACTGCAGTCTGGCCTAAGCTCCTGCTTATCTAGAATAAACAAAGTGTGCATTCCTTAGCTAGGTTACCATAGCAACCTGCTTTCACACTCCCTGCTCCCCTCCCCACCTACAGACCGTTTATATACTATGAGTTTGTATTCAGTAAACTGAGGCTTGATCAGAATCTTGTCTTGCCTCCATTTCTCACGTCCCTGAACCACACCCCCATTTCCAGGCCTTCTCCTAGGGTCCTGGTTAGCTACCCCATGGGCCAGGGCATCAATTTACCCCAAGACCTGACTATATCACACCTGGGCATATACCCAAAGGATGTTCCACTCTACAACAAAGACACTTGCTCAACTATGTTCATAGCAGCTTTATTCATAATAGCAAGAAACTGGAAACAACTTAGCTGTCCCTCAACTGAGAATGGATAGAGAAATTGTAGTAAATTCACACAGTGGAGTATTACTCAGCTATTAAAAAAAAATGACTTCATGAATTTTTCCAGCAAATGGATAGAATAAGAAAATATCATCCTGAGTGAGGTACCCCAGTTCCAGAAAGACAAAAATGGTATGTACTTACTTATATGTGTACATTGACTGTGAAGCAAAAGACAAGGAGCTGAAATCCACAGATCCAGAGAGACTGTGTAATAAGGAGAGCACCATTGGAGGCACAGGAATCTCCCTGGTAAAGGGAAAGTAGACAGATAGTGGAGGATGGGAATGGGAAGAGAAGGGACCATATGCGGGGAGAGGGATAGAGAGAAAGAATATATGGAGACAGGACAAGAATTGGAGGACATTTAGGGGGATCAGGATATTTATGGAAGTGGAAACTCCCTGGAATCTATGAAGGAGACCCTGGCTAGGACCTCTAGTAATGGGACACGGAGAGCCTGAATAAGCCATCTACTGTAACCTGGCAGGGCTTCCTATTGTATTATATTTTAACTTATTCTCAAATATTATAAAGTTATATGTACTTCTGTGCAGTAATAAGAATTGTGGGCTGCTGCTATATCTGGCAGCCTGCACCACTGCCAGAAGGTCACCTACCTTAACTGTTGGAAACAGCTTTCTAAGTGTTGTTTCTGGAATGTAGAAAGCATGCTAGTTTCGAGCACCAACATTTATCTACACAATGGTCCTTAAATGGAGCATTTAATATTCTAATGTAGATTCTAACCACTGAGATATTTGAGTTGAAAGCATCTGATTGTATTAATGCTAATGGAAGAAATTTACAAAGTCCTCTATCAGCCTAAGCACAGGTTAAGGAAGACCGTGCCTGAGGACTTGACTGACGTATAAGACAGCCTCATGGCAGCCAGCTAAAATTGGGATTTAGAGTAGTGTGGAAGTTTTATTCACTAAGCATTAGGACCTATGTATCTGTGAGTGGTGCTTCCCCTCAATAAAATACCTAGATGTCATGTGCTGGGAAGAGACATGAGAGTCAGATCAGAGTCATGAGAGGCACAGGTCAGTCAGTCAGCAATGTGAGGCAATGCCCTCTTCCCTAACTGTCCAGGTTTTTCCATCTCAGAAAACTGTCTTTGCTCTTTATTGAAACCCTCCATAGATATTAATATTTCCTTTACAGCCTCCAGTGGTGAAAAAGGGACATCATCCCAGCAATAAAGTCTTCAACCTATAACCTGTCTGCCCTACAGGAACCCCTGAGACAATGAAAGAACAGAACCCTATGCCAAGGGAGGGAACACATGCCTGATATTTCAGGGTAGGCCAGAACTAGATCCTGGATAATACAGAGATGATTTCTAATGATATCCTGCTCTATTCATAGATTGGTGCCTAGCCCATATTTCATCATAGAGGCTGTCTTTGGCAGCTAATGGGAGCAGATACAGAGACCCAGGACCAAACAACATGCAAGGCTCCAGGAACCTCATGGAAGAATGGGAGGAGACTGCAGGATCAGAGAGGTGAAGGACAAGAGTACAAGCTCCATTGGAGTCAACTGACTTTCTGGTCAGTTGGGGGCTCACAGAGCTTGAAGAAGCAGACTTGGTACCTGCAGAGTCCCCTAGCTATGCCCTGTATATGTCCTGTATAGTTGTTTGGCTTGGTGTTCTTGGTGTTCTTCTACAGACTGGAGTTGAGGGTCTCTGAACCTTTTTCCTGTCATTGGGACCCTTTTTCTCCTGCTGGGTTGCCTAGCTCACCATTGATGCATGGGTTAGTGCCTGCTCTTGTTCTATCTTGTTATGCCCTGCTTGAGTGGTAACCCTGGGAGGACTTCTCTTTTCTTAGGGGAAGCAGGTAGGGAGGTAGTTCTGGGGTAAAGAAGAGATGGGGGTGCTGGGAGAAACAGAGGGAGGGGTATAAGATCTTCAAAAGAAAAATTAATTAGTTAATAATAATAAGTTTTGCCATGTTGGAGAAATGACTCAGAGGGTAAAGTACTTGGTGCAAACAACAATCTGAGTTCAATTTCCAGGAATCATAGACACACAGAGAAAAGCTGGGTGTGGCAATGTACAACTTGCTGGACAGCCATTCCAGTGAAATGAGGAGCTTCAGGTTCAGTGAGAGATTTTGTCTTAAAAGATGTAAGTTGGAGAGTGAAGAAGACACCTAAGGTGGACCTCTGCCATCCACATGTGAATGGATGCATGTGTATTAACCCAATCTCCAAAGGACACATGACTGCCATCCCATATTTAATAGGGAAGTTTCTAAATCATTGTAATTTGTTCCTTCTCCAGAGTGAACTATTTTTGCTGCTGAAGCATACCTTTTAGTAATTTCCTTAAGAGAGGATCATCTGGACACAAATTCTTTTCACTTTTGATTTGTTTTGTTTTGCTTTTAATTTTTTTTTTTTTTTGAGACAGTATAGTATAGTCTTGGCTACCCAAGAACTTATTCTTCAGAGTACACTATTTTTGATGCTGAAGCACATCCTTAAGTATTTTCCTTAGAAAAGGGTCATCTGGACACAAACTCTCTTCATTTTTTTTTGTTTTTTATTTGGTTTTTCAAGACAGGGTTTCTCTGTGTAACCCTGACTCTCCCAGAAATCACTCTGTAGACCAGGATGTCTTTGAACTCTGAGATCTGCCTACTGTTGTTTTTAGTTTTTCTCGGTCTCCCCCAGCACATTCCACCACGGCCCTATCCCAGCCCGGAGCTGGCTGGGAAGCCGCTTGGTTCCCCGCCCTGGCCAGGAGCGAGAAGAGGCCCAATTGAAAGCCATGGGGAAGCACCAGGGACACTTGGGACTTGGGTTCCTTGGACCACGTGGTGTCGCCTGACCCCGCTTGCTGAGAACCAACAAACACGAGACAGAGACGGCATCTGGTGGACCCGAACTCGTTTATTCAAGGGGTTCTTCCCCAATAAATAACCTCTCCCCATAAGGGTGTGGCTTCTCCCCTGGATCGGGGAAGCCTTAATTAGCATGGCAGGGGGAGGGGCGTACCTGGCCAACCCCCACAATATCCATGGCCTTTGCAGAGACCCAGGTGTATAATTCACCACAGGGCAGGCAGACATTTTGCCAATCTGCTTATTACATAGTGGCTTCCTAAGCTTCAAAGGGAAGGAGTCTCCGCACATCCTACTAGCCCCAGGGGGCGAGGAACACTCGTGTTAGAACTTTACTCTTTAGCCTGGAAGCCCTACAGCCTACCTATGCTTCACTTATTTTACACTGAAGCAGCCTTCCCTGGCCCCCATGATCCAGTACTAGCTCATCTGGCTGTCAAGTTGTTTCCTGACCATTGTTTTTCTTCAGCAGCTTCATGGTTCTTTCCATCAAATGCTGGTTTGATGTTTGTCCTGCTGTCATTGCTTTACATGTCGTCAGTATCTTCTCCTTTACACCACAGAAACCTTCTGGTTATCTTTAATATTCTCCTGTTTCACTAATTTGTCTATGTGTGTATTAATTTGCATTTAACAGACCAGGAACAAGATGTGGAATTTGTAAGTAAAGATTCAATCTTTCCACAAAAATAAAGCTACATAAATAGACATTTCTTGTCTGTTAGCAAGACAGCTCAACATCTTCAAAATGTGAATTTGATATGATTTATAAAAATAGCAACTTTGGGCCAGCAAGATGGCTCAGTGGGTAAAGGCACTTCCCACAAGGTCAATGACCTGAGTTCAATCCCTGGGTAGAAGAAGACTGAATCCTTCAAGTTGTCCTAAGGTGTCCACATATATGGTGATATTAACACATACACACACACACACACACACACACACACACACACACACACACATGCACTAAATATATAAGTTAAAAGTGTTTCAAAATACTAACTTCTTTTTCTGTATTTCCATAAGTTGATTTTAATATTCAAATGACTGGAGAAACATGCTAAAAATGGAAATCCACATAAAAAGGAAAAGAAAGGCTAAGTGCCTCTTCAGATATTAAAGCATATGGCTCTGCCTCTGTAATAAAAGAGTAGCATTAGAAGCAAGAAAAACAGAAGACCTAGAAATATGCACAAGGATATATGAAAAGTTGGTGTGTGATCAATGTGACCTCTCAAATCAATGGGGAAAAGATAAACTTCTTAAAACATTTTTTATTACATTCATTCAATTTGTGTGTGTGTGTGTGTGTGTGTGTGTGTATGAATACAGATATGAATATGGGTTAGTGTGCATATGCCATGACTCCTGTGTGAAGATCAGAAGACACATTTCAGAAGCCAGTTTTCTCCTATTATGCAGATCCTGGTGATCAAACTTAGTTCACCAGAATTGGTGGCAAGTGTCTTTACCTGGTGAACAATCTCCATGGCCAAGATAAACTTAGTTAATGGTTCTCTGCTATTTGTCAAACAACAACAGTATCTGTTCTTCATGCCATAAACTAAAGCTGATTGCTAGTGGCTTCAAAACAGAAACATTAGCAATGACTGTAAAAAGTAGTTTTTATTGTTTAACTTGTCTATTAACTCCATTGGTTTGTGAAGCACCTGGGAGATTAGTACCAGTGTAGATGTATGTGTCTGTGAAGGAGTCTCAAGAGAGGTAAGGATTGGTATGCCCACCTGGGTGTGGAGAGCTCCAACTTGTAGACTGGGAGTGGGGTATATGAAAGGGGAAGGAGAAAGCCAACTAAAGCAGGCAGTCTCTCCATCTGCTTCCTGGCTTGAGTAGTGTGGAGCCTCTCTGCTCTACCTGACTCTCCTGCAACCTTTCCCTTAATAAGTGGCATACAAACTAAAGCCAACTCAATACTAGAAATGAAAATTAAGGTGATGGTTAATCTTCGTTATCAATTTGACTTGGTGGGACACTCCTTCAGGCTTATGTACGAGTGTGCTAATGGAGAAGATTATCTACCTGGAAATATCTACCTAAATGTGGGTGACATCTTAACATGGACTATACAGTTAGATGAAATACAAGGAGTTATACTAAATGCCAAGTATAGCTCTTTCTCTGCTTCTGTCTCACCATAAAGTGAACTACTTCTTTCTGAAACATCTTCCTTACCATGATAGCCTGAACCATCTAAAACTGTGAGCCAAAATAAATCTTTCTGCTCTAAAGAAATTTCTAATTTAGATTACTTTGAGATATCATCTTACTCCAGTCAGAATAACCAATATCAAACAAACAAATGACTTCAGATGCTGACATGCATGTGAGGACAAAGCTGTATTTATCTAAAGCTGGTGTGAGTAAAAATGGATACAAGCACTATGGAAGCCAATAATGAGGCTCCTCAAAAGCTGAAAATAGATTTATCTCCACATGTACCTATATTAGTCTTTGTGTATACTGCTAGACCTATATATCCTATTATGAAGACAGTTCTCCATCCATGTTCATAGCTTCTCCATTCACAAAACACAGTTTACTGAAACAGATAAGATATTTATCAAATGATCAATTGATAAGAAAATATGGTTCATTTACACAGTAGAATATTATTCAGTTATTTTTAAAAAATGAAATTCACAGGTAAGAGGATGGAGCAAGAACTCATAGTCTTGAGTCAGGTAACCCAAACATTAAAAGATGAATGTCACAGTTTTCTCTCATTTCTAGATATTAGCTTTGAATCTTCAGGTATCAGGTATGTATGTTCTATTTGGAATGCACCTATAGGTCAGGAAATTAGTAAGTTGCCATGGTAGACAGGACCTCCTAAGAAGCAGATGGAATAAGGTATTTTAATGGAATAAATGGAAAAAATGGCATTGTCAGGATTTAATTGCCATGGATTAATAGGTTGTAAGAAGACATATAGGAGAGAATTTGAGAAGAAATATAAAAATCTTTGAAAATGCCACTTGAAAACATTATTATAGAAGCTTCCTGAAATGTAAACATATACATATGCATACCTTAAAAAAGTTTCATTTGAGTTGCCAGTCAATAAAGGAGGGGGTAGTTTTCCATAGGTAGACACTACATCCTAGCATATAAAAAATGAGAAATCAGTTACTGTTTGAGGAGTTATTGGTTTCTAGATTCAGTTATAACCCCATTTTTACAGACTATTGACAACATTCTTAGCCACCCTGCAAAACTTAACTTTAAGACTCTTATTGTGATGATGCCAAATGTTTAATCATAGATCATTCAGAAATGAAGATGTTACAAGTGTCATTTTGCTGAGTATCATTTATAGTGCTAGGGAGTGTACACACTACTGGCAGAGAAAAGGTATGATCAATCTCACTCAGCTGAGAATCTTACATGCTACAACAATAACTGGCCTGACAAAAACTGTTCACTGGTGCAATAATAGCATTAATGTTACTGGAGTAACCAACTACATTCTGATTGTATATATGTTCTGCTTCAAAAGACCAAAAACCCTGTGTATAGTTAGGTCATAGGTCTTAGAGGAGAACTCAGTACTATTATAATCTACATGGTGATAATGTTAAAGTGGCTCCTAATGTTTTATTGATAAATCCAAACATAAAACATCTCTCAAACCTCACCAGAAGAGCTCCCCCTGCAATAGATGGCAATTAAGACAAACTCTCAACTAGTCAAAATGTGTAGAAGAGACTGTGGAGTTTCCAAGTCTAGATGGGGCATACATATCATACAACTCTCTGTAATGCCTCAGGTATTTCGAAAAAGGAGGAAGAAAGATTGTAAGACCCAGAGGTGATAGATAGTTACACCAACAAAACAATATTTTCTACAACCAACAAGGCAGGTGCTTATATGAATGTATAATATTGAATGTGGCAGAATGCACAAGGTCTGCATGAACTCAAATCAAGTCAAAAATCTCATTGTAGAGCAGGAAAGAATGTCAGTATGAAATACCAGTAGCTGAAAAATCATTTGCAGTTGATATCTGCTAGAGAGTTAGTACCTATTTCTTTTTTAGTTGTTTGTTTGTCTTTTTGTTTGTTTGTTTGTTTAATGATACGACATCTGGTAAGTCTACCACAGCTCAGGGAAGTCTCTTCTCCCAAGTCTAATTGCAAAACAAAACCTGTATTTCATTGAGGGGGGAAAAAGGCTAAATATTTGATTGGTAAGGACTGGAGGTTAGAGAGGGTGTATATGGAAAGAGTTAGGGCAGTATTTTTAAAATACATTGCATGAAGGTTTTAAATTATTAATGAATATGTTGCTTAAAAAGTTCCAGGCTGTGTATCTACTTATTAGTTGATTACCTGATTGCCTCTGGTTCCATCTAATGTTCAAAACCTGTAAAAAACACTGTTTCTGGGGCTAAAGTGGTGAGCTTGAGGTTTGTCTTAGTTCCAGGATGTAAGATCTTATCTGTGTGCTTCTTCTTGCATAGAGATCTACCTGCTGTCAGTCATGGTCCTTACCAATCTGCTATCAATAATGGTCCTTGCTTTCTAACTGTCTACAAGGGCTTGGATCTCTGTACATTTCTTATAGACCATTCAACTAGTAGAAAGGTGGATTATTATTGTTTTCTACAAAGAAAAAGTTTAGCAAAACTAAAGAGACATTTTTATTACTATGAGTAATAGGATTCTAAATATTCATAATTTTTAATTTAAATTCATTATATTTTAACCAGAAAAGCATATTCCAAAAATATGTTTAGAAGTGTAATTTTTAGAACATCTCAAACCAGTTAATAAAATCATTATCTAAGTAAATGTTAAATTTTTCTATATTTACAAATTTGATTTGTATTTGGAGTTAATTCCCATACACAAAGCTTACTAATCAGCTATCCGAGTTATGCTAGAAGGTTAATGTTTTATTTATACAAAAATATCACATTGAAAATGATGAGAGAATTGAATTCAGATGTGAACTGCAGATGTCAGAAATTATCTTCAATAGTTATAATTTACAGTGTTAATACAAGCTATGGGACTCTTGCTGGGAGAAATAATTAATCTGAAGTTGCATAAGATTGGCAAATTTTAATTACAAATAGCTAGCTATTTAAATATGGTTGCTTTATGAAATTATTATGGACAATGCACATCAGCCAATTAAACTGACAAATTTACAAACTCTGGTATGAAATGCTTTTATGTCACCTCTCTCTTCTCAGAAAACACCTGTTCTTAGCAATGTTTACATGAGTTCTTGAATGTGTCTTTAATGTAAGAAAATAATTATAAATTTACAACACTGATATTTTATGGTAAAAATTTTTACTTTTTCTTGTGACATTTAAAATAATTTATTTAGAAATATTTACATCCTAAATATTTTCCTATTTATGAAGAAGTTTTACTTATAAAAGAGATAGTTTCTCAGATTCTAAATTATTTAAATTGACTCAGGAGTAAAGACATAGCTCATTGTTAGAGCATATCTGTCTACCACGCCTGAGTCCCTAGAGCTAGTTCCCAGTTACTGAGAGTGATAATTGCCTCTTCAAGTAATTAGTGATGACAGTATTTCTCCTGTAATTAGCAATGAATTTACCAGAACATGTATCTCAATGGCAGTAATCCCATTAGAGATTCCCTGAATCCCTTGGAAAGATACATTTGGGATCTCAGTTATTAGACCCCATTGGCATGAGAATGTAGTATAAGCCCTTTATTCTTCTATGAAATTATTCATTTAGTCTATTGGAAAATAGTCCTTTTCTTGGTAAGTCACTTTTGTGGGAACTAGATAACATTCATTGCACAAAAGTTAGGTTTTGTGGATCTGAGCTAATAAATAAATAAATAACAATTTGTGACCAAAATGGTAGGAGAATATACTTATCAATGGCATTAGCTTTCACAGGAAATTTGTTCCCCTTTTTCTGACAAGTGTTGTATAATAATCTGTAACACCTTTATGTAAATACTTTTTGTTACCGATAAAAATTACTATGCTATCTGTCTGATAATTTCAAATACTTTATGTTATAATTGAACATATTTTGTTAGATGTGTGGGGAAATTTTTGTAAATTTGTTTTATAATTAGATTTTTAGCTACTTTCTTAGGATTTGAGATTTTCTGTCTCCCCTTCTTCTCTTGCATGCCTTCTCCTCTCATTACCTTTTATCTTGTACCACAGGCATGTTTTACCATAAGTTCTTGAGTGAATGAGTGACTGTCCTGCCTTTTCATGAAATTTGAAACCTTTTCTTGATCTTCATTCTGTCTCAATGTGACCTGACCATGAAATCTTGACACCCTACTGACTGTTCCTCCTCTTTGTCTTTGACTAAAACATGCATGTCAACCCCCAGCTGGATGGGATGTATTTGTATGCTAATCTAAGCATCTACTTACATTTGATACAAATAAGAACAGAATGTAGCGTCTGCAACATCATACAGTCTTGAAATCATGTTTATTTTTTTAAAAATCTCAATTATGTTTTGGTTTCCCCTTTTACCTCAAACATTTTATTTCTTGATATTTCCATCTATAAGACAAGGCTGATAATGATAGTAAGTCTTACTTATTTTTTAAGTTATTCTTGTTAGAATTTGATAAGCTACAGTAAAAATATTTAGAATTTTGCATTATGCATCAGAAGTCATATACCACTAGTAATTTCTGTTGATTAAGCTGGGTAATGATGTTTAAAACATTGTTTCTGCCATCGTTTTGTTTAAAGAACAATGGATGGGGAAGAAAAATAGAAAGTGGATAAGTAAAGGGATCACAGATAGATCACAGATAGACAGAAGAGACAAAGAAATGTACAGACAGACAAACAGATAAGTAAGTAGAGAGGTAATTTTGTAATTTAATACAGATTCACTGCAAAGTATTTGTCTTCATTGCCGTATGATAATAATGCATTAGTATATGTTAGTATACAAGTCGTATATCATATACATATATATATATGTATATATATATATATACATATATATATATATATAACCATATATTCTAAGTTAATTCACACTAACTCAAAAGTAATGTCTTGGTTAATCTCTTCATACTTTTAAAGCAGTCAAAAAATACTTTTCACTATCCTAATGGGATATGGAGCACCTTCACGCACTCATTGATAAACATGTTTGAGCTTAAGTTTCTGATCATCAAACATCTGGTCTCTGATGTGCACATGTTATAAGTCCATGTTAATCATTAAATATGAAAAACAAAGTCCTCAGCATTCACATAACCTTAGCACTTATTATACTGAAGAATTAATTATACAGAAAGTTTTATTTTGTTTTATAGACCTCAGACAACATTAATATCAGCATTGAACACTTTGCCCATTTCTCTTACGTTTTCCAAAATATTTTGAAAATTAAGTACTGATTTCCTTCACTTCAAAATTGAATTAAGTGAAATAATTAAAATACCTCATGTTCTATCATTTAAATTTCCTGAGAGTTCAGAAACATTGATTGACAGACTTCTCATATACAGCAACTTGTTTCATATGTGAATAAAATATTCAGCTAGTGTGTTTGTTACTTGTATTTGTTCATGGAAGTGCCAGATAATTCAAAGGCATTAGAAATTAACAAGTAATCAAATGTTATGCATAATTTATTCAGTCAACTAACTAATATTTAGTGGAAATTTATTGTAAACAAGCTGTATATACCAAAAGTACAAACATAAATGACCAACATTATCTGCTTTTTTTAATATATGTGAAATATTTGTGAATTATCTTAATATTTTTTCTCTCTAGAACATACTCAGTATATAGTTTCTGAAAATTGATTTAATTTCACTATTAATTCTTTTGTTTTATAGTTGGAAAATTAAGTGGTTACCTAGTATTAGTTTTATTATATAACTATATCTACAGTTACAATAATAACCCATGTGTCTTGGTTAGGGTTACTATTGCTATAATGAATCACCATGTCCAAAGTAACTTGAAAGGAAGAGATTCAGCATACAGCTTCACATCACTGTTCATCATCAATAAGTCAGGGCAGGAATTCAAACAGGACAGTAATCCAGAGACAGGTGCTGATTCAGAGGCCATGAAGGAGTGTTGTTTACTGACTTATTCCTATTGGCTCACTCACACAGCTTTTTTATATAATCTATGATCATCAACCCAAGGAAAGTCTCATATATAATGATTTGGGTCTCCCACATAAATCACTAATTAAGAAAATGCCCTACAGGCTTTTCTACATTCTAAAATTACGGAAGAATTTCTCAATTGAGGATTCCTCTTAAACTCCAATTACTCTAGCTTGTATCTTTTAATTCTGGGAGATTGTGAGCAAAAAGAAAATGTAAACTGTTCTAAAATTATTGTTGCAAAAAAAAAAAAGACTTGAGATATCAATCTTAAAAAAATACATTTTTTCTTTTAACATAGTCAGGGCATTCATCAGTGACTTCTTCAATTCTTCTCAGTCTTACAATTGAGTCCAAAAAATGTAAACAAAATCACGTATGGTTCCAACCTAGTACAGTAAAAGCAAAGGCATCCATTGAAGTCTGAAATATATATGTCAAATATTGCGAATGGAAACAGTTTGAGCATTGTTTGTTTCGGTAGCCTTTTTTTTTAATCTAATTTTTATTTATTCACTAGTATTTTTAAAATAGTGAAATAAGTTTACTCTAAATTATCTCACTCTTTCTACCTATATCATATTTTTAAGATTTTCGAGTTCTCTAAAAGAAAAAAAAACTACAAATACCAAATACATGGAATTTACAAATGGAAACTACACCTTGGTCACAGAATTTATCTTGTTAGGTTTTCCAACAAGGCCTGAACTTCAGATCGTCTTATTCTTTGTGTTTCTGACATTGTATGCCATAATTTTAATGGGAAATATTGGCTTGATGTTGTTAATTAGGACGGACCCTCATCTTCAAACACCTATGTACTTTTTCCTCAGCAACCTCTCCTTTGTAGACCTTTGTTATTCTTCAGTCATAGTACCCAACATGCTCATCAATTTCCTTTCAGCCAAGAAATCTATTTCTTACCTAGGCTGTGCACTGCAGTTTTATTTTTTCTGTACATTTGCGGATACCGAATCTTTCATCTTGGCTGCCATGGCCTATGATCGCTATGTTGCCATCTGCAATCCTTTGTTGTACACAGTTGCAATGTCTAAGACTCTCTGTGTATGGTTGATTGTGCTGTCATATGTTGGTGGCAACATGAGTTCCCTGGTTCACACATCTTTTGCCTTTATTCTGAAATATTGTGACAAAAATGTCATCAATCATTTCTTCTGTGACCTCCCTCCTCTGCTGAAACTCTCCTGCACAGACACGTCCATTAACGAGTGGCTGCTTTCCACATATGGTAGTTCCGTAGAGATCATCTGTTTCTTCATCATCATTGTATCCTATTTTTTCATCCTTCTCTCAGTCTTGAAGATCCGCTCTACCAGTGGGAGGAAGAAAACCTTCTCCACATGTGCATCTCACCTGACCTCTGTGGCCATCTATCAAGGCACACTTCTCTTCATTTATTCTCGACCCAGCTCCCTCTATTCACCCAACACTGATAAAATCATCTCAGTGTTCTACACCATTATCATCCCGGTGCTGAACCCACTGATTTACAGTTTGAGAAATAAAGATGTAAAAGATGCTGCCAAGAAAGCCTTAAGATCTAGGGTACAGTCTCCTCCATGACAAGGACTGCAACATGTTTCATCTCTTTCCAGTTATAGATGCTTAAGTGGGAGCTCACAGCAACATGACCAGCAAATGTACAAATATTCAACTGAGACCACTAATCAAACACTTGTACAATAACACAGCCCAAATGCATTTTATAATTCCAAAACATGGTATTCTTTAAGGAGTTGAAAGTAAACTTGCACGTGAAATGACACATTTGTAATTCCAGGGTTCTGGAGGCAGAAGCATGAGGATTTGGATTATGAAAATTGAGGTCATCCTGGGCTCCTCTCTTTTTCTCCCTTCCTCTCCCCTTTCTTCTCCTTCTCTCTCCTCCTATCCTCATCTCTCCACCCCTCTCCCCTCTCCTCTCCTTTCCTTCCTTCCATTACCCTTTACTCTCTTCTGTTCTCCCCTTGTCCCCTCCCCTCCTCCCTTCTTCTCCATTTGAAAGATGAGTACAGTGCTTCTAAAGCATGCAAACGCTAGACAAACGCTCTGTACTTAAAGGTGCAACAAGCCTAATGACCTAAGATCAGTTTGTCAGAGGAGGAGAACCAAGACCTGTAAATTTGTCCTTTGACTGCCACACATGTACTGTGGCACATGGATGGCTAGACATATACATACGCACACACACATACACAAACAAACAAAAAACAAAAATTATAGTTATTTTTCACACATATATAAATAAATAAGTGGTTGAGAAGATGTGGAAAATGGGAAAAATTACTCATTATTGGTGGGAGCGCAACAACCATAGAAAGTAGGAAAGTTTTCTAAAAAGCTAAAACCAGAACGAGGATCTGACTTATCATACCATTCATGGGCATATATCCAAAAAACTACATTCTACACAAAGATTCTTACACTGCACCCCTGTATTACTGCTGTTTGTTCACAAGCATTGAGAAACAGAATCAGTATACATGTTCATCAGCGGAAAAATAGATATTGAAAATAAGATATATATGCACTGTGGAATTTTATTTTGCTATAAAGAAATATAGAATTCCAATTTTCTCAGAAAAATAAATTGATCTGAAAAGAATAATATTATACAAAGTATTTTTGACTCAAAAATTTGAATTCTATGTATTCCCACTCATAAGCAAATTCTAGCTATTAATTTTGGGATCCATGTATACATGTGTGTTAGAATAGGCATATATGCCATTAAACTTGAAAGGGGGAAATCGTTTTAAAGAAGAAGGAATAGGTAACAGAATGCATGTGACAGTAAAATGAAAATGGGCTACTGTAGGTGGAAGGTTTAATGCAGGGGAAAGAGAACTGTGAAAAAAAGAGTCAGAGAGGTGAATAAAACAAATTATGGTTGAACATGCCATAATGATACTTAACACATGTTTCTTAATTTATATTCAAGCATAGCAATGCAACACTCTGACTATCACTGGAAGGAATGGGGAACTAGTTTGCAGAGGAGTGTGGAAGAGTTTAGAACTTTGGTTAAAAAAAGACAGATAGATGAAAGAGATAGAAAAGAGGGGGGGGAGAGAAGGGTGAGAAAAAATGAAGAAAAAAATGAACACATTTTATTGTAAACATGCTTAATGGACCATTCTAGTGTGAGGTTAAAAGACAAGAAATAATTGAATAAATAAATTCAAGCAATGGCATCCCAGCACAGGAGGTTTCAGAAAAGAACAGGAATTCTGTTCAGGAAATGGAATAGGGACCATTCATGTCACATTTGGGCCCAGTGTCTAGCTTTTCTCTGCCTGTGTCCTAAAAGTGAATTCAGAGATAATGAACTAGTTTTCAGGGTAGTACTGACATAAGCAAAAGTGAATGGTAAAGAGATCATCACCACCACAGAAACAAACTCTACTGTACTGAAACAAGATGAGTATACTCTGGTAAATCTCATTTCCTGATGCCTCTACTGTGTGAAGTTCCTGGTTCATTTAAAGGAAGAAAGCCTAAGCTGAAGGGATTCCCTGTTCCTGAAAAGTTTCCTAGAAATGATTTCTCCAAGTTCATCACTCAGAGGCTGATAAAACTATGGTTCAAGGAAGGTAATCACTAGTCTGAAATCCATGTAGGTTGCAAGATTGAGGTACTGATGGAGGTTAGCTATGTGTGGCATGGTCAAAATACAAAGTATGAATACATGCTTGTTTTCTTTGTTTCTTTTTAACTTGGCACAGCATCAAATGACCAAGGAAGACAGACCAATTAAGAATTTCCCAGTTCAGATGGACTATGTCCATGTCTATAAGAGATTGTCTTAAGTGATGTGAGAGGCACCATCCGTGGGATAGGTCTGGGATGTGAAAGTTAGCAAGCATGAGGCAGAGAATGAACCATTCCTCCATGATGTCTACTAGAGTTTCTAGTTGGGTTCTTGCTCTGAATTCCCTTGATGATGGCATGGCCTAAAGGTACAAGCTGAAATAAACCTTGCCTTCCAGCAGTTGCTCTCAGACAGAGTGCTTTAACACAGCAACAGTGAACATTGTGGGACAGAAATTGTGAAGAAGGTTAAGAATAAATTCTAAGTGACCCTTAGTAACCCTAAGATATTGAAGAGACCTGGATGATGGGAAATCTGCTGAAGAGAGCTAGACCAAGAAAGAGCTATGCAGATTCCAGGCACAGATATGAAGGAGCTACCTAAATCTTCTGTCACACAG
This sequence comes from Cricetomys ansorgei, assembly GCA_026225945.1. NCBI lineage: Eukaryota > Metazoa > Chordata > Mammalia > Rodentia > Nesomyidae > Cricetomys > Cricetomys ansorgei. Next base: position 38,454 of record JAMJFZ010004030.1, on the reverse strand, counting down.
ATGAATATTTTATAGGCCCCAGGCGCTAGACTTGGAGGTACAACATTTGATATTTGGCCTGCTGGACTTTGATCTTGCAATATTGTTTGTTTTTCATTCTTTGTTTTTTGTTTCTAATTTTTAAATAATTCTTTGATATATCTTCATTTTTCACCTTTGGACTAAAAATGTTTACTCTGTGGCATTATGTGTTCTTTTCATCTTGATTAAGGAAAAATTAGTTCAATATATAGATGACTACACATGTGTAACATTAACAATCACCGAAGTTGGAAAATAAAGATAATCTCAACAAATAGAAATATGGAAATCTACTGATGTCATTTAACACATTATTAGTATGTAAGTTTAAAATAATGTCTCAATAAATGTAGATAAGAATCTGAAAAACTTCAATGGTCATTTAGATAAACATTATCAGTAGACTAATTATTGAAGGTATGCTCATCAACATGATAAAGATCACACATTCAATGAGAATCCTAGTTATAATAATAATACAGAAAAAAGCTGAGTGGTTTTTACGTAAGTTCACACTAAGGGCAACAATGCCTCCTCTCATTGGCTTTTTATTTTAAAACAAATTTCTGCATGTTCAGTGAATACATTAATTTTAAAGGATGAAGTGAAATTAGATCTTTTCATTAGAAACATGATCATACTGGAGTGATAAAAAACGTTCCGGACTTAGATAGTGGCAGGAGTTGTATAGCCTGATGGACATTATAAAACGAAATAGAAATTTAAAAATGTTATTTTTAAAGATTTAACAGGAGCTGGAGAAATGGAATTTGCCTGTCCTATACTCGACTGTGTTTCCTAGCACCAACATAACTGCTCTCAATATCCTGTAACTTCAGTGATGTCAATGTCTTCTTCCAGCTTCTGTTGTCACTCATGTAGTACACATAAACAAATGCAGGAAAATAGTTCATACATATAAATAAATATGTTTTATAATAATAGTGTATTTCTAAGTGAGATGATAAAGGAAGTGCTTCAATATTGAAGAAGAAATGTACAAGAAAGCGGTATTAAGAATGATTAAATATGAGCCTTTAAAGTTTGAGCTTTTCAATTTCTACTTTGGAGAAGGAAAGTTTAGATTTCTAATATATTATTATATATCATACCATATATGTGTGTATATATTATGGTATAAATAGAGAATGGCATGTAGTGCTATCCTTACTGAAGTAGAATAATTAATGGAAGTAGTAATTATTTCAAGCTACACCTTTGTTAAAGATGGTGATGTATTTACAAAGAAGAATATAGAAGAACATAATTAGTCATGCCAAAGCTTGGGGGAAATGAGTTCACAAACATCAATCCCAAGTGGCAGTTAGCATAATAAAATACCACCATCCCAGTGTTCATGTACATAAGAGCTACTCTCCTTAGGTGGGCTCCCATTGCTCTGTATTTTCTAAAATAAGGTAAATCAAAGCAATTTCAATTTTACATCTTTAGAAACAGATTTTACAGTCATGATTTTAGAGCCTGCTCAATTTAAAAGATTGCTAAATCTAATCAATGAAAATGGTATTTTAAACATAATCATGAATCTCACAAAACTTTATATTATCAGTAAGATAGCATTTTCAATATTTTATTATAGTCTTACTACATAAGAAATCCCTACTCCTTTTATTTTTATGTCTGCATGTGTGAATTTAAGTGATTAAACATTAAGTAAAACTATTGGCTTACTGTGTCACAAATAATGGGTCCAACGTCAATGCATTATGAAATACATTCCATAGTATTTATATAATCCAAAAAGTCAACAATATACATAATTTACATTCTAATGTTCATTAAAAACATGTATATATACATATATACATATGTGAAATACATTCATGAAAGTGCATACACATACATGTAAGAAAAGCAGATGTATTTAGAACATTTATTGTGCTCCATCTTAATTTTATTTCTCATTGTGAAGGAAATGTGAGTAGTGGAATCAAACTGTATGTGATAAATTCTTTGGATGCTACATGTTTTTAGCCATCTGACTTGTCAAAAGAATCATCCTTTGATACCAGATCACTACTACTAACAGGTAAGGAGAACTAATGCAAAACATAACATATTCTAAAAGCAAAGATCAAATAAAAGTTATCTTATGTCTTAGTAAATCCTAAAGTAATGTAAGTTAGATCTGAATAAATGGTTAGCCTTGAAACCTTATACAAGCAAACAACAAAAAAAGTCATCAGATTTTATTTATGTATATCTGTGCATATGCACACATATGCACACACACACACACACACACACACATATATATTACAAATTTAATAAAAGTGTGGCTATCAATTTGAGAGTAATGGACATGGGAATGGGTTGAGTGAGGGTAAATAGGGTGGGCTGGAGGGAGGAAAAGGAGGGGGAAGTAGTAATTTTATTTCAATTAAAAACTTTTTAAAAAGTGTTTAAAATTTAAAAATGTTTAAATGTTTAAAAAAGTTTTTAAAAAACTAAAAAATAAGAAATAAAACAAAGAGTCTTAACCATCTTCTTTGTTACTAGTAAATGTTTGTGTTCTACATTTCTATAAGCTAATAAGAATTATTTTGGCATTATTACAGTTATCAATGACTGACTATTTCTAAACCAATGAAAATTTTTAAGTTCATGTGATCTTTCAGAAATTAAATAAATAAACCAATTTATATATTTAATATCTTAAAGGATAGCAATAATATAATATCCTCTTCATGTATAGCCTGTCTCTCTAACATATTTATTTCATATTATTACAAAGATCAAATGAGATTCAGTGTATCCAAATCTGTCTTCTGCAATAAAAATTGTAGACTTCATGTATTTTACAGAATGGGCAGAAAGTCATGGTCCTTCTGAATGGCACAAACTGACTCATCTCATTTTCTCAACTGTATATCTCAAATACTGGCCTTTTTTTTAAATTAATGAATGGGTTATGAAAATGTTGCCAAAAGAGAAACGAGACTCAGAATTATTTATAGTATAAAATATATGAAAAATAAATGGATTATGTTCTACTTAATAAATACATTTCTAATATTCAGAGGTTAATGTGCATTTGTATTTTTTCTACTTATTTTCTCAATAGCATAGACAGGAAGAAAAAAATGGACATAGGAAATTGCTCCTTGAATGAATTCATGTTTGTGGGAGTCACCAATAACCCTGAGATGAAAGGGACTCTGTTTGCCATATTTCTTCTCATTTATCTCATTAATCTTCTGGGGAATCTTGGTATGATCATTTTGATCAGAACGGATCGCCAGCTCCACACACCCATGTACTTTTTCTTGAGTCACCTCTCTTTCTGTGATCTCTGCTATTCCACTGCAATTGGTCCTAAGATGCTAGTAGATATATTTGGCAAGAACAAGTCAATTCCCTTCTGGGGCTGTGCTCTCCAGTTCTTCATTTCCTGCACCTTTGCAGATTCTGAGTGTGTACTGCTGGCAGTGATGGCCTTTGATAGATACCAGGCCATTAGTAACCCCTTGCTCTATACAGTGGCCATGTCCAGCAAAGTGTGTTCCACGCTCATGGCTGCGGTTTACCTGGTGGGATCATCAGATGCTTTGATACATACAACTTTGGCATTCCGTTTATGTTTCTGCCGATCCAATGAGATCAACCATTTCTTCTGTGATTTACCTCCGCTGTACCTCCTTTCTTGCTCAGATACTCAAGTCAACGAGCTGGCGTTATTCACTGTTTATGGTTTCCTTGAACTCAGCACCATCTCAGGGGTGCTTGTTTCTTACTGTTACATCATCTCATCAGTCTTAAAAATTCACTCTGCTGAGGGGAGGTTCAAAGCTTTCTCTACCTGCACCTCCCACTTGACTGCAGTTGCCATTTTTCAGGGAACTCTACTCTTCACATATTTTAGACCAAGTTCTTCTTATTCCCTCAATCAAGACAAAATGACATCTCTGTTTTACACGCTTGTGATTCCCATGCTGAACCCTCTAATTTACACCCTGAGGAACAATGATGTGAAAGAGGCCTTGAAGAAAATTAAAAGCAAAAGATGGTTTTAAATATTTATTCAGAACCTCCACCACATTTCTGTCATTCACATGCAGTTTTAGCTTTTCACAATGTTTTCGAGGCTGGCTTCAAAATTGTGAACTCCTGCTTCAATCTCTGTCATCTGGGATTACAGGATTAGCCCAGCTAGCCTGTCTTTGCATTGTGTTTTATTGAATTGAATTTGATAGTATTTATACAATTACTTTTTATTTTACTCTTCTCATTTTTTTTAATTTTTCAAGTATCTGATTGAAGCATTATTTTCATTAGTTAACCTTATGGAAACATACCAGTAAGACTAGCATGATAGAGCAAACGGCACAAGGATTCTGTGTGAGAGTGAGGCTAGGCTACATAATTTAGATTCTGGATCAAAAACCATGAATATTATGTTATATCAGGGTCATTTCTGTATTTATGTATTTTTATTTAATGAAAAGTCATCTTTTGTCTATGATCAGAAGTACTATCATACAATGTTAGACCTGGACATAAACAACTTGAGCAAACAAATAGTGCTTAATTGGCTTCAAAATTATCATAGAATGAAGTCTGGGCAAAATAATTTCAGAGTTAAGTATTTAAATCCAGTTTGTTGGAGGCTAGCAACCTTGGCTGAGATACCCTGTATCATATCTAAAGATATTCACTCCGAAGAAAGAAATGGATTCCAGGCAGAACATCTCGCTATTGCAAAACTCTTACGGGCTGTTAGTCCATTTTCTCTTTAGATTTACAGGTGTTCAATGTAGCGTAAGAGCAAAGAAAAGAGCTTTCATAAAGATACTCATGGATTATAATTGATATCATTTTTCTTGATAGCTTCTCTTTCTTTCTCTGTCCACTTCATTGTTTGAGTTAAATGCTTCCTTTGGTAGGTCATAAACAATTATGTTGCAAACCATTGAGAATTGTGACTCTATATGTGTGAGATATTTGTTTTCAGTAAGAGGCTGTGGGTATCCTTTGCTCAATGACTGACTGACCCATTCATGTTATAAACAACTGCATTGTACAATATTTGGCATGAAATGTGGAAACAATTAAAAACATCAATTGCATACTAAAATGATTGTGTCCATGAAAATACAAGAATAAGCAATTTGCAGTTGTATTATCTGCCTCTGCAAAACTGCAAGTGTAGATTCATTAACACATAAGATCAGAATGCAGTAAGATCTAAGTTAGTAATCATGCGCTACACATTCTCGAGCTGTCAGAAATCAACTCACCATCAGTCGTTCGGGTTTGCTTCACACTATAAAATAATGGAAGGAAACGCTTTAAAACTGTTTAAAGTTGCAGCAAACTTCATGACCTCCACTTCCCTGAACACTGGTTTAACTTTATATGATAGAATTGTGGATATTGTACAGTGATGAGGGTGACAACGATGCTTCTCATCTCAGCAGAAAAGTTTCACAAGCAACATGGGATGGAAAGAGTAGAAGTGATGAATTGCTATTATATACATTGCTGCTTCAAACTTCAAAAGTACAAACAATAGGTCATCTGTTTATAACATGATTTACAATGGATGTCAGGAAAACTGTATCATTCATAACCCTCTAATTATCATGAGTAATCAAAATTTAGAGTTGGAAATCATGTTCACTCTTTAGTTTGCTCTCCAATTTTCCAGTGAAAGGATATATTTTCTTGTGTAGACTTATTTCTAATAAACTTTCTGAAAAAGACAATCTCTTTATACACACACATACACACACACACACACACATATATATATATGAGTACAGGCTTAAGTCATTACACCTGGATCTGGCTAAAGTTACATAAATTATACATAATATATATAATATATGTATATATATAGTTATATACTTATAATAAATTTATAAATGTATCTATATATTTAGATTACATTTATATAATATAAATTTATATATAAATAATATATTATATATAATAATATAAATTTAATATGATATATAATATAAATAATATATAATTATATATTTATATAAATATATATTTGTATTATAAATACATAAATAAATATATATTTATAATAAAAATATAATTATATATAATTACATATATAATATATACTGAAGAAAAATGTATAAAACTAATGTGAAACTTAAAGCTATTGAAATACCTCGATAGACACTTATCATTTATTTTACTAACAGTATGGCCCTTTTAATAGAATTTTTTATCAATGTGCTCTCTCTCTCTGTCTTTCTCTCTCTCTCTCACTTTTTCTTTCATCTCTCATTTCTCATCTTTCATCTCTCACATCAATTTTTATTTGTTGTATTTTGTATGTTGTTTTCCTCTTACATATCTGTGTAGGTACAAAATCCAAGCTTGTTATTCTTCTAGGAGTAGGAAACTTAATGATTTATTATGAATGTTTTGGGATAAACATTTTTTCACAGTGCTCTGTACTTTGGAACTAGGGAGCTATTTTCTGAAGTAGGTGGGTATCTTAGCAGATAGATGCTTTTGTGGTATTATATATCCAGGGTCACTAGAAATTATTTGCACATAGATGCATTTTCCTGACATTATCACATGTGATGAATAACACTTTCCTAAAGACTTCACAACAGTTTTAAGCAATATTGCAAAAGACCACAAAGACATTTGTGGTAGTTAATATAAATTATACATTGATGATATTCATATAACTACACAGGATTCAACTGAGTGACCTTGATACAAAGGACAAGGTAAAAGAAGCATCGAAGTTTTTTGACAGAACCTTCGGGCATATTACAAACCTCCGTGATCCTGCACATCCACCCACACACATGTTAAGTTAACCCCCCCAACACACACACTATAACACACAAAAAAATATAAAATATACAGAAAATGGCTACTACATGATTCAAATTAAATTGTTATCAATATCATGTAAATATGACAAAAATCGATGAGGAAACAGAAAGCAAATACTTGCCCTATGTGTACAAGTGCAATATAGAAAAGTAATAAATTATACTATAAAGGAATCAAATCCCAAATAAGAAGGAATTGAGAAAGAATTGAACTACAAATTTGCATACAAACAATGAGCCATTGACCAAGAAAATGTTGCAATGGTTTAGCTGGATTTATTTTAAGATATAATGGTAGATGCTTAACCTCCAGGGTGTTCATGTTAGGAATTGGTAGGGATCATTTGAGGAGTCTAATGGAAAATCTTCTAGTGATTGATGGCACTGATCCAGTCTCTACCTTTTTTGTTCCTTACTTACAGTGTTACCTCTGACTCTGCAAATTCTTGCACTGCACTATGATGATTTTATTTGGCAGAATCCCAAGCTCATGGCTTAAATATCTATGGACTTGTATTAAATTTGGATAGAATGTATTCATTGGAGAAATATTTCTAAAACCCAGTCCATTTCTACTGTTAGCCATTATTATCAACTTTAACTATCTAAAATATTTAAAACATTGCAGCAATTATTTTCCAAATATTCAAAATAGGATATGCACATGATAAAAAAACAAAACAAAAAAAAACAAAAAAACAACAACAGACAATGATGTTCTACACAAGGTATTTCTGGTGATTTGAATGACTCCCATAAGTTCATATGTTTGAATCCTTAGTCATCAGAAAATGGCACTATTTACTATTTACTATTTACTATTTACTAATTGTTAGAAGATAAGGAGGTTGTGACCTTGTTGTAGTAGGTATGCCATTAGGGTTGGGCTTTATGCTTTTAAAAGCCCAAGTCAGGCCTAGCATTTGACTTTATCTCTCTGCCGTTGGATCAAAATGTAATTCCTAGATATTGTTCCAGTGCCTGCCGGCATGCCACTATCTTCTCCCCCATTATGATAATGGTTTCACTCTCTGAAATTGTTAGCAAGCCCTGATTTAAAATACTTTTTATTTTTAATACTTGCTGCCTTGGTCATAGTGTGTCTTCACAACAATAGAGCTCTGACTAAGGCAGTCTTGCACGTTTTAATTGAAGAAAGTTCAAAAAAGTGTGCAATAAGAATATAGTATGCATGATATTGATATCATGAAATCAATGTTGTGGGTGTCATTGTGGGAGTCATCTCATGGGGAAATAATAATATGACAATACTGGGGCCAGTGAGTAAGAGTGCTTGTTTTGCAAGCATGAGGACCTGAGTGTTAACCACCAGCATCACTTAAAATTTCAAATTCCTGTAACTCCAGCACTGTGGGGTAGAGGCAGGTAGTCCTGAGAGTTCACTATCTAACCAGCCTAGCCACAAATGGTGAGCTTTGGGTTAAGTTAAAGATACTTTATGAAGGGAATAAAGTAGACAGTGTTAAGAACAAATCTGAAATTATTCTTTGGTCTCAAATGTGAGTTCAAAGGACAAATACAAAATCTCTCTCTCTCTCTCTCTCTCTCTCTCTCTCTCTCTCTCTCTCTCACACACACACACACACACACACACACACACACACACACAAAGGCACAACTATTGCAATGCCAAGTGAAGAAAGTGCCCTTAACAGTGCCATTGACATTCATGATAATTAGTCACTTAAATTGCCAGAAAGTAGCCAGAAAGCTCCAATAAACTGAATGTCCACCATGGAATATAATGTGTCTGTGTGTGCATACACGCATGTGTGTAGGATTAGACATACAAAGAAAAAATATTCCAATGCATGCAAATATAGTTTACTTGAAAACAATAGGGTGAATATATTATATTTGTTGCAAGAGGCTGCATGAAGCACAGTTATGATTTATTTTCTGTCCTGGGTAGGCAGATGCCTATCATCAGAAAGTATATTCCAGAGACTGCAGAGAATCAAAAAGGGAGAATTACTACTAATAAGTTTGAACTACCTGCTACAGTTTTTAAAAATTTCTAAAATTAAATAGTGTTGGTGGCTATACAACCAATGAATACATTGGAAACCAAAGATACTTTTATTTAAAAGGGTGAATACTGCACTGTGTTATTTGGTATTAAGAAATAAAAGAATTCTGTCAAAGTTGACATATTCCTAAGATAATGTTAAAGTAAAAAGATGAAAATATGTAATATTACAGAAAGGGGTGAGGTTGGTAAAAAGTAATGGATCTTTGAGTTTCCTTAAAGTTTTGCTTTGAATGGAGAAGGAAACCTTAAATAATACTTTATAGTTATAAAATACTTATTAGATTTCCTCTTCATATATATTAATTTGGTTACCATAATAAAGACTTAACAGTGGACGTATCACATAGAATTTATTCTTAGAATTAGTATTAATCACATCAAATCCTCAGGGATATATCTTCTCAATCTGAAGTCCCAAATGCCAACTGATAAGATAAAATGCTATGTGATCATATTCATCTGGCAGAGATCTGCTCAACTAAGGTTGGTTCTAAGTCTCCTGTTCTAAACACATAAGATAAAGTTCTAAAAGTTACCTTCATAGAAAAATATTATTTACAATTTAGTCAGTTTTTGCTTTCTTAGTTAGTTCATTTGTTTTCATAATTAATGGCAGAAAAGAATTTATTTGTAGAGAATAGGAAGAACATGACAGAACTTAATATTAGTAACAATAAAATTGTATTTTAGCCTGGTCACAAGACAAAAGTTTTATTTCTTCTACAATTATATAGATGTATGCATGAACTTAATGGACTTTCTTGTGCCAAAAGTGATTTCAAACAGTAAACAACATATCCATTGATCATCTTGTCATAATTTGTTAAGTGTAAAAAAAATCCCTCAGATGCTCTTCATCAACAATCTAATTTTCACATATCATCAAGAGCAAAGAGGTACATCTAACCACAGAATAATAAAAAAGAAGTATATACAGAGAGAGAGAGAAAGAGAAAGAGAGAGAGACAGAAACAGAGAGACAGACAAGCAGATACAGAATCAGAGACAGAGAGATCCTATATATGCAACTAATACTTTTTATCCATCATCCAATTTCAATACATTTTGGAAGTTATTAAAGTGATATTGTCATTCTGCCAGGAATATTTTCCAGGGTTCTGTCAATCTCCTGGGTTTAGCCTGTCCCCAGACTCACACTCAGTCACAGTATTTCTCTGTCTAATATCATTGAGGGATGAATAACAATGTTCTTTTTATCTAGGGCAGGAAGCTCTGGATTCTGGTGAATCTTGATGGGGAAATTCCTCACTCTATCTGTAAGAGACAATGCCCTGACCCAAAAAGTTACATGCCTAGGGACCATGTTAGGCCCTCTATGTGCAGAGGAGAAAAGGCTACTCATCTGCACTACTATTAAGAGGAAGCAGGGGTTGGTGAGCTCCATCAGTTGCTGGTGTGTGTGAGATGGACAATTGTTTAGCGTGTAGTAGTGAAAATACAGGACCAGTGTCAATTTTAAATATTATATGTAATCACCAATTTAAAAATTCAGCTTATTTAAAAAGCATAATAAGTGCTTTTTCTTATATTTTTATAGCATATTTGTTTGATCAGAAGACTCACCTGTGAGTAGGAGACTCTATACTGCTATAAACAGGTAATGAGAACTGTGTAACAAATATGAAGGAAATTAAAAGAAAATCTAAATCAGATGTAGAAGTCCATTAGGTTTTTTAGCATTATTTAGTGTTTTGGTCTATGCTTTTATAACTCAGAGGAGTCTTTTCAAAGTCATCATGATTTATAAGGGAGATAATGAGACCCTCTCTATGTCACATAAAGCATGGAAGCACAACTATTACATTGTCTGTAATGCCAGAGTTCTTTCATGTTATTTTGAACTTCGAATAAATCTTTCATTCAGATATACTCCATGGCAAGGTAAGATGATTCATAGAAATTAGCAAACTTGTAGAAAGCAGCGTGCTTTATGAATAGCAAGGATATGAGCTCAAAATTTTTAAGAAGCCTAGCTAAGATGTTAGCTCTTCAATTTTTCAACTAAAATGCAATGCATCTTTCAATGCACTTATGACTCTTATTTTATACTAATAACAAATGAAGTCAATCATGTTCTGTCTTACAGGTGCATTGTTGATGGTCACTAAGAAAAATATAAATTTCCCATCCTTTTGACAATTTTCTAAACAGTGTAGAGATGGAGAGGAGAATGGATAGAGAAAATTGTTCTTCCTTTACTGAGTTCATATTGATGGGAATTACCAACAACTCTGAAGCAAAAGTGACTCTGTTCACAATATTTCTACTAATCTATCTCATCAATCTCGTGGGAAATCTTGGAATGATTCTTTTAATTAGAGTGGATGCCCAGCTTCAAACTCCAATGTACTTTTTCCTCAGTAACCTTTCCTTCTGTGACCTCTGCTATTCCACAGCAGTTGGACCCAAGATGCTGATGGACATATTTGGTAATGACAAGTCAATTCCTTTTTTTGGCTGTGCTCTGCAATTCTTCATTTGTTGTACATTTGTAGATTCTGAATGCATATTGCTGGCAGTGATGGCCTTTGACCGATACCAGGCTATCCGCAACCCCTTGCTCTATACAGCAAACATGTCCGACAGGCTGTGCTCCTTGCTCATGGCTGGGGTTTATCTTGTAGGTGTGGCAGACTCTTTGATACATACAACATTGACATTCCACTTATGTTTCTGTGGTTCTCATAAAATTGATCATTTCTTTTGTGATATCCCTCCTATTTTACTACTGTCCTGTTCAGACACACAGGTCAATGAGTTAGCAATATTCACAATTTTCGGGTTTATTGAGCTGAGCACCATCTCAGGAGTCCTCATCTCCTATTGTTACATCATCTTGTCAGTCTTGAAGATCAGCTCTGCTGAGGGGAGGTTCAAAGCTTTCTCTACCTGTGCCTCCCACCTGACAGTAGTTGCGATTTTCCAGGGAACTGTGCTCTTCATGTATTTTCGGCCAAGTACTTCTTATTCTCTAGACCAAGACAAAATGAGCTCTCTGTTTTATATCCTTGTGATTCCCATGCTAAACCCTCTGATATACACTCTGAGGAACAGGGATGTGAAAGAAGCCTTGAAAAAACTGAAAAATAAAATATGCTGCTGTTAAATACATATTTAGAGGTTCCATCTCTCTCAGAAATAGTGGTTTTGTTTCCCTAAAATGATATCATATGAAAAATAGAATTTATCTAATGTGTTTATATAATTAAATTAATGTTCATTTCAATGGTAAATGATGAGAAATTGTTCCTCAAATGCTACAGTCCATTATGTTTTGAATTTATATAAATTTATATAAATACGTGTGTGTGTCTAGACAGTGTCTTTGTATCTGATCTTTTATATGTTTACAGATTTCTGTTTGTTCTTTCATTCAAGCATTACTTCAATTGTAAAAAAAATATTAATCATTTTCTAAGCGATTTCATGTCTTTAATGAATGTGTTTTTGTGGTAAATCTGGTAGATTACATAATAATGAATTCTAGAGACTAGTGAAAGAAGCTGACAGGAAATATCTAAGAATTCAAATAATTTCTTTTCAATCCAAAGCTTTAATGAATTAAGATGGCTAGAAGAAACAAATCTAGGATAAAACATCCACTGTACAAGAAAAATAGTATTATATTTCAATGCTAAATGAATACATACTGGAGGAGAAAATGGGGTTTTAATCATAAGTTATAGCAATGTGTTGAAGTTGACAATTCCTTATCACTTTAGAAGTAAAATTTTCACTGTGATTAAAGATCAGCGGGAGCAATCTTTGAGAAAATCACCCTTTTGCTCTGGTGGTTAACGATTACACCTCATCACTTAGAAGTTTTCTTCTCAGTCTTCTCCCTTCTCTTTTCATATAAAGATTTCTTCTTGCAATTTCCCGACAATGTGTACCTTAACTGTAGTATCAATTTTTTTCCAGGAATAGTACATATTGTCCCCTGTTAGCAGACCTAGGGGCCATGAACCATACAGAAGAGAACTTAAAAGATCCTAATGTTACCAGGAAAGCTGAAGTTTCCTATTGGCGTTCTTATTTTGGTTACTAATAGTTCAGAAATGAACTCAGAAAGCATCAGGACAATTTTATCAGTTTATGAAAATCCAACACAGTACAGTCTGGTGAACATCCTGGGAGCTGTTATTATAAGAGATATAAAAAAAGAAGCCAAGTCCATCAAGTTAGACATGGGATAGAATTAGCCATATTATTAAGGTTAAAGCAGTCCTAAGCACAGGCATTGGCTAGTGAGCTCAAGGAGGATCACAAAGACACCTGGTCTTTTACAGCTCAAGCCCTCCTGTTTGTATTTTGAGGGCTTTGTTTTGCAAATGATGCCTAGGTAAGAACTGCTTCCAGTTTTCCTCTTTAAATTGGTTTCTTTCATGTGTTAATCTTAGTGGACCTGTTTATACTTCTTAACCTGCCAGAGGAACCTAAAGCTCCAAAGTAAAATTGTTTGATTGTGTGTGTGTGTGTGTGTGTGTGTGTGTGTGTTTTCCTCTTTCTTTTACTCAGATTTTATAAGACTGAGTAGCACAGCACAAGATTATTTTAGGAAGATTAGCAGATAAAATCCCTTGGAATTTAAGAGAAATATTCAACACAATATTATTTTGTTTTGTTTTGTTTTCTTTTTAATCCTGGATATTATTTCCTTTTCCTATAACATTTCTAAGTCTTAGTGTTTCTACCTGTTTACCAGTGATTTGCAACATATATTTTATTTCTAAATATTATTGACTGTGTAGTGTTACAATTGCACTCAGTCCCTTGTATCTTGGCACACTTTTTGCTACTGAAAGAACTAACCAGAAATAATGATAGTATTCTTTATTTGCGTATATGTTCAGTATGGTAGGATTGGAATTTTCAGAGAATGGAGATTAAGTAGGCACTTTAAATTTTCTAAGGATAACTTTATATTTTAATTTAATGGAGAAATGTTACTGAAAATCTTCATAAATTTGCTAAAATAGAATAATAATAACAGTTAGTTACCCAGAAAATTAGGATCTTCTGGATTTAAATAGATGCAGTAATGGCTATTACCATGAGCTAGAGTTTTCCCTTCTCCTCCTCCTCCCCTCTAGAAATGGCCTTAAAGATTAATCTTTTTTGTAGCACTTAGAACTCTCCCCTTAATTGAAGTAACTATGTTGGATGATAATTATGTTACATGATTTCTAGGATCTTTTCCAGGTATCTATTTTCTGCGTTGTGTTCTTTGTGATTATAAATTATGAATATATTACTACATAAACGTCATACTAGTTGTAAAATATTTGTATATTAGAATTAGTGTTTCGTTTGCATATGAGAGAATTGCACTTAATCTTTACTAAGTCTTGGTCTGAAATAATGACAACACTGATGCCACTGAGATAATACTAATCTCACAAACCCAATCACTTTTAAATGTGGCCTTGTAATGGCGTGTTAATTGCATTTGGAGTATTTTAGAACAGAGTTGGTGTGGATATTTAAGTTTATTAATGCCAAAATAGTTAAAAATCATAACCTTAGTGAAGCATGCTGAATCATGTAGAAAATAACTATAGTTTATTTTGCAATTAATTTCAATTTTAGCCAGTGGATATGTGTGGTATGTTTTATGATCACTGCCATTCTGATTTGTAAAACTCTGTGACAGCATCTATTCTTGTTAGACACACTAGTACATAGTCACTCCAAAAGACCATATCTAGATCCTTTTTCTCTTTATATAGGGTCTCTCTATTATGTAGCTGTTGTTGTCCTGGAATTCAATGGCCTAGAATTTACAGAATTCCACTTGTCTCTGCCTCCTGAGTTTTGGAATTAAGGATATGACCACCATACAATGCTCCATCCATGATCCTACCCAAGGAAGAATAGTGATCAAACCCATTCTATAATGTTTTTAAAACTTTTTAACACTGCACCTTTAAGGAATAAATTTCAAAATCTCAAATATTATAGCATACTACCTAAGATTTAGAAAATGCTTAAAGATCCATGAAGCTTATAATGTGGATTTTCAGTTATAGTTTCCATGTTGCAAACAACCAGCTTTGCTTTATATCGTAATCATAATTAGTGTGCTAATAATAAGACTTTGGACACATTAATTGAGATAAATTACTTTTCATTTGTATTTTGGGAAAGTACACAAAAATGAGAAAGACCAAAGTATCTCCATACAACATGGGGAAAGTTCATGAGGAAATTTGAATACAACAACATCCTATAAATTAAATAATATTTGTATAATATTGCTTGCATATATCTTATAAAATACAAGCTAACTTTATAGATGCTTTAAGATAACTTAAAATATTACACGCATACAAGCTATGTAATATGTATTCCTAGAATGGCAAATTAGGATAAAAAACATATGCTAATGATTGTTCAATGCTGGGAGGTAGGAAAAAATAGTGTAGTGAAAGGCTTATAGATAAGATTTCTTTTCTGTACTGCTGAAAGTTTGATTCCAATGCTTTTGGCTAGTCTTGTATATGTATATGTATATGTATATGTATATCATACATCATATATATGCATAGATATATATGTATTCTGGTACATATATTTAGATATATTACTTATATAATGTATATCTGCATATATTACCTGAATTTACAAAAAAAGGAAGAGAAAGAATCACTTGGCACATGGTCCAAGAATGGAGATGTGTGAGGAAAATTTGGAGTGCTTGTGAGAAAACTCCACGAAAACAGCACAAGATTCTTGTGACCTCAGTTTTTCCAAAGTATGGAGTGGCTCCTGTGATATGTTTTCATGTTCATTCCAGATGTAGCAAGTACAATTTTGTTTGCTTCAGTTTAGCCATTGACCCTTGCTATTGTTATTCAGAATGTTTACAATCTGAACTCATGTGAACTTTACTCATGTGACCTAGCTTAAACCTTCAAAGTATAAATTGTCTAATCCTCTCAATAAAGTTTGGTATTGAATGAGGCTTTAGTCTACCTCATTCTTAGGCTCCATTTTTCCAGGTCCCATTTCTTCTAGAGCTGTAACAATGACTAAGGCTTATATATAACAAACCAGGAAGGTTACTATCTTAGAAAACAGAAAATCACCTGAGAGACAACTCTTTTATAGATATGAGTGTATTGCATGCATGTATGCATGAGCATTGCATGAAATTTTCATGCCTGTGGAGTCCAGAAGAGGGAATTGGATCCCTTGGGACTAGAGACAGTTATAGATAGTTTTGATATTACATGATAGAACCATGTAATGAGAACTAAATCTATGTCCTCTGCAAATTAGTCAGAGATTTAATCACAGAGACACATCTAGTTCCCACATAGATGAGTCTTAATCACAATTAAAGTAACAGCATCATAACTCTTGATTTGAATGATGATTGCATATAATCTAAACATATCTTTCAACTACAGACATTGAGTGAAAATAGCAATTACAGATATAAATGTAACATCTTGACTTTCATTTTGTTAAATATAGCTGCAACATGGCTAATATAAAATCTTCTCCAGGACTCTCAGTTGGTGTCATGTTAGTGGTCAATGGATAATGAACAATGTAACAGCCTTCCACATCCCATTACTTTATATGAAGTTTAATAATTTTCAAGTGCACAGTTGAAGTAAATAAAATAGTACTCCCATCCCACATTATTCTATCTACATTAATCAGAACATTTATAATTTTATATGTTTAGAAATGAAATTTATATGACATTTCTGTTGACTTAAAACTCTAAAAACATCAATTATTAACTTTATGTTCCTCAGTGTATAATTTAACATAAACTACCTTAGCATTCCAATAAAGGAGAAACATAATTGTTTCTTTTATTTTTGAGATTATACAATAATTACATTTATCCCTTCCCTTTTCTCTTTCTAAACCTTCTAATATATACCCTTATAATCTTTCAAATTTATTCTCTATTTTTCATTAATTTTTCTTGAATTCATATCTGTATATGTATATATATATTCATAATTATAACCTGTTTGTTCTATATAGTGATATATCTATCTAGATCTATCTGTATCTATCTATAACTATCATTTATCTATATTTATATCTATCATCTCTATGTATGTATGTTTATTATATATATATATATATATATATATATATATATATATATATATTCTCCTGTTCTCACCCATAAAAATAGTTATCTTAAATGCTATGCATTTTGTTGTATAGCCATTAGAAATTTGTGGAATACTTCTACTTTGAAGTTAGAAAGTCTTCTCTGTGATTTTAGGCACATGTTTTTACACTGGAAAATAGGAGTGTCATTAATATGTCAGGAATATAATTGCTTGGTGGGTTTTACTTACAATCATTCTCTTAATCATGAAATTTCAGAAGTCACAACTAACATGAATTTCCTTTTGAATGAATACATATTTCAGCCACACCTTGAATTTCATTTTATCATAAGCCATTGGCTTTCTTGCGGTCATCTTCCAGCTTTCTGTGAAGCTTGCTGTGGTCTTGTAATTAAATTTAACGTGAGGACTTATATGGAAATACTGTATGTCGTTTCCAGTTTGAATGATTCTAAAAGTGATACCTATCTTCTATCACTTTCTACTGATCCGCACACCACCACCCCCAGCCCTATAATCTAAGGGAAGATGCAGACTGACTAGATTGACTTATCCTGAAATGACAAAGGAAGACTCATGATGAATATCCCTTAACTGTTCAAATGCTCAAATAGCCATAAAATGTTGGCATATCAATTCCAATAAGAAAAGAATAATTGTTATAGTTCAAAACACTATGTTCTTCCTCATTATAAAGAAACTTTAGCTTATATATAAGTAATACACTGCTACAATATCCCAATAGTTTTAAAGCCCATTTCAAAATAATCAGCAAAATTGATGAAATGTTGATAATTTATTAAGAAGGAGAAGGAGTGCGAGAAAGAGGAGGAGAAGGAGAAGGAGGACAAGAAGAAGGAGAGAAAGAAAGCATAGGAGAATCGTATTTTGTGTTTTGTATAAAAAATTAATTTAAGACAAACTAGCTCACATCAATTATAAGATTAAGTAGGAAAGTAGCTGTTCCCCAGGGTAGAAAACAGTTAGTACTTAAAGAACACTCTTACTTCTGACAATAGAATATGTTAGAAAATCTAGATAGACTGAAAAATTGTAAACGATTTATCAGACTTAAAATATTCACTTATTTATCTTTACTTTTTCTATCATTTTAATGAATCCATTTAAGGTATGTACTTTATATAATTTGTTCAAAATAGTATAACCTGAATTACTTCTGTATATTTCAATTTACACTTACAAATACATGCATGTTTAGTTATCAGTAAATGATCAATAGCAATAGAATATTTGAAAATATAGATTCTTTTATTTTTCTTTTAAAAATTTCAAGCCCTGATTCATATATGTTTAAAATGACTGAATATAATTATTATGAGATTAGTTGAGAATAAAAGGGTAAATAACTTTATTATGTAGTGAACACAGATACTAAAAATGAGTATCAGTATTAATACTATCATTTTCATCATAATTGTATAAGCAATAATATTATTTATATATTAATGAGTTAAGCAATGTTTTATATATATATATATATATATATATATATATATATATACATATATTCTAAAGACAGTATTTGAGTAAAGTATAATCTTTACATAATTAAGAATCAGATGCAGACTGCGTGGTATTGACTTGGGTTTGCATTCTGTCCTCCTACTAACAATGGGCTTTCTTTATTGTTTGGACTGCTTTTCCTGCACTGGGCTTGAGACTGAAATACATTCAAATAATACATGATTGAAATTGAATTAAAATATTGTAAATAGTGTGGGAAACATTGGAATTTTTGAATGATTCATACTTGAAGTCATATCATAGTTGTACTAGCTGCAAACATGATTTTCTTAGTAACTCAGTTATAAATCTCTCTCTTGTGTGTGTGTGTGTGTGTTTATGATGACATCCATTTCTCTTAGTCTCATTTTTAAAATTTATTTTTGCCTGATACATTGGAAGTTTGGGTGTTTATGGGTACCATGTTGTGGTTTGATATATGTCACGCTCTAACATTAAAATTGAAATAAAATTCTCTCATCAAGCATGTATCATTTTAGGTTGATTATGTTTAAATATTTTCTATAGAGTTAACTTGGGCTAACAATAAATTATAATTGTGTATAATCACAACTGTGGGATAGCACTGTATACTTCTAACTAGCACTCTGTTTCTACTAATGAACTTTGCCTCATCTCCCCCAACTCCAGCTGTGGTAACTCAACTCTGCCAGTTCTGGTAATTTCAACTTCAATTACATTTTAAACAATAGAGTCATATAACTGTAGAAGACTATGGGTATTTTAAGTTATTATTTTGTTCAGAGCTTTATAAAGGCAATAATAATACAATAAAATTTTATTTAACTTGTGTTTGGTGCTTGTATCTTGATCACTGCCTAGACTTATTACTCTTAGCAAATGATTACTTATGTGACTCTCCTTTGTAGTGTACTAGTCCATTTGTTCTTCATGATATTTATGATATAATATTGTTCATATAAAACAATGATATAGAATGCTATTTTGGCAAAAGACAATGGAAGCAACATAATTATTTCAGATTCCCACTCCAACCCACTTCAGATTCATATGCACAAATTTTAAAAATTCCAGTGAGTAGAAGGTTGGGAACTCTAGGTAGGAACCACCTCTTACAACCTTGGGAAGAACCAGGTGAAGCAGGCACTTAAATATTTCTTAGTAAATTTTCAGTAAGATAGTAAGTTACTTTTGTCAAATGACAAGCTTTCCACTGCACACTAAATGTGGAATATATTATTTAGAACTTTTACAATATAGGTCTGGATATAAGGAAATAAAAATATGCATAATCCCACCACAAAACACACATATGCAATAACACATGCAATTCTCAGAGTGGAATACACTAAAAACAATGAATTAAATTAGCAGAAATTAATGAGGCGCTTAGAGGGTTAACACAATCACATATGCAAGTAGGAGGTAATCCATTTGCAAAGTAAGTAAACACGAAATTTGAATGTTCACATCCCCTTAGTGTTACTAGCTTAGTGTTACCCCTTAGTGAGCCTACCTACACACACATCACCTCAGCCATCCTCACTACCCAGTATAAAATCTGAACATAATTTGAGTGCTGGTATTGTAGATTTTATATTGAAGTTTATGTAACATTTTGTTGTTTTCTATTGTTTGTTATTGAATTTTAAATACTATTTTGTTGTATTCTATTGTTTGATTTTGCTATTGAAATTTAAATAATATTTTGTTGCATTCTATTCCTACTTATTATTTTTAATAATCATGCAACATAGTTATATAGATATTGTATTTATCACTTAATTATTTTAGTTTTCAAATGATATATTTGAATATAAAACAAATATAAGCTGATGATCACAAGAAAAAGACTTGCAGTAAAAACTCAAGGAAACTATATTGCATTTATTACATATTACAAAATATGTAAACAAAATATGAGTTTAAATGAACATTACAAAATAGAATAATTTACTCCATAAAATAAAAATTAAAAAATTTCTTAAAAAGGAAAATATATTAGATTTTTCCCAGACATTTAATAAAAGTGATAATTCTTTTAGAAAAATGGAGGTCTAATAATGAAAATGATTCTTGAATTGTAGAAGAGAAAACAAAGTTATAGAAAGAAATGACTCAAACTCTGATTAAGTCATTCCTACTGATGAATCATGAAGAGGTCAAGGCAGAAGGCAATGTTTCCACAGTGATGCAATTTGTCTTGCTGGGATTCTCTGCTCTTTCCGACCTCCAAGGGATTCTGTCTGCATTGTTCTTCATCATTTACGTGATTATCCTCTTTGGTAATTTCCTCATAATATTAATTACTAGACTTGACCCTACATTGCAGAAACCCATGTATTTTTTTCTGGCAAATTTTTCCTCTCTGGAAGTCTGTTACGTATCAGTTACTGTCCCAAGAATTCTGTGCAACATTTGGACGCAGGACAGAAGCATTTCAGTGATGTCCTGTGCCACACAGTTGTGCTTTTTCCTCATTTTTGGAACGACTGAATGTTTGCTGCTGGCTGTAATGTCCTATGACCGCTATGTGGCCATCTGCAACCCTCTGCACTATCCTCTGGTCATGAACCCAACAAAGTGCTCTCTTCTGGCAGTGGGCTCCTGGCTTGGTGGCATCCCTATCCAGATAGGACAAACATGTCAGATATTCTCTCTGGATTTCTGCAATTCTAATGAAGTAGACCACTTCTTCTGTGACATACCCCCCATTATCAAGCTGGCCTGTGGGGACACTTCAGTGCATGAGCTGTCTGTTTATGTGGTGGTTATGGTGGTCGCTGCACTCCCCTTTATCCTGGTACTTACATCCTACAGCAAAATTATTGCCACAATCCTGAGGTTGCCAACAGCCACTGGACGAGCAAAAGCCTTCTCCACATGTTCTTCCCACTTGCTGGTGGTGGTTTTGTTTTATGGGTCTGGAACCATTACCTACTTGAGGCCAAAGTCCTTGCATTCTCCAGAAACTGACAAACTGCTCTCTCTGTTCTACACCATTGTGACCCCCATGTTCAATCCTCTGATATACACCCTTAGGAACAAGGACGTGATTGTGGCACTGAAAAAACTAATACTACAAATTTATGACAATGAGTTAGCATAGATGCATTTTATTTCTGGTATTACTGGTCATTCACAAATTTTGAAATGCTTTATCCCCACTTTGAGAAGGCAATCATTTCCATTTTATACTGCATTATTTCTCAAATTTAAATTTTCCTGTGTTTATTCTGTTTAGAAATGTATTATTCAAGAACATACATCTTCAATGAACCATGTAAGAAGTAAAATTTATATTTAAGTTTATATTTATATTTAAAAGTACAATTGTAATATTTGTTATTTTTGTTTTAAATACATGAATAGAATTAAATTTTGATTTCTGTATCTTTAAGTTAATAGATAATTATTTGCCGTGATGCTCATTTCTCTATTTCCTGGTACTCTTCTATGATTATAAAACAAATAGAGCAATTACTACCAGTAGACATAGAATAGTAAGTGCTAATGAGAAATTCAGTAGATGGATGAATTATAAATACGTTTTGCTGGTACCTACTAAAAATTCTGGAAAAAATTCTACAAATTTTACTTTTCTATGTGAGTCCCTGTTTGAGTTTGTTTATTTAAGTGATTCTGCTCCATTGTGGAATACTTCCAACATAATACCAATGGGAAAACTGAGACCTACATCCTTTACCTAATTAGTATGAGGTCACTCTATGATATAACTCTTGTATTTAAATGTACTCAATAATTTTGCACATTTTTCCTCCTTTATATTGGTAACCCAAGATTACTGTACTCTATAGATATTTTGTTGTTATTGTTGTTCATTTTTTGACTGCATTGTAATTTAATATCTGCTTCTTCTGCCTCTTCATGCTTACAAAATAAATTCTGTTAGCTTAAACGTGAATGCAAGTGTTTGAGTTACATCAGGGTTTACAGCAGTACACACAGTTATATTGTATCTGCATATATGTGCTTTCATACTTTTAACTCTATCTAGGGGTCCTAAAATTATCTAGCCTTTGAATGAATCTTTATGGGAAAATTAACAACAATCAACATAACCATATTTTCATGTAACCCATAACAGACTTCCAAATTAGAAATTTGTTTTTGAGGGAGTTGCATCTTTTTCTATAGAAATTCTGCCATTGCTAAGTTGCCACAACTTAGAAAATGTCCCTCTATGCATGTGCAGACAAGCAGCCAACTTAAATTTAGTGGATAAGAGAAAAAGAGTTAGGAGGGAAGGGAAGGAATAAGAGTGGATACTGGAAGGATGCTGTACATATGTACATTGCATGTATGTATGTGTTACATTAAAATATAAAGAAAATGAACTCATTTGAAGAGATTTTAAAGTGATACTTATTTGGGTATTTCTGATTTTAATGAAGGAAAAATAATTTTTAAACAAATGGTAGTACAAAATTGAACAAACACATCACAAGACACATACCACAAGCACATGCGATTGCAGAGCAAACTGACAATGTACTTAAATATTAAAGCTTTAGCTCTGGAATCACTGGAATAAGTAGGTAGAAACTGTAAACTATTTTATCCAAGGTATAATCCAGGAAAGTAAATGGTTTAACTGGATTGCACTAAAAATTAGACAGTTGATTTTGATGATGACATTTTTAAAAGACTGGGAGATGTTTACAAATTAATTATCTAAAATGGGGAATATTCACCTAATAAGATTTACCCAAAACATTTAGTAATACATGAAACTCCTTACTAAATAAGCATGTAAAATATTGAATATATACTCTATCCAAATAGGTATCTAGTTATCAGAAAAATCACATAAAATGCAACTACCATTATTAAGTATTAAAATCCAGATGAAACAAAATAATTTGGTGTTACAGATGTGTTTTAATGGTCAAACTAAGGGAAAATAAATGACCAAGGGTGGAGCTCAAAATCCAAGAAATATGCATTTTTTACATATTGTTTCATATTGCTAACTTTCAAAGGGCATATATAGTGCTTCTCTAATGTATTTATCTCTGTGTCTACAAATTATTAATTTACATACATAAAATATTCCTTACCTTAGATAAACCATTTTTTCCATTTTGTTTTTCTGTTATTTTCTATATGGTTTCTGTATTTCTATATAAAGGTTATATGAATGCATTCTGTTACTTTATAATCAATACAATAGGAGAAACCATTACTCTAGTTAACCTGACCTGATCATTGATTAAGCATGTGGTACAGGCATGACCTTGAAATTTACATGTGATAAACAGGGATGCTAAAGACAGAAACAGTCTTCTCTTGTTATCTGAAGGTTGCACAAATAACTGCTCTTTTTAGAAATGTTTACTTCTTGCTATGTTTTTGTGACTAAATTCTGCAGGAGGAATTGTGTATAGGTATTCTGCATGCTAATTTCAGTTTGCACACATAAAAGGAATGATGGGAGCTTCTTAATACCATCCATTGCTCTTCACACCTTTATAATGTGGTGAATAAAGAGGCCTGACTGGGCCACAAGACACAGAGAAGAGGCTGGTGAAGATCACACAAGTGCCTGAAGAAGCCAAGACATATGATGCCTCTTTTTTTCAATGATAGAATAATAAAATTCATTTTATATTAAGGCATTGCATATTTGTCAGCATTTTATAGTATTTTGCTTAATTCATAAACCATATAAAATCATGATATATTAATGATTTAAAGGTCATGTTACTTAATGATTAAACAAATTGTAGGGGCTGAAAATCATAGATTAGTGTATCTCTCAACCATCATCAGAGAAACTCCTTAATGTATTAGATGCTGATTAATAGATAGCAAAATGCATTGAATAAGAGAGTGAGGAGAACTCAGCCCTAAATGAGAAATCTACATGACATCTACTCTTCTCAAGGCTAAGGAGAAGAGTGGAACAAGAGGCAGAAAGCCTTTAACAGCAAGAGGAAGTTGACATCTGAAGCAAAACAGTATTTTATGGACCTAACAGAACTGAAGCATCCATGAACTCAGAGCACCTAGGACTGCACGTACAAGGCTTGCAAAGGATAGAACCAACCTATATGTCAGCAAGGGATGGGGGGGCTTCATGAAGACCCAACCTTATCTGAGAAATTTTCCACAACCGATAGTTGTTGGGGGAAGATAAATACATTTTATTCAGGGATGTGGTGTGTAAATGGTTGTCTGTACTCAGGCAGATGTCTGTATATCCATATATATGAAAGCTGTAGCTGGAATCAGTGAGGAAAAAGGATTTTGGGTGGCAAGAGTGGAAAATGATGGTTGAGATGGGAAGAAATTGGAGAATAGGAATGGGGAGTGGATTTGATCAAAACACATTGTATTCATGCATTAAATTATATAAAATAACTTAACTGGATTGCTGTGTCCATCTCCTTGAGTGACAAGCATATTTAATCTGTCAGTGAGAAGGCTGCATGGGAAAAGACTTGATCCACAGGTTAAAGAATCTTACTACTGAAGGAATATAGCTTATAATCTGAGACAATAGAGAAGATATTTAGCAACTCTTTCAAAAAAAACTTCATATGCTGAAAATAATATGTTTCATAATCGTTATTTGGGCAAATAATAAAGGTAAGTATTGTACCTAGTGTAGACTTGAATAGGTAAGTGTGGCATAATTTAATCAAAGACAAGTTATTAGTATAAATGTACACATTTTTAATGTGAAAAGCAACATTTAATTACAAAGAATTGTATGAATCTTTAATACTTAAGTTTCAAACACTAATTGATGTAGACTTTATACATTTCTGGATATAATTTTTAAGTTATTACATGAGATAGAAATGGAAAATACTGATTGCATAGTAAGCCTGCATAGCTAAGATTATCTTCATCTTCACCAATATCTTCATTTAACTCTCAATATTATAAGGAAATAATATGAGGAGATATTAAAATATTTTACATATGTCAGGACTAGAGATAAGATTTCCAAAAAGCTCAATTTTATATAACCATTAAGTAATTAGAATATAAATTGACTTACAACCTATCCTGCTCATATCAAAAGCCTTCCATTGTTTTTCATTATGTTTCTCTGTATTAATCTCTTCCTTAAATTGGAAGGTTCTGTGAATGTAGAATGATTATCATTCTAAAGGACAATGTAGAGAAAGTACAGTATCTACTTGAAACCATACCTTAATAATGTCACTGCTTACTAATTGATAGTCATCCTAGCATCTCAGTAATCAGATTTCCTATGAGGGGATCTGGTTATATTTTTGATCAATTTTCTTTTTTTT
Source organism: Cricetomys ansorgei (assembly GCA_026225945.1). Lineage (NCBI taxonomy): Eukaryota > Metazoa > Chordata > Mammalia > Rodentia > Nesomyidae > Cricetomys > Cricetomys ansorgei. Next base: position 12,626 of record JAMJFZ010004030.1, on the reverse strand, counting down.
TTAATCTGATAAATTAAAACCCTATGAGTTCTGAGGTCATCACATTTTGACTTGATACTTTGAATTTTGCTAAAATCAGGGCAAACTGTCTTCACAAATGTGTGCACTTTCTTTATGGTGACTATATTTATAAATAGTTTTGTCACATGTTGTGGGTCCTCTGTGGCTGAAGAGCTGTTGAAACAGCCAAAAAGCGCCTTGCCCTGCCAGGTGGGCTAGTAGGACGCTTTGCAAGCTCCTTCTCTTTTAGCCCTGGAGAGATCCTTGCTGTTTAGAAGAGCAAAAAGGAAAATAACCTGGCAAGCGTTTTGTCTGTCCTGTCGCTGACACCTCCCTCTCTGTCTTTGTCTCTGCAAAGACCATGAGGCCAGGTGTCTACCCCATGCAAATGAGAATTCCCCACCAGAAATACCGGGACCTGGCCTCCTCTCCTTTGGGGAATGAGATACAAGCAGGGGAAACCCGTGAATAAACGAGTGGCTTCCACTGAAAGGGTTTATGTGAGGCCGGAGACCCCAGGCCCTGGTCATTAATCCTAAACTCTTAACAGGACATTCCAGAACTCCCTGTTCCAGGAACTAGCCCACCCCAGAAACCACAAAACAATTATTGTCAGGCTTAATTCAAGAGCACTGTGACCCAGCCCACATTCCTAAAATGAGCGGCGGCTACAGGCACCGCCTAATAGCCTTGGGCAAGGGACTTTACCCTAAGTGTACATTTCCTGGTGCCCGTGACCTTGCTATCATCAACTTAAAGGTTAACTGGCCCCTATCTATCAAAATGAGAAAACAATTTGGGGACCAATCAACTTGTACCAATTCGGTTTATGCCCAACAACTGTATAAAAAGCTTCACCATTTGCTCCTTGGGGCCCGCTTCTATCCTGCGTGTTAGAACGGTCCCAGTGCACTGGAATAAATCCTCTTGCTATTTGCATCGATATCCCGTCTGTGAGTCTCTGTGGGGATGTGGCGTTCCGGTTTGGACCCTGGGGGTCCCAGTTTGGATCCCTGAAGTCCAACATTTTGGTTCCCTGACCGGGAATCGACGCATCCCCCCAGACCCCACAAGTCGGGTATCGGAGGTAAGCTCGAGCATCTGTTGTTTGTCTGTCTGTCTGTCTGTTCGCCTGTCTGCCTGTCTGTTTGGAACAAGTAACTGGTCAGAGCTGTAACTGTGTCTGTAACGGTCTGTGGTGTGCATGGTCCGTAAGGATCCCGCCGCACGGCTTAAGCTTACCGGGATGGTATAAGCCAGGACCGACCCTGGAGGACGCTCCAGTGGGGTTGGAGGAGACACTGTAAGGTTTCCTCTCCGTCTGTGCCGGGGGAAGTTGGCCCCATGGCATCTGGCCGGAATCTCTGCCATTTGGTTTGGCAGGTCTGGCATCTGTCCGATATTGGAGCTCTGTTTCTCTTTGTGTCTGATTTTTGTGTTAATTGTGACTGACTCATTTGCCTGACTATCTATATTAGGTCTTGTTGTCTGTCTGTTTGTGAGAAGCGCCACGGGAGGGTCTGGAATCTGGAGGCTATGGGGCCCTGGAGGACACTCCAGAGTCTGGTAACGGGGAGAAGTCCTGGAGGACTTCCCCCCATCTGTACGGGGAGAGGTCCGAGAGGACTTCCCCCCATCTGTACGGGGAGAAGGGTCCGTGAGGATCCTTCTCCATCAGGAGGAGGGAGAGGAGCCTCTCCTCCGTCTGGAGATGGCTGTTAGAGTCCGGTCTCAACCTTCTGTGACTTCCGTAGAGGAGCTGTGGAAGTCCCCTCCTGGGCGCATCTGCAAAATCTGTTTCTTGTATTTTCACTGGTTCTTTCTGACTTGTTGACAATGGGACAGTCGACTTCAACCCCCCTCTCTCTGACGCTTGACCATTGTTCTGAGGTTATGACCTGTGTCGGGAAGCTTGGGTTGTGAGAGGACCCATCTGGGGTCATAGGACCCACCTGGAGGTCCTGACCTGCTTGGATTCTGGAGGCTGTGGAGGCCTTTCCGCTGACAGACTCTCTGAGAGCTCTGGGCGGACAGTGGTGCCAGGTGCTTACTTGACTCTGGAAACACCAGACGGTGCACTGCTGTTTCTGTATGATTCTGATGATTCTGTGTGTGTGTGTGTGGCTAGACTCGGACTGACTTTGTTTTTGGATGTGGGACAAACTCCATCTGGACCTCTCGACATAATTATGTCTCATTTTAAGGGAGTCAAGGACAGAGCCGACTTATCAGTCAGTTGATGTACACCTGAAAACCTCTGAGAAATTGTGCGGCGCCATTGTCTTATCTGATTCATGTTTGTCTCAGTTTCATGGTTATATGTTTTGTGTTTGTCTGTTTTCCTGTGTAACATGCGAGATCTAACGTGGGCCAAGCAACTCCTAAGGCCAGCTGCAAGGAAGGGGGTGCTGCGTTGAGCAGACCTCTGGGGCCCACCCCAGCCAGAGCTGCCAGTTTCAACTCAGCAGCCTTGGTTTGGGGCTCTCAGCCACAGGAGGGAAAGAGTTAATGAGGCAAAGCAACCAAAAAGAGGCAAGAGGGGGTGCAGCTCACCTACTCCTGAGATAACAGCCAAACTTTCTTGTGTAAAAATCACTCAAATGGTATTTTAAAATATGTATGTGGTTTGGGTAAAGAAAACTAATGGTTTTAAAGATTCAGGTGTCCTGTAATGACTGCCACTGAGGTAGAGCTTGCTCAGGCTGCTGTTTGGGGAGAGACTTCTTGGAGCAGTTTCTGCTGCTGGCCAGAGTTCTGGAATGGTTTATGCGCACTGTCCCTGTCGTCTCTGTGGCCATTTGCGCGCATGGCTACGGAGATAGACATTTTTAAAAAGGACGCTAGGCTGAACTGTTTCGGATCTCTGCTTATGCAGACAAACTGTAAAAAGCATCAGGTCATATCAAGGAAGTTCTGAGGTCTCTCTGTTTTCTATCTGAGTGTGTGTGAATGACGATGTTTTTTCTAGTGTAAGTTTAAAAAGAGAGCATTAAATTAAAGCTGAGTAATGTATGTGTGACTGCATTTTGGATGTGACTCCATTTAGGATGTGGACGCTGCCATTCTTTTCCAGGATCAAAGAGGAGATGGAGGTAGCCACATGTTGCCATTCAAGGAGAAAACAAATCTCAGATATTTAAATTAAATTGGATTTTATTTTGTATGATTTTTCCTCTTCTATGCTGAAAATAAGATAGGATCTTTAAGAACAATGTTTAATAAGGGATCAAAGCTATGCCTCTGTGTATTCAGATACAGGAATGTACCTTGTGCTGACGGCCAAACTTTTAGGGTTAGAGTTATGGGATTAAAACAAAGTAAATCAAGGCAATTGAGGTTTGAGTAAACAACCTGGCAGTCTTTAGAGATCGAGAGGCCATGTGATGTTTTTTTCTATACTAAAAATAAGAGAGAGATTTTTAAGATAGCTGAACTGCCACTACACCAGAGCTGATTCAAACAGGCCTGGAAGGCAGACTGCCGAGGAGGGTGTGACAAAAGGAATGTACATTACAATAGAGGAACTCTATTTGTGGTGCTGCAGGCACACAGTTGGAAGGTCTATTCGGGTGCAAAGATGTATATTTTACCTGCTTGTCTTTGCTAGCTTTGTTAAGCCTCAGCTATTTTGAAAATTAAAGTAAAAAGTGATCTGAAATGTATAGATTAATTCTGGCTGTAAAGTTCTGATAAGCTGATCCTACTACGGGCAGGAGTTCAAGATGTTAAGTGTCATCTGATGTATTAATTCTGTCTTGGTGATCACCAGTGTCAATGTATAAAAATAATGTATATTTTGTGTTCATTTGAGTATCACTGTCTTAAATGTTAGCTTGCCAGATCTGGGGCAAGTTTATTTAGAAATGAATCTTGCTGCAAACTTAGAGGAGAGACCTGGAGCAGCTTGTGTTACGTGCCAAAATGCTAAAATAATTTCTGCCACTAACAGACAATTTGTAAAAAGGCAACAAGTCATCTCTGAAAAAGTCCTAAGGTTCCTCTGTTGTTCCAGACCTGATTAAGATTTCTCTGTCTGTATGTAAGATTATACTTGTATTTGAGAAAAAACTGGTCCTGAGCCGGGGCCAGGAGGGAGGGGACCACACGGGCGGAGAAAGATGACAACCCGGTGTGGAAGATACATGGGCGTGGATGAGATGTTAGACGTAAGCAAATTTCACAGGGTGTGTGGAATCTCCCCAATTCCTAAGACAGTAAAAGAAACAATTGGCATTAAGAGGGGAGGTCTTAGCAGACCCAGAAACTTTGTCCCAGGAAAGCAAGAATGAACAGCTCAGTTAATTCAAGTCCCAAGGACATCCCATGTGCTGCGCTTTGCGGTGGGCTCCCTGCCAGGGAGAAAAGAGGGTTTCTGGGGGTTGAGAAAAGTGAGAGGCAAGTAGGCCTGGGGAAAATACCTTGTTCCCTCCTTCCTGCTGCTGCCCCTAAAACTAAAAGGCAGGAACTTGACCCAAGCTTGGCTTCCTGGAGAGTTCTGTGACTGTCTTAAGTCTACATGAGATGACAAGATGACATACTTGGTGTGTAAAAACACACACAGGGGTAGAGAGCCAATACAGAGCAGATACTCTGCGCTCCTTTGGAGAGCCTGAGAGAAAAGGCAAAGGGTCAGGAGGATAGACTAACAAAAAGGTTAGCTCATCACAGTGGTCCCTACATAACTGAGGCCTCAATACCAACCCTCTTGAGAGTGTATTTTAAAAATGTGTTTTAAAGATATGTTTTCTGGTATAGATCTAAAAAGAAAAAACTAAGTTAAGATAGATTTTATATAGTATTTTTGTATGCTAAAATAAAAAATAAGATTTTAAAAAGTGTTTAATAAGATATCAAAGACTGTATCTCTGTGTATTCTTATACAAGAATACATCTTTTGCTGACAGTCATCGTTTCAGTTTAAGAGTAAAGTGTTTAAAACAAAACAAAAATAACTGAAGTTTGTTTATAAAAACCTGCAGTTTTAAAATTAAGAAGTTATATGATATCTGAGCTTTAGTGTAAAAATGTGCATTACATTATGGGATATTATGAACACAAAGTTGGAAGGTTTTAAACTACTTTAAGAAAACTTTAGGTTTTTACAAAAGTTAAAGCTAGATGTTTTCAAAAACAGCTTTTAAGATATTTAAATTCACAAGGCTATGAGACAGTTTAAGTTAAAAAGATGTTTACAATGACCTAGATAGTACAGTAAAGCAGAAAAAATTATAGGCAAAGTTTTGTTAACTTAGAGATACTTAACATAGATAGCCCTCACCCCTCAGAGATCTGCTGATTATGACTTTTAATTGAAGTTTTAAGTAGAGACCCCAGATCCTAACAGTGACCCCAGCACCTCCAGAGAAGACGGACAGGGACAGAGCAACCTCTGTGGATTGTGGAAACGTACCACTGGGCAAAACTGCCCAATGCCTCACCTGCCATAGACCTGCCTACAGATAAGACACTAGAGAGTAGATCATCCTGCTTTGGATGGACAGAGCGGGGTTCGATCCCTCTGAGTCTTATCCACAGAAAGATACCTACTGGTCTGGCAACTGAAGACTGGCCTGGCAACGGAAGACTGTCATTGCCTTGAGGCCTCTGTTCCCCATAAAGTCACAGAGAACACGGAGAGTCGAGGGTCATCTGTCTAGGTATGGGTAAGTCTCTGTCATTTTAATTAAGTCATACTTTTTGCTATAATTTAGTATTCCCAGATCTCTGGTGTTGATGGCTAACTGTAATTCTGTTAGTTTAACAGCAATAGACAACCAGTTTCTCTCTCTGAGGCTACTAGAGTCCCTGTCTGAATAAGACAAACAGGATTGTCTCGCTAACAGGCCCCCTGTTAAAAGATAAATAGATTTTTGCTCAGTAATAACAACTCTGTATTTGGTAGATAGTTAGATTAAAGAAAGTTTAAAAAAAATGTTATGAGGTTTAAAATATAAAAGTCTAAGAAAGTGATTTAAGTTTTGAGTGTCTGAGATAATGCTAAGATATGGAGGTTTAAAAGTCTGCAGATATGAAAGCCTAGGTAAGTTGTGAAGGTCTGAAAAAGTGATCTTAAGTGAGAAGGTGGTTTGAGATAAAAGTTTAAAAAAAAAAAAAAAGGTTCAGAGTTATAACATTAAAATCCTGGATACATGTTCTGATGAGCTGGTATAATTGTTTTTATCTGGATTAGAGGCTTGCTTGGCTCTCCCATTTTCTTCTAGATATATGAAATCATACTTTGTTGCTAAAGGAAGCCAAAAACCATTCTCTACATTTTAAAATGACAGATTTTGTCTTAGTAGTGTATAATCTGGTTTTAGTTACTTGAAAACTTTTTATGATACTGTACTCTGTAAACAGATATTAATTAACTAAAAAAAGAAAAAAACCAGATTCTGTGTTGTGTAAATTATGGGCCACTTTAAGGTCCCTCAAAACATGTGTTTTTAAGTGCCTAAATAGGCTCAAGTCTAAGGTGATTTCTCCTTGGCTGTTTAAGGAACACTTGCTAGCTGTTCTTTCTATAATGTGAATTACAATGATAAAAAGTTCCAAATGTAAGCTTCTGTAAACTTTAACTTCTGCCTCTAGTTTTTATCCGTCTCAATAGATCACTACTTGGCTAACAGACACCATCCAGGAATCAAACTGCTTCGACTACTGTGAGTCCTGGACCTGACCTGCTGACAGCTGATGACCAGTACAGCTGATGTGACCACTCCACTGGATCAGCGAACCGGATGTACCCCACTGCCTAGCCCCCCGCCCCAAGCTTTTGACTAATACCAGCCTGTTTGGGGCCCCTGACGACGTCCCCCCTCAGCAGGAAGCAGTCTAAGAGATTACAACGTCCCATTTCCCCACGCTGGAACTTTTAGTCAAAAGAGAACTCTGTAGGACTGGGGACATGGCATGTATAGTGCCTATTGACACACCAGAACATTACCCTGTTGAGGCCAGATAGACTCAGATTCATTAAGTTGACAATATGAAATCAGTGCAGTACAGATTATGGTTCCCAGACAACAGTACCAGTTTCTTAGGAATCCTACAGGGGTTGACTATAAATTAATCAATGCTAGTGATCAGGAGCTAGAAACAGCTGCTCCATGATTGGAGCAGTGCAAAAAGAAAAAGTGGGGAGTGAAAGGGTTTATGTGAGGCCGGAGACCCCAGGCCCTGGTCATTAATCCTAAACTCTTAACAGGACATTCCAGAACTCCCTGTTCCAGGAACTAGCCCACCCCAGAAACCACAAAACAATTATTGTCAGGCTTAATTCAAGAGCACTGTGACCCAGCCCACATTCCTAAAATGAGCGGCGGCTACAGGCACCGCCTAATAGCCTTGGGCAAGGGACTTTACCCTAAGTGTACATTTCCTGGTGCCCGTGACCTTGCTATCATCAACTTAAAGGTTAACTGGCCCCTATCTATCAAAATGAGAAAACAATTTGGGGACCAATCAACTTGTACCAATTCGGTTTATGCCCAACAACTGTATAAAAAGCTTCACCATTTGCTCCTTGGGGCCCGCTTCTATCCTGCGTGTTAGAACGGTCCCAGTGCACTGGAATAAATCCTCTTGCTATTTGCATCGATATCCCGTCTGTGAGTCTCTGTGGGGATGTGGCGTTCCCGTTTGGACCCTGGGGGTCCCAGTTTGGATCCCTGAAGTCCAACACCACCAGAAACGGCTCCCAAGGCTTCCTTTATCCTAAGGCGGCAGAACCAGGGCACCTGTGGATCAGACACCGGCAATATGCTCAGAGAAACCCAGCCGGTGCCAGAGGGTCCGCAGAACACCTATAGGACCAGGGAATCGACAACATGTATTTACCAGCAATACCATTTAAGTTTCTGAGTCTCTGATGTCTAACAGAAGGATAAAAAGTTTTTTTTCTTCCTAAACTAAAAACAGCTTCATGCTCATTCTTAATCTAGCTCCATCACCTCTTGTCTCCCAGTCTCTTAGCCTCTGACACCGTCCACTATCACAATTATGAGACCACATTACAGATTTATCAAGCTCTACCATACTTTCATTTAAAATTATGATATAATTAGAGGATATTCAGGATACTTTAAGTTATTTACTATTATCTAATATGCTATAGGGATCAAATTAATCTTATATTTAATATGTGTTTGATGTCTGTATCTTTATCATTGTCCAGACTTACTACTCTTAGCAAATTGTAATGGAGACGATCTTACTTATATTGAGCCACGTCTTGCCATTTTTCTATCATCTGTAGTATATGATCACAACCTAGTTCATAGCAAAAGGAGTATTTATGTGCTAAACTACTTAAATATTAATGAATGGGAATAAAATATTTCTTCCATATCCCAGCTCCCAACAATTATCTGATCCTAAAAACAGATACATATTTAAGATATGTTTAATGAACAAATGGTGTTTGGACAATTTCAACTCTGAACAATTGCTTGTATTTGTAGATTATTTATATATTCATAGGCACTTTGGTATATTAGTATTTATTCAGTAAGTTAATAAATTATTTTTGTAAAACAGCATCTGAGAGGACTCAATCAAGTAGTCTCTGCTTCCTTGTCCTTAAAAGAGAACAAAGAGTAGAATGTCAGTTAGGAAGCTAAACTTAATTGTAACTCCTCACAGTCTCTCCACTCCCTAGAGAACATCGAGTCCAATAGTGCTACCCCCTCCACCCCACTCCCATTGCTGAGAACAGGCTCATCAGAAATTTCCCAAACTCTCTGTATGCATTCTCAGTTTTCCTACCTCATCACCTCTCCCTTGTGGTATTGGTCACCAGGCCCGGTCAACACCTACCAATCATTTTAGAGGTCAACCCCCTGGGGCCAATCCTGAACCACCAAGGCATGTAAATCCCTGCTTGCGTTATTTTCCTATATAAACTCAACTCCTCCTGTGAGCCCGGGGGCCTCCGCACCTGCTGTGTCAGGTAGGCATTTGGCCCAGGCTGGAGTCTGAATTAAAGAGACCCCATGTGTTTTGCATCAGATCGGACTCCTTGGTGGTTATTAGGGATCTGATCATAGGCACAAGAGTTTGTGATTAATATATTGATAATGTTTAAATAAATACTTTTATAACAATTAATAACTGGCGGTTATTAACAAAACAGTGGGAAAAAAAGGAGTCTTCTGAAAGCAGGATTAGTGAGGAATCTAAATCCTCATCCCCACCTTGAAATCTAAACATAATTAATGCTTGCTGATTTCATATAACTTATATTGGAGGGCAAATCAAGTTTTGAAATGAATAATATTTTATGATATGTGATGTGATAACTTTATTTTTTAGTAGTGAAATTATGACATACCACAGAAAATAAGCCTCAAAAACACCTTGAAAACATCACAGTAAAATCATAGGAAAGACATTTCAGATTGCAAATATTCAAATTAATTATACAATTTAAAATAATATGGCTTTCATCGTAGATATATAAGTAAAATATATCTCAGGAACTTAAAAGACCAAATTTTACATAGCTGTTTATTGATTATAAAAATATATTTAGTTATAATTTTAGATTAACGGAATTTAAAAATTTCATTATTAAAAAGAGAAAAACTAAACTGTGTTGTCAGAAAAGTATACATAAGACAAATAACATACACTAAAATCAAAATGATATTTCCTTATGACTTAACATTTCCTAAAGGTGGAACATGAAGAGTTCCAGGCCATAGACAATGTTTCTACAGTGATATAATTTGTGCTGTTAGGATTTTCTAATCTTCCCATCCTCTAAAAACTTTCATCAGCAGTGTTCACTGTTGCTTACATAATTATCCTGATTGGAAATTTTCTTATAATAATAATAACCAGCATTGACCCCACACTACAGAAACCCATGTATTTTTTTCTGGCAGAATCTGGCAGAATCATCAAGCTGGCTGGTGGGGACACTTCAGTGCATGAGCTATCTGTTTATTGGTTGTAATGGTTATGAGTGCATGTTAAAATATGTTAGGGCGCTTAACGGAGAGTCCAGACGTTGAAATTTCCAATGCTCTTTATTAATCACAAACCATGTCAAATCTCAGGGAATTCTAATGCCTGGGCAGCTAGGCCGAGAGCTCACTCTCATGGCTTCCTCACCACATGCTCTTCTCTTGGTTCCCTCCTGCTCCTAGCTTCTTCTTCCTTGTTCTCTGCTGTCTGTCTCCTCTCTCCTTCTGCCCTTGCCCTCGTTCTTTTTTCTTCCCAAATCCTCTCTCTGTCTCCACCCAGCCTTCCAATATACAAATCAATGGAGCCTAACCTTCATCTCCTTAAGGCTAAGGAATGTCCCATTCTTGTGGAGAGCAGTATAGCCTCTCCTTTGTTTACTGGTAGGCAGTGAATTCTTTACTTGCTTCAAGGACACCTTACTAGAACATTATCCATAACTAAAATCTCCCACTACAAGTGCATGTCCTCTTTTACTAATGTTTACATCAAAACATTGACACCATTTTGAGGTTGTCAACTGACACTGAGAAAGGCAAAAGCCTTCTGCACATACTCTTTCCACTTGCTCATGGTGGTTTTATTTTGCCATTCTGGTACCGTTACTTACTTGAGGCCAAAGTCACACATTCTCTAGGAACAGACAAACTGCTCTCTTTTCTACACCAGTGTGAGCCCTATGTTCGATCCCCTGATGTACAGTTTTAGGAACAACAATGTGATTGCTGCACTGAGATTATTTCTTTAAGAAAAGGGTTATCTACTTACTTTGAGTTGTTTTGTTCTTTTGTGTCTCAGTTTTTAGATAAACATCTAACTCTATATATGTTTTCTTTGAGAATAAAATCACATTCTGCTTATATATTTGTCACTTAAATATGATATTTTACATCATTTATACACAAACTATGCAAAAATCATCTATCTTCAATGATTTATTTCTAAAGAAAACTATCTCTTTAATGAAACCTTAATGTGGTTACTTTTCATCTGTAAAGACAGAAGCAAAATATGAAATTATTATTACTTGTGAATTAAATTTTAAGGGGGAAATTATTTATGTATCCATGATTATATTTGTAGATTTAGCCCTGGTTCAGTGCTCTATAGAACATGCAATTATCATCAATAGTTATGATTGAATATTTATTGTATATTTCAAAGAACGAATGTATAAATATGTCTCATAAATTGGAGTACTAGCAATATCTATGCATTTTACATTATCAATTGGTATTATAGTATATTAATTTAGCTACCCCTGCATTGACATAGATTACATATATTCTAATATATTTAATATATATATACACATGTATAATATACATGTATATAGTATATTATATATATGTGTGTGTGTGTGTCTGTGTGTGTGTGTGTGTCTGTGTATGTGTATGTGTAAGAACATCTAGTTCTAGATTCAATAAATATAAGAGAGAGATGAAAAAGAGATATATTAAGTTTGGAAGAAAAAAAGCAAAGAAGGAAAAGCATGTAGTTATATTATAATTTCATGAATCATCATAATAAACTAATAGCTTACAAGTGAGTTATTAGTTATTAGCTTTTGTCAAGATTGTGCATTATATCAGCTTAAATAATCCTCAGATTTCATTCATTCTTGGGGTTATTAATGTTACTAAATCTTTGAACTAACATTGTCAACAAAAATCTTGAATTTCCATTCCTGTAATACTAAATTCTAAAATTTGCAATTCATTGATAGAGGCTTTCACTTCACTATAACATTTCTTCCCTTTGTAGGTTTTGGTATGATTGTACACCTAGGTACACAGTAAAAGTTACTGCACTGCACAGAGTCATTTTTCTCCACTGTCTAATCATTTGCATTCTGTATATCAGTGCAATGGATCACATTTATTTATCCATATTTCTTATTCTTGAAAATGCACGATCTGTTTTTACTTATTGTTTTATATGTTTTATGTGTTTTAATAATTTTCCAATCTGTAGAAAAGATTACGTGAGTGAAAAATATTATGGTAAACATGATGAATATGGCAGATTTTTTTGTTTTTTTGAATAATTTTTTGAAATATATTAAGTAAGGAATAATAATTTCATAGATATAATTTATTTCAGTTAACAGGATTTTCTTCTTCCATGTAAAGTGTTGAATAGTTAGATGAAATAGTTATATGAAAACCTGTGTAAATGAGAAAATCCAAACTGTGTTTTCTTTTTATCATTCATGAGCAAGTTTACTTGGAACTACGCATAATAAAATAGGGAAAAAATTAAGAGATACTTACTTAGCAAAATCTTGCTATATTTACTTAGAAATTGTGAAGGATTTGTTAGCTCTGTAGTATTTTATGCTTATATATTTGAGATAATAATCCCAAATCACTTTAAATGAGAGGGGAAATTGTCAACAGCTTCAAGTGGACAAAAGCCTTCTTCATGTGTTCTTCCCACCCACTCATGGTGGTTTTGTTTTATGGGTCTGGTACCATTATCTATTTGAGTCTAGAGTCCACACAGTCTTCTGGAACTGATAAACTGCTCCATCTGTTCTACACTATCATGTCACTCATGTTCTATCTTCTGATATACAGCCCTAAGAACAGATATGTGATTGCTGTACTGAAGAAAATAATACTCCAAATTAGAATTATTAGTCAGCATAGAAGTGTTTT